>CM035844.1:44951638-45324138 GCA_020510985.1 Pholidichthys leucotaenia | reverse complement strand
CATAATTTACAAATGGGTTTTTAGGTTATGAACATTTTATAAATCAAGTTGTTATAACAAAAAAATTGAAAACTGAACTAGTGGCCCATTTCTTGCCAAATAGTGAGTCTATATATAATACTGAATCTGTTCTCTCGAACCTCAGGTATCGGTTATTGAGATTATTTAGATAATAATCTAAATATTAGATTATTTATGTTTTATCATTTATTCTGTTTTGTCATTTATCATCAGATATATGTCAGTAAAGTTACAAGCATCTAAGTACTGCAAGCGTTTCTCTTGATCTGGTCAATAATTTTTAGCTGCATTATAGCTGCAAAAACAATTATTTTTGTTATCCATTAATGTGCTGATTATTTTTTGCATTAGTTCAACAATCATTTGCTCTATAAAATATTTTAAAAATAGTCAAAAAAAAATCACAGTATCCCAGAGCTCAAGGTGACCTCATCAAATGTCTTTGCTTATCAAACATTACAAAACTCAAACTCATTTAACTTATAATACAAAACAAGAAACGTGGCATATTTGCATGTTATTAGAACCTGAAACAATCTCCCTCTCTTTTTTTTTTTTAGAATTTTTCCTGGAAAAAGTACACAGGCAATTAGTCAACTATCAAAATAGTTGTCAATTAATTTTCTAACAATCAACTAGCCACAGACACTACTAGCCTGCAGTGATGTATCATATATGTCATAATTTAACATAACTGCATTTATAACCTAATTAACAACCACCTTAGTCTTATTGTCATACTGTAATGTGATAGCAATTTTATATAAAAAAAAGATTGAAACACAAACACTTAGTGGCTTAAATTTCACTCAAATTTGAAACAATCAGCAAGTCACAATCACAGTCAATAGAATTGTTTTCAAATTATTATTCTATTATTACATTGCAAAGCTAAAATTTGAGGAAAAAAAGCTACTGCAGTTCACCTGCATGTTATTTTTACACACGTTCCTTAAATTCCACCCATACAAATTTAAATATATTTACATTTCAGTTCAGTTAGCACTCCCATTGATCAAAATACAGTATATATTTGTTTGCACCTCTTCTTTGACAGAATACACCTTTTGCGTTAAAAATCCGAGGCACTGGGTACAAAGGACAATAAACAGAGGACAGGGGATTTTGGGAGGGTGAGAAGGACCAGGTAAATGAACATATGATTGATGTGAGTTTAAGGTTGCAAGAAAATGAGAGGTAAAGGGGCAGAAACGGAGGTAGCATCCTCTCTTTTCTTTTTTTTTTGTTCCATTCT
Organism: Pholidichthys leucotaenia; assembly: GCA_020510985.1. Lineage (NCBI taxonomy): Eukaryota > Metazoa > Chordata > Actinopteri > Cichliformes > Pholidichthyidae > Pholidichthys > Pholidichthys leucotaenia. The sequence continues at coordinate 45,322,862 of CM035844.1, read as the reverse complement.
GCCTTTGTTTCGCCTCATGGCCCCTCATCATCATCATAATTATTTCCCTCTCTTCTCTTTCTCTCTCTGTCAGCAGCCCCCTTGCCCCACCCCTCTCTGTGACGCTCACCATGCCAATCAGATGGTAACATGACATTAAGGCTCATTATACCTGGGCTGCACAGTCAGCTGCTGGTGGCCAGGCTTCTCGAGCACAAGGCAGCACACGGAAAACAAAGAGGTTCATGAGAAATCAACAAAATGTGACCGTGTGTTTTTTCTGTGTCACATGTCATTATTTTCACATTTCCAAAGACAATCATATATATTGGATGGGGGGGGGGTGTCCTTGTGATCTGGAATTATACACAAAGAAAAGCTTTATCTGTAAAATGTAAGGACAGAAAAGAAGGGCAAATGATAGAAGAGGGAAAGGTAGAAAGAGAGGCATGAACGCTCAAGCAGCAGAAAAACATTGTGGTCATCTGCAGTGCGATGAGTCACCTGTAGGCAATACACACACACACACACACACACACACACACACACACACACACACACACACGTGCACACATGTGCACAAATTGAAAAGAGACCGGCTTTGCAATCAGAGCCCATAGCTCTTTTTTTAATGCTACATTGTCTCATTAACTGCATCCACTGAGTGCATGGTATTGTCAAATCTGAAGCACAATCTTGTCCTGAGAGTGCGAATCAAACCCAACTGATGGAAAATATGAAAAAAGGATCAAACGACAAATAATTTGACCTTTTTACAGCCTCGTGAGTGAATCCAAAGCATTTCCCTGATGATTTTCATAAAACGCTGCACAAAATGTTAATGAAAAGAGGCATTTTTTTCTGTCAGCTTGATGTTGTGTAATTAGTTAAAATAAAATCTGTTGAGTGAATTAGCCATCTGTATCATGTAGACATAATTCCTTATGCTACCCTTCTGCTCTTCCTCCTCTGAGTTGGAAGTGCTGTTTTTCACCCAGACATATAAACCCATCAAATATGCACAATAGGAAATAATTGGAGCTGCAGCTATTGAAGGTTCAATTACCACCAAATCTGCCTATTATTTCTCGAGTTAATGAAAAGGTCCACCTTGACGCTATGCAGCAAAAGGGGAAAATGTCTGTTTACTTGCAGCAGGATCAAGAAAAAGAATTTAAAAACATTTCCAAACTGACTGACAGCGCTGGAGAATTTAAATAACAGTAAAATTTTTGAAAAAAACAAATAAAACAGGTCACTTATGGGTTAGCATTATGGCAAAAGGAAACATTAACAAAAGGCTAAGGAGAGATGGAATGCTATGGAGCTATGGGAGAAGGAATGAGTTAGAAAAAGGTCATGACAGAAAATAAAATCACATTTGATGCACCAGCGCTTGACTTGCACTCTACAAGGTGATCCAGTTACAGCTGAAATTTGATTGTGTCTTGTGGAACTCAGTTATGAATCTGTTGATTTCCAGATCACAAATTTCTGCTTTGATTTCTGACATGTTTCCCCCTGTAGTGGTAAAGGACTCGCTTGCAAAGCTCTAAATTAAACACACTCATTATTCACTTGCTGTCAGGGAACGCAAGGTGGCTTTAAAACAAAAACAAAGCCTCCATATTGGTGTTTGACCATTAAAAAAAGCAGGTGTGCCATCACCAGAAATGTTATCTACAGTAATTAGTATCAAGGAGGTCATGTGAAGACACACATTTAGTTTCCTTTGTGTTCTGTGCATCCCGTCTCCACAAAGAGGACAAAAAGGAGCAGATCGTGTCATCATTCATTCTTATTCTCTTTGCGTTTAACTCCCCCAAACACACATACACACAACTCATCCACCCGCCCCTCTCTCTCTCTTCCTCACTGCTTCATCTCTTTTCAAGCCTCATCACCAGCACACAGCACTTCCCCCACTGCACCCCACTACCCCCCCCCCCCCTCAATTTCCTCCATCCACTCATATGAACAAGAAGGAGACTAATTCAGTCCATTTCTTTCAGTAGTAGTTGCTAATGCCCCTTTAGGTCCTCCACCAGCAGTTTAAAAAAGAAAAAAAAAGAAAAACTCCTTGCCAGTTGCATCCTCTCCCTGTGTAACCTCACTCCCTCTCTCCTGTCTAAATACTGTAAGCACACCGCTGTACGCCTGTGCACTTCTTTCTGCTAATTATTCAGAGGGCTCTTGAAATCGCCTGCATCTTTTTGAGCATTTAATTTTGGCAACATTTTAGTTAAGTGGCTCATGTAACTTCATGGGGGAATGGAAACATTCAGGTGTGAAAGGCGGCAGAGAAGCGATTACCCTTTTCTTTTGTGTTACCATGGCAACAGCGTCAATGACAGACGTATTGATTATTAATGTTTCACTACCGCATCCTGAGTTGGAAACTTTACATCGTCAAGAAAGGCACGGAAGATGAGATGAAGCTAATTCTGTCCGTTTTGCTTAGTCGTCACTACAGAAACTTTTCTTAACGCTTTGTGGTTGTGACCTTTAACTGTTGTGTTGACTGCATATTTGACCAAACTCTGTTCAAACCCAATGTGTAAACATAGACAGCATCCAAACTAGGTTAAAGCCTGAACAGGCCAGTCACAAACATTTATTTCCAAACTAAATCAGTTTAAAGAAGACCACATTATTTAAAAGGGGAAAAAAATGTTAATTCAATGAGAAATGTATTTAAAATTCTTATAATTCCGTATAATTGCATCTTTGCTTGTCACGGAGATTTAAAATTTCATGCAACCTGCTAAAATGTCAATATGCATGCCATTGTTATATAAATTAAAGGAGAATGAAGAAAGGAACCAATAAACATGTCAAAAGAAGTCTAGATCACTTCTTTGACCGCTTGTTCCTGCGCAGAAAGTGAACTACAGCCCCATTCATGCCCTTCATTTCTGGGAAAAACTGCAGGTAGGAGTCCTTAGAAAAGAGACTGTGACCCTCGGTCCTTCTCAGAATGAAAAGCAACTGCAGCTCAGTTAGTGAACAAATGGCACCAATCAACAGCATCATTTACTTCATATTCATATTTCAACAGTTTTGATTGCTTAAACCTTATTCTACAAACATACATTTGGTAAGGTCTGTAAATCCATGATTCATCTAAAATTACATCCTGTAATGCAGGCATCATTAGTAAATAGATCTCAATCCTAACCTACCAAATCAACCGAAGAGTGTTTAAACTCAGTAATTAATCATCTCTATTTTCATATCTTTCTCTCTGGTAATTACATCATTCATTGAAAACTGGGCCTGACTAAAACTCCTGCTACTGTGCCACTAGGCCATGTGGTTTGGAAAATGACGTACATCATGGAAAAACTTCAGGGTAAACATTGGTGATTACTCATAAAATATAAAGTTAAAACATCATCACTTGATTGGAAGTGATGATGTTTCATCACTTGCACAGAACTCCTCAGTGGACCTTATCGCGGTGGAGGGGTTGGTCTGCCTTAATGATCCCAGGAACTATGTTTTCGGGAGCAACTTGTTTCTGGTAGGCTCTCTCAAGACAAATTAGTCCTGACCAAGAGCGGTCCAGTAGATCCTTATGAAAAAAGTTACATGAAGGACCCGATGTAACCAAAGATGCCCCACAGGTCCACCCTCCAGTGGGCTCACCACCTGCAGGAGGGATAATGGTGCAATGTGAAATGGACAACAGTCTGAACTACTCTGCTTAGAATGCTGCCCTTGTGACCCAGACCTCCAGATAAGCAACAGAAGATGGATGGTTGGATGAATGGATGGCACTTGATCAGAAAATGCACGTTTAAAGTTGGGATCTGTGGTTAACACCGTGGCCTCATAGCAAGAGGGTCTGGGATTGAACTCAGATTCGATCCCAGTTCAAGACCACTGTGTGCATGTGCAGTTTACATGCTCTCCCCATGCTGTGTGGGTTTCCTCCGGGTGCTTCAACTTTCCTCCCACAACCAAAAGACATGCATATGGCAGTGCCTTGCTAGGCAGCGGCCCTTACAATTCAAGGGAGTGACGAGCACTGCAGATAGGAGAAATGTAATTTTGTTCTACTGTGCATAGTTTGCTATACAGTATGGCTTGAATGACAATAAATTTGCTTGCTTTCTTTCTTGACTGCTGCACAAGTAATATTTATAAATTAGTAGTACTTACAATGTATTGGGGGGGGGGCTGAAAAGTTCATAGGCTAAAAAGTTCATAGTGGTCAAATTTGACTGCAGGGATCCAAGCGCTGCAACACTGATGGAAGAAGTGTGTGGACCGAAGAGGAGACTATGTTGAAAAATAAACCACATTTGGTCATATTTGACCACTATGAACTTTTCAGCCCCCCCTTGTACTCCCGAGTTAGTTCTGATTTCACACATTTGGATTGAGTACGTCAACTTTTTTCTTGCTGTCAAACACTGTGTCCGATTTAAAGGCGACTAGACAGTATTTTCATGAAAACAAATTTTTAAAAAAAAAATCAATAAAGTGTCTAGAAAGGTGCAGAATCAAAGTCTTTATATTTTTCAAATAAATATATTAATGAAAAAATACTTAATTTTTTTTTTTACTGGTTCAAAATAATTATATTTACATCTTAGCAGCTGGGTGACCAGAACTACAGTGGGCGGTAACATGGATATATGCAAACAATAGATAGAACATGGCTAGCCGCCAGGCTATTTACAATCAGTTAAGCATGGCCATCATACTGACCAGGTAAAGAAGCACAAGTCATTGTGCCACATAGGCATGCACTGCATTTTCTTAATTCTACTTCATTTTCTTCATTCTGATTCACTAAAGAATATGGCACCTCCATTTTGCATGAAAATGTTAGCCATGTCCTATCTAGTGTTTCTATATATCTATGGTCAGTAAGGATGTCACAGCCGGTCAATAGCATAACTAGGTTGATGACATGTGTCTCTACAAGCCAGTTGGGGCAAGAGTAAGTGAGACACCAACTGGCCAGGAGGTCATAATGTTGTCTCCATCACCTTTAACTCAGAGGTCACGACACACAAACCTCCATTTCCATTTGCCCACACATTCAACTATGTTTACTTTTTAATGTACAAAAAGGTATAGCTATGTAATGCGTTGCTGAATATGTCAACCTAAAAAATGAGAATGTTTCCCCATAAAAAAAATAACTTGGACATGAGAGAACATGTGACTAAAGCTAATATGTTTTCTTGTTGTATTTTGGTAAATTCAGCTAAACTTTAGAAATGAATGGGTTTAGTGATGACTGAGTTTTAAGAACACAAGTGTGTGATTCAGTGAGGAATACAAGCAATATGCTGTCTGCATACCAAATATGAAAATGTTCAGAATCTTCTCCAGATGCCATTTTCACTTATAATTCAAAAGCAGCACTGAAATTTGATGTAGGCCTAAAAAATTATGCCCTTAGTTGACATGAAAACTGAACAGAAATGCTCTGTTTATACTATAATAATTTCTATTTTATCTCCCTCAAATGAATACTTCATTGTTTATTCATTACTGAAAGATAAACTTGATTGAAGTTACTACGTAAGTAATTTTTTTTTAGCAGATACTTTCTTTTTCCTTAAGTAATTCTTTGGTGACTGCACTTAGGTTATTAATTAGGCTGCGTGTCCACCAAACACGTTTTTTTCCGCTCTGGGCGGCTATTTTCCATTCATTCTCTATGTAGTCCTGTGTTTACAGTACTGAGTGCCCTCGGCACAGAAACGCTCTTGGCGGTGGCCGTTTTTTGTCACGGCACTCAGCGTTGAAAAAAGTTCAACTTTTCAGAGACTGTAGCTGAGCTCGTCATGTCAGACCTAAGCAGCCAATCCAAACTGCTGCGTGGGCAGAACATAGAACGCCGGTATTAGTGTGTACTCAGACTACTGCTTTCCGCATCATCATATTTCACATCCAGAGCTGCTAAAACACGTTTCCTGTCCATTGTTATTTAGAGACTGCTATTAAAAAAATCAATAGAAAGTCTGACAATAGGAAACGCAGAAGTGCTGAGCTGAGAGTGACAAGCTGTTGCTGGGATACAGAGCACAGACTTTTTTTTTTCCAGAATGCCGTGCACAAACACTGAAAAAAAAAAAGCGCAGGGCGGTCGGGCGGCAAAAAACGCGTTTGGTGGACAAGCACCCTTAATGTAACAACTTGTCATTAACTATAATTTCTGGCTAATCTAACCAAATTTGGCTTGAAGGTGCAAATGCGCAATTTAAAAAATGTAAAAAGTAACATTATCTGAAGACCATCTTAACAGGTTATCAGTATCTTATTTTCCCCTGAGCACATCTTTAGTGTTGCACTGCCCTCTGTACATAGGACTAACTGATGATCTATCAGTTAACTAACTCCTTTTCTCCACAGCATTTAGCTTATACCGAAGTCCAGATAATGCTATATGTAACCCAGCTGAAAAAATGACCCTTTTTTTTTTCTCAGATGTCAACTGTATTAATACAATTGTGTGATTTTATTTTGAAAACCGACTATCTTGGGGAAGAGGAAGTGTGATCCTCATCATCCAACTTTTAAATTTCCGTTTCATGGTCACGTTGGGTGATCTGGGTCTTTCCATTCGTTGAGAGCGATATTAGCCCCGCCTTCCGAGTAGAGGCAGCCAGCGCGCACTCGGAATTCAGTCTTTCATGATACGAGCACGGACGAGGGAGGTTGTGAAGCGGTCTGATTCACACAGATACCTCTTCTTGGTGAGTTTCATTCAGAAAGATGCTATAAATGGATCTAAACACTCTCCAAACGCTAATTTGCAACCTTTATTATCCTAAGTTGACGGGAGCACGAGCGTGAGGGGCATTGTGGCTGTGTCCTTTGCTGTATTCACACTGAAACCTCATCTTGGTGAGTCAGATACATGCTAATGTTATGCTAATGTTAGCGCTATGCTAATGCTAGTCGCGAGTGGATTTTTTTCTGTTTAAAAGCAATGGAAAAGGCTGTCTTTGTGTCTGTATGGTTTTCCTAAATGTGATTTCAGTTCCCAACAGTATGCTGAAGTACTTTTAGTTCATATGCACTATTTCTGTCGAATGCAATGTGTAGTTGATGCTAAAAGCACATGGTGTTGGTCTATGTAAATCCATAGGTTATGCTAAACCCAGTAGCTCAGACAGGGTTTTACTGATTTTAAAAGGGAATATTGGAAGTAATAGGATGGTATATTCCCTGGTTATGTGATAGTATTTCATTTCATGATTTACAAAGACAAGGTTGAAAGGGATTAATCATAATTTCATGGTTAAGTGATGTAGAGATAAACAGAGGAATTCATTTAATTGGTTACATGAAAAAAGGGTATTTCATGTGCTACCAGAGAGATTGTGAGAAAAAGAACACATGCATGTAAAATGTAAGATATTACTATATTGCTGGATTGTGATAATAGTAATATGAGAGAAGAATTTAAATACTAAGCTATGGTGTTATATAAGAAGGGATTGGAAGACAAATTACTCTAGCTGTAAACAATAATACCATTATTGTCGTGCAGGCTAGGTTTTTTTTGGTTGCCGATCAAGAACCTTCTGGATCCTGGATTCTCTCCGAATGGAGATGGCGAGCCTGACCCGAGATAGATCTGAGATCTAACCAAGATCTCGATTGAAGAGTACCCTTCCTCTCTCCAGTGCCCAGGATTTAAAGTGGTAACAACCCAAGTCGCCGCTTTAAAAGAGGAAAAGCAACCTGAGTCTGGAGATACACGATATCTTGACTGGTCAAACGACTAACCCGAAAGGACAAACAAACACTGAGCTCAGTAGGACATCTTTGGGGTTTTATTTCATACCGGCCGTTGTATATTTGTATAGTGGTAAATTGTCTGTATATATTGCTCACTTTTTCCCCTATAAATAACAACCATTATTGCTCATTTCTTGCCTCCAGCTATTTCATTCCACACTCACTTTATTTCCCTATTGTAACCCTTACGAACCTAGCAACTGGTCTACACTTAATTATTCCCCTCACCTAATTAACATAAGGCAAGGGTTACAATAAAACGTGGCGAGCCCAGCCAGGAGCCTTTTTCTTCTTTCCCTTACGTTATTTCAAGCCTATACGTACCCAAAATGGATATTGTTGAACGTGAATCTGTGAAAATTCCAAATGCAGTGATAGTGAGTGAAATCGCTGGAGATGAGCAACTTGATGAAGTGACTGAGTTTTTGAAACAGTATGGATCGATTTCAAGAGTCATAAAAGTAACTGATAGTAAGTCTGAGTTTTTCCAGAGTGCTATTTTTGAGTATCACTCGGGTATTGCTTTTGAAACTCTTGACCCATTGCCATGTACTCATGTATCTGATAGTGGAGCCAGCTATATGATACAATCTCTTGCCAGTGTTTATACGCACCGTGTAGGGAGCGAAATGACCAAGTCATTTCTCACTAAAATTAAAAACCTAGCGAAGATGAGGGGCAGAGATTTTGCAGATGTCCTGAAATACGTGATGTTACGGATGTCTGAGGAAATCGAAGAATCTGAAAATGATCAATCAGAGCAAGTTAAGTTACCTGATAACTTAACTGAAGCTTTCTTAGATGAACCTCAACCTCAGCCTTCTGCAGCTGAGCCCAGTATTCAAGGTGCACAGCCAACTAACCAGTCGAATCACACGGCGAGCACCCCAGCTCAAAGTATGCCCACCATTTCTGCACATGATTTAAATCCCCCAGAAGTGTAATGTGTGGTAGTTGAGCACATTGTAAAAAGGGAAGATTTTTCCGTGCAGCCGTTTTCACAAAAGCTCGGAGCTTTTTCTGGCAAAGACCCCCGACCAACTTATGAGCTAGATTATGACACTTGGCGCTCCAGTGTAGAATTAATCTTGACTGATTCTGCTATGTCCAAATTGCAGCAATCCCGAAAGATCATTGAGTCTCTTGTACCCCCAGTGGCTGATGTAGTCAAGTACTTGAACCCCGACAGCTCACCATCAGAACACCTTCAGCTGTTAGATTCTGCTTATGGTACAGTTCAAGATGGCGGAGAGCTTTACGCCAGGTTTATTGACACCTTCCAAAACACAGGTGAGAAACCCTCGTCATATCTACAATGTCTTCACGTAGCTTTGACTCACACTGTGAAGCGTGGTGGCGCTTCAAGCCAGGATTTTGACAGGCTGCTTGTCACGCAGTTTTGTTGAGGTTGTTGGGATGATTTCTTTTTAACTGCACTCCAGTTAAAACAAAAACAAACAAGTCCCCCAACTTTTCCTGATTTGCTTCTCTTGCTACGCACTGAAGAAGACCAAATTGCTGCCAAAAATTTAAGGATGAGACAACATTTGAACAGTTCAAAACAAAAAATGACCTCTCACGTGCAAACTGTGCAATGCAGTTCAGATGAAGATGAGGACAATATCACGCTAAACTCACTCCAAGAACTCTCAAAACAAGTTGCAGAAATTCAAACGCAACTAGTAAAACTAACTGCAGAACCAAAAGCTCTAAACTCACAAAGTACACTCAGTACAAAGCCAAAAGAGAAACGAAAGTCGGAGGTTCGAAGACGACCAGATACCGTCGTAGTTCCGCCCATAAATGATACCGGATGGAGACAATACTGAAAATGGTCACATTACAACTCAACCAATACTGACGATGGACAGTCTTGGTTGCACATGCAACGGGACGTGCATGATATTTAGCGCGGGAGAGTGTAACCCAGCTGAGAAAATGACCCTTTTTTTTCTCAGATGTCAATTGTATTAATACAATTGTGTGATTTTATTTTGAAAACCGACTATCTTGGGGAAGAGGAAGTGCGATCCTCATCATCCAACTTTTAAATTTCCGTTTCATGGTCACGTTGGGTGATCTGGGTCTTTCCATTCGCTGAAAGCGATATTAGCCCCGCCTTCCGAGTAGAGGCAGCCAGCGCGCACTCAGAATTCAGTCTTTCACGATACGAGCACGGACGAGGGAGGTTGTGAAGCGGTCTGATTCACACAGATACCTCTTCTTGGTGAGTTTCATTCAGAAAGATGCTATAAATGGATCTAAACACTCTCCAAACGCTAATTTGCAACTTTTATTATCCTAAGTTGACGGGAGCACGAGCGTGCGGGGCATTGTGGCTGTGTCCTTTGCTGTATTCACACTGAAATCTCATCTTGGTGAGTCAGATACATGCTAATGTTATGCTAATGTTAGCGCTATGCTAATGCTAGTCGCGAGTGGATTTTTTTCTGTTTAAAAGCAATGGAAAAGGCTGTCTTTGTGTCTGTATGGTTTTCCTAAATGTGATTTCAGTTCCCAACAGTATGCTGAAGTACTTTTAGTTCATATGCACTATTTCTGTCGAATGCAATGTGTAGTTGATGCTAAAAGCACATGGTGTTGGTCTACTATGTAAATCCATAGGTTATGCTAAACCCAGTAGCTCAGACAGGGTTTTACTGATTTTAAAAGGGAATATTGGAAGTAATAGGACGGTATATTCCCTGGTTATGTGATAGTATTTCATTTCATGATTTACAAAGACAAGGTTGAAAGGGATTAATCATAATTTCATGGTTAAGTGATGTAGAGATAAACAGAGGAATTCATTTAATTGGTTACATGAAAAAAGGGTATTTCATGTGCTACCAGAGAGATTGTGAGAAAAAGAACACATGCATGTAAAATGTAAGATATTACTATATTGCTGGATTGTGATAATAGTAATATGAGAGAAGAATTTAAACACTAAGCTATGGTGTTATATAAGAAGGGATTGGAAGACAAATTACTCTAGCTGTAAACAATAATACCATTATTGTCGTGCAGGCTAGGTATTTTTTGGTTGCCGATCAAGAACCTTCTGGATCCTGGATTCTCTCTGAATGGAGATGGCGAGCCAGACCCGAGACTGAACCGAGATTGATGTGAGATCTAACCAAGATCTCGATTGAAGAGCACCCTTCCTCTCTCCAGTGCCCAGGATTTAAAGTGGTAACAACCCAAGTCGCCGCTTTAAAAGAGGAAAAGCAACCTGAGTCTGGAGATACACGATATTTTGACTGGTCAAACGACTAACCCGAAAGGACAAACAAACACTAAGCTCAGTAGGACATCTTTGGGGTTTTATTTCATACCGGCCGTTGTATATTTGTATAGTGGTAAATTGTCTGTATATATTGCTCACTTTTTTCCCTATAAATAACAACCATTATTGCTCATTTCTTGCCTCCAGCTATTTCATTCCACGCTCACTTTAATTCCCTATTGTAACCCTTACGAACCTAGCAACTGGTCTACACTTAATTATTCCCCTCACCTAATTAACATAAGGCAAGGGTTACATATAACTGTTCTGCCCACAGTAAAAGTGTGTTTCATAAAAGGTTAAAAATGGTTCATAATAAGTTAGTAATAAAATGTCATAATTCATCTGTAATAATTCATGCTACAAAAAAAGGTCATTGGGTTAAAAGTAATTTCTATACAGTCAGTATTGGTTTACCTGTATTTGATTTTGAAGGCGTAGTCAGTGGTCGCAATACATTATGGGTAGCAGAAGCAGTAGTCAGTTGGAGAAAAACGTGTTACAAAAAAAACCTGCCTGTGAATGTTCAAGATGCTCCTCCTGTGTGCTAAATGTTTTTTCGACACCTTTGAAAGCAATGGCTGTGAGTTTAATAAGTGTTTCATTAACTTTATAAGTTTTGTAAGATGTGGTTTTGAGATAGTTTTGTAAATATGTTGTTAGCAGGAATTAGCCCTATCCCAGGAGCTTACTAGCTTGCCTTAGACTTAGAGCACTGTGTATTAGCATAGTAATGCTGCTATTAACAATCTGATTAGCATACGAAAAGATTGCGAAAATGTCTTGCTTGCCTTTAGTAACAGCTAAGGTTAACTTCTGTGCAAGTTTTCTGGCGCTACCCATTTTCTGGTGCATTTATTTTTCACTTGACAAAGAGCTAATACACATTTTATTTTCTGTTTATATTTTTTAGTTTCACTCGAGCTTTTCGTCGAGCTTTTCAAGCCACAATTGTAAAGAATTGTAAGCTGTCAACAAGACTGAAATAAAGGAGCAAGATGCTCAGTTTTCTGGCTCACAAAAAACGAGTTTGCCTTGCTGTTGATCTGCGTTCACATACACAGTGTATACAACACGTAGTGATAACAGTATAATAACCATTAAAAAATTACACTGGCTCTATTTGATTTCATCTTTTATCTGTTACAGAGGTAATATTGATGCCATTTTTATGAAAACAGTTAAAAAAAACAAAACTTGAGAATAAGTGATGAATTATTGAATTGTTATAGTTGTAAAATATTCATTCTGAAAAATTTTTAAAGATCCAAAATAATTATAATACAGTATTTACATTTGAGCAGTTGGCTGACAAGAACTATACAGTGGCTAGTAAGGGTCTCAAAGCAAATAGCAAAACTATGTTGATATCACCCCCTCGGTGGATCACCACCTTATCCTGGTGGAGGGGTTTGTGTGCCCTAGGAGCTACGTTGTCTGGGGCAACTTGCCCCTGGGTCTCTCAAGACAAATTAGGGCGCATTCAGATGGCCACTGTTTGGTCCAGACCAAAGGACTAAACAGTGGCTTCTGCAGATAGTTCAGTTCGTTTGGTGCAGTCTGAACGCGCGTTGGAACTCTGGTGCGCACCAAACAAGTGAAGTCTAGTCCCCCTGAAAACAGGGGTCTCGGCTCACTTGCAAACAAAGTCTGGTGCGCTCTGCTTGCAGTGTGAATCCAAACGGACTATCCAGCGGACCAAAGGGTGGAAGTGCCCCTTGGCATTTGTGTAGCCATAGCAACATGCAGTCTAAGAAGAGGATGTGGCATTTACCATAGTACATTTTGGATCGAAAATAACAATAAAGACAACTGCGCGATTCCGAGAAATCCTTTTACCGGAGAAAGCAGAGGAGAAAAATTAAAATGTCTTGTTTGTGGCAGACAAACAACCCGGCTGAAGAGACGGATTTCAATTTTCGGTCTTGGCCAATCAATGAGCCGGCTTTTTCTTCTTCGCAGAAATTTTTTCTTCCAGGTCAGTGGTGGTTTTGGATACAGTGCCCTAAACGAGCAGTTGTTGTAACTGCATGACGTTGTCCAGGCAGTTTGGGCCGCTGCAATGTGAATGCAAATCAAACCAAACAAAGGTGTGAAAATTCTCGGCACTGCCCACCCAGTTGAACCGAGACCCCCGGACTATCCTGGCCTGAATGCAGCCTTAGTCCCGGGTGAAGGGCCAGACCAACAGCGGTCCAGTAGACCCCTACGAAAAATGTTACATCAAGGACCCAGTGAACCCAAAGGAGCCACATGGGTCCACCCTCCAGTGGTGGACCTGCAGGAGAAATCATGGTAAACATTGGACTATGTGAACCAGGTGGCAGTCTGGGCTACTCTGTTTTGGACTGCTGCCCTCGCAATACTGTGACTTGTGAATATTTGTCTCAAACTGGCAACCAGTACAATATTATAGTGGGGGAAAAGTGAGTGTGACACCTACTGACCAGGGTATAACAATATTTTATGATCTCTATCACCTTTAATCATGTTAACCTTTTAAAAGGTTTTATTTCCTGTATATATTTTTGTATACGTATGATGTGCATGTAAAGCCCAGCTGCACAATGAAGTTAGTATTTTTCTATACCTTTGGATGAGTGGGTTCAGAATAACAATACATACTAACCTCATGTTTTGTTTTGTTTTTCATAAGTAATATACAGTACTTTCACCACTTGTCACACCTTGTAAAGACTGATATAAAAAGGTGTAAGCTACTTGTATTTATTCTTGTTGTGCTGCAGGTGAGGCCAGGAGCCCTTCTACTTCTGTGACCCTCCTGTCACAACGCTCATGTCCCGTTTCATTTCCTCAGATGAGACGCACACACACAAAACACACACACACAAAAGATCTCAGGGGGTTACAACTGAAAGTGAGAAAAACGGGTCGGCTTCTCTCCAAGGTCAACCAGCTGCCACAGTCAATGAGCCTCTTCAGCATGAGTCCACAGAGCACAGGATCACTTCCATCACATATTTGTGCATCATGCACACTGTCATATGTGGGTTTAATGGGAGGCTTTTGACTGAGTCAGGAGATGTTCTCACAATCTCTTTATGTGTGAGATAGGTTCCCGAGACACCCTTCGGAGCTGTCTGTTCACGTTTATCCCCGCGGACAAACCTCCCAGCTTCATCAAGGGTGCTACGGAAAGGACAGTGTGTCACGGGGGAATCGAGCAGTGCGGTGTCGCATTGTTTTAGAGGCTGGATGAGTCATGGAAGACAAATCGGGGTTGGTGGCATTTGAGAAGCCTCCTCCATTGCATTAGGAGTGCACCATTAAATCAACAGTGGAATTCTAATGTGTTCTCGTGCTGCATATTGTAGCAGGTCAGACGAGGAATTGATTAAAGCACAGTCTAACCCAATTACCTGAGAGGCTCCACACTCACATGTCATGAGTGTAATTTGTTTTTGAAGAATACCTTTTCGACCCTGCTGTCCCTGTCAAGTGTCCTCACAAAGCTGATAAAGTTGAAATTCCCAAAACATCCTGGCATATTTATAGCACCTTTCTTCGCAACCTGATTGCTGTGACTGTTTCATGCAATTTCTATATGAGTCACCAAAGAAATTCAATGGTTCGCACATCATCAAAAGAGCAGACAGCAAATTTTCTCCTGCTTTAGTCATGGCTGAATTACTTTTCATCTGTATCATCTTTTTTTTTTTTTTTTGGCGAGATGAGTCCACGGTTCAATTACTCGTTCCTTTTACAAAGTCCCAAAATTCAAATGACGCGCTTGACATTGTGTAGATTTAGACTGAAAATGTGGCCAAAATTATGTTAGACAGACCCCTCCCTATGCACACCTCCCACCATCTCATTCAGCTTTTACCACATTTCAAAATAATGCCTCTCAGTAGGGCTCAGCTTCCTCTGAGTGGCTGCCTTTGATTTTTTTTTTCCTCTGTCTGTAATGATAAAAGCAAAATTACACAAGATTGCCCACATACAGCAGGGGCGGCTATAAATGCATTCATTTTGTTTTCCACTTTCGGCTCATGCACTTTCGTCCTATATGCGAATGTCAAGCATATACAGGTGACAGACTCGGAGTGTAATAATTTTTTTCCCCTCTCCACTCACCCCCCTTTTTCCTCCCAATTTCCATCTCTGTCTCTCTTTGTGTCTTGCTCGCTCCCTCTGACCACACTCGCACATGCTGCCAATGTGAGATAGCCAAGTCTGTGTGTCCACTGTGTCATGCGTGGCGGTCTGTGACGTGGGCGTCACGTGCCGGTGGATTTTAGGGTTCCACAAGAAGCTACTTATTATTGTTATCGTGTTCAGGCATCATCATTATCAGCTGGAGCAGATGCGGCGGGTCCCTCTGCGTCATTGTTCACTCCAAAAACACCCTAAATCTCTCGCCGCCAAAGCTACCCATGACATAGCCAACAAATCGGCGGCAGTGGGCCGGGGGTGGGGGTGGGGGTAGAGAACATGACAGAAATCACTCTGGCACTCTTTCAATGTCTCTCCTCTCATCCACGGCCTGCACCCCCCCACACACACACATCCCCATATAGCCTCTGCACTCTGTCTATCGTTCTTCTGATGCCACTCTATCAAATGTTCACTTCTTTTGTCTCATCGACTCTTTCTTGTTCCATCACATTTTATCTTTCTTGCGTGACACCATCTGCCCCCGTCCGTTCTCCATGGCGGCCATTATCTAAACCACTCATCTCCTCTGCTTTCCCTCAATTCCACTCGCTCAAACATTTCACAATCTTGACGCATGGATAAACGCGCTCTCCCAACACACACATGCACAAACACCCTTACCCCCCTCCCGAAACCGTCTTCCACGCACCCGTGCACGCACTCACCCCCACCTCCACCACCACCTTCTACTCTCTTCAAACCCCCACCCTAATCCTAATCACACCACCACCACCGTCATCACCCCTTATCTCACTCCACCAAATCTGCTGTGACTCAAAACAATTTCCTCTCATTTGCGATTTTTTACTGCCCACCCCCGCCCTCCTACACCTCCATCATCCCACCAGCCCCACCTACCCCCACCGATAAACCGTCTCCACCTCCGTGATACCCCATCGCTACCCATCCGTCGCAAACCCCACCCAAACGTACGCATATACAAATGGACTCACAAGACACACACACATACAGAGCGGTCGCCATTAAGAATGACAGCTCGTCATGTGTAAGCGGCAACTTGCCACTGTCATCCAGTGGAGCCCGAGAAGAACTGCAGTGTGACGTCATGGCGGACGCCGGCCCCGCTGGTTGGTGGAGCGTATTTACGTGTGCGTGTTGTGAGAGATTCTGTGAATGTGGTTGGGATGGGGGAGACGGAGGAGTACAATCTGGTGAGTGGGTGGACCCGTTGGGTCTTGCTGCATCACTGAACCAAGAAAATGAATGAGAGCCTACATTAGGTGTCACCCCACATCCTTCTCATCTGTTGGCTAATTTCCCTTTTTCTGCTTGTTTCTTCTGCTGTGGGTCCCCAAGGCCGAGAACACTGCTGAAACTGCAAAAATTAACAGCGTCTGACTGTATGTTGTAGGGATCCTTGGCTGTTTAATGACTCAAATGAAGAAAAGGAGAAACAAATGTTTAGTTTTGATTAAATGATCAGACATCCATTCAAAGTTCAGCAGAGCAGCCTGGTGTGACAGAAATGTCAAAGTGTTTGTAATTCAACAAGAGCAAAACAGCTCCACCCAATGGGAGGTTCGCACAGCCACAGCTGGAGAGAGGAACACCAGACAAAGATGTGTTACTATGGCAGAAGGAACATCAACGTACTTCATGATGAACGAGGAGGGTACAAGCCTGATGGTTTAAAATCACTGTGACTCAGTTATTTACCTCAGAGACAGGAAATAATCAAGTCATGGATTATTACTTACCAGAATCATTTGCTCAAAAATAGCAAACGAACAAAGGGACAGATAATTGTGCGTTGTATTTATCGAGCACTAATTCACAACAGCCATTTCATGCCACTTTACATTGTTTAGTATAGTTTAGTTTGTAATGCTGTTATTTATGTTTAGTCTGAGTCAGCCCTTAAAAATGCCACCATTACATCTATGCCTTCCTAACGTTATTTACTCAAAACTTTTAATGTAATCTATTTGAATTACCACAAGAGTGCTGAGGAAAAAGTAGATGAGATATCCCCATCAGCACGGCATTGTACCGATTAGCACTGTTGCCTCACAGTAAACAGGTCCAGGGTTTATTTCACTTTGAAGTTTGCACATCCCCTCCAGGTTCTCCGGCTTTCTCCCACAGTCCAGTCCACAGCTCAGTGCAGACCAAAATGACCGAATTGAGACCTCCAGAAAAAGAGGTGGTCCCAGTCAATATTGTATTCTGGTGCAGTCCTCCTGGTAAGAATGTTTGCAGAACCAAAACAGGACCCAAAGCCACAAAGCACATGAATTGAGGACATTAGATGAGTATTTTTCTCTATTTCTCTCTATTCTCTCTATTTTTCTATCTTTTTAAGCCACGGAACCCTTTTTATATTTAAAAAAAAATCCCACGGAACCCCCCAAATCTAAAATGTTATAAAATGACATGTTGCAGCCTATTAGCTAACTAACTAACCTGCACTTATATAGCACTTTTCTAGTCACAAAGACCACTCAAAGCGCTTTCACTAGTACTAACCCTCTATTCTAAGGGCCTATAAGAAACAGATATCTAGGGACAATTTAGAACAACCAATTAACCTAACATGCATGTCTTTGGATTGTGGGAGGAAACCGGAGCCCCCGGAGTAAACCCACACAGCACAGGGAGAACATGCAAACTCCACACAGAAAGGTTCCAACCCCTGCCAGCCTGGGGATTCAAACCAGGAACCTTCTAGCAGTAAGGCAACAGTGCTAACCACTGCACCACCGTGCTGTCCACGGTGGTGCAGTGGCATATCTAATGACAATTTAGTGTTGTAATTTGTTTATTATTATGTAATATGTATGTATGTGCATTATGTCACAGAACAGAATGCAGAATTCAGTGTTGCAAAACACTGAATGGCAAAAATGAGTGGCAGCATTAGTTTGTATGCAGTAAAACATAAAAAATACACACAGTATTCAATCACAGCAGTATACACACTACCAGCTTGCATTGTGGGGAGCTAATCTTATCAGTCCATCTTGTATTAACTGGCAAAAAATTAAATAAATAAATAATTAAAGGCTCTGAATCAATTATTCACTTACGGGGTGCTGAAAAGTTCATAGTTGTCAAGTTTGATCAAATGTGGTTTATTTTCATCCGCAGGGATCCAAGCGCTGCAACACCGATGGAAGAAGTGTGTGGACCGAAGGGGAGACTATGTTGAAAAATAAACCACATTTGGTCAAATTTGACCACTATGAACTTTTCAGCCCCCTCTCGTACTATGTGCTCTTGGTCTTTACCCACAAAACACTACAGCAAGTAAATGGTGTGGTATTAACATCTAAAGTAAATAAAATGGGGTACTCTGTGTACTGCTCTGACTAAATATTTTGTGTGATTTTTATGTTTTACTGCATACAAAATACAGCTGTCACACGTGTTTGCCATTCAATGCTCTGTAGCTACAGTGACTGCCCTGTAAAAGCCAACAGCTCTGGTTCCAGTGTATTCCATCTACAGTATACTCATTTGTTCACATCCACGTGATTTGGATTTTGTTCAACTCGGGCCAGGAGTTCGCTTGATACTTTCGGTACTGGTGTTTGAATTAAGTTTGAAATTGACACAGGCAGCCACTTATCGGAGACATCTCTTGTCAGATGTGTGCTCCCATGAAGGAAGCACACATCTGACCGCTTGTCACATATCCACCACTTGTCAGGGGCAGTCGACACCAGGATGCGGTTACTGAGGGAAGTGGTGGCATTTTCCCCATCTGGATGTTGTGGACTCAGCAATCATAAACTTGAGGGTCCTGAAACTGCTGCTATTGTGCAAGAATCCCCAACTCTGGTCCAACCCCTGTCAAGAAGAAAAGACGAGGAGGACAGATTGTGTTCATGCTGCTGCCCATTGACATGAAGGAGCCACTGCAGTTACCACTGCACAATGGCAAGTTGTTTGCAATTTTTGGACAAATTAAGAAGTGAAATTAGACAATTTCCTACAGACTCCTGAATGTTCTCTCATTGAAAAAAAAATTATTTTATTTGTGCACCCAAAAAATGGTCAAGGGTGATTTTTTTGCCAACTGGTTTGATGATTACATGCACACCTAACTATCCACAACAGCCCCCCCCCCCCAAAAAAAAGTCTACTCTTTAGCAAATGGGAAAAATTGGGTTTCTGAGGTCTGCTACACTGGGATAAAAATGTGTCAGGACAACACAATGTTTGCTGAAACAGGTTTTTAAACAGAAGTTTACAAACCCATCAAGTTATTTGGACCGAAACAAACAAACTAGGGTGAGTAAGCATGCGCTGGTCCTGCGATGGACTTGCAATAAAGGATACTACATATTCTCCAGGCCCCTAAACAGGATAAGTGGCTGTAATGAAAATTTTTATGCCTATACTTTTCTTTTTTACACTTATACACTTCTCACAAAAAGTTAGGGATACTCGGCTTTCAGGTGAAATTTCAGAATGCACCTAAAATGCACTATAACCTTTACAGGTGAACTTAACTTGAGCTTCTCTAACCTTTTGAATGCACATGTCCAACTGTTCAGTGTTTCAATACTTTTTGCGTAACTTGCTGTTCTCTAATAAGGTGCTTAACGGCAAAATTCACAACAAGTGTTTGATCCATGAACTGACCAATAAATTTTCTGATTCAATAAGAATTGGTATTTAAACAGTACTCTTCTTCATACTGTTCACATTTTGACATCATGAGACCAAGATGACACCTAACAATTGATCAACATTACCTCGCCACTGCGAGGCTTCAAACAGGAAGTTCTCCGAGGGAACTGGCCACTGAGCCTAAAGTGTCACAGAGAGTCATCAGTAGGTTGCAACAGAGATACTGTACAGAGAGACTGGAAGAATCACAGAGAGGCACAGAAGTGGACTTCCTTTGGCCACATCCCACGCTGATGACCACTTCACTGTGAACAGTGCCCTGCGGAACCGGATGAGGAATGCCACTCAAATCCAGGCACGTTTAAGGGAGGTGAGAGGAACCCAAGTGTCACGTCAGACCATTTAAAACTGTTTACATCAGCATGGTCTGCATGTTAGACAACCTACAAGAGTACCTGACCACACCATCAGGTACAGGCGTCACCGTTTGCATGGGCCGGGGAGCATTTACGCTGGACAAGGGACCATGTGGCCTCAGTGCTGTTCTCTGATGAAAGTCAATTCACATTGAGCAGAAATGGTGGCTGCCAACAATGTTGGAGACGTCAAGGAGAGCGCTATGCATCAGCCACTGTTGTCAGGAGACTAGCCTTTGGTGGTGGTGTTACAGACTGGGCAAGTGTGTCTAGTCAATACAGAACTGCCCTACACCTTGTGAACAGTACAGTGACAAGTCGATACTACCTAAATAACATCATTAATCCAGTCATTGTGCCCCTGCATGAACAACACAGGCCTAATTTCATCTTCATGGACGACAATGCTCCAGGTCATCGAGGTCGCATCATTAGGGAATGGCTGCTGGAGGCTGGGGTACCTCAAATGGAGTGGCCTGCAAGGAGACTAGCCTTTGGTGGTGGTGTTACAGACTGGGCAAGTGTGTCTAGTCAATACAGAACTGCCCTACACCTTGTGAACAGTACAGTGACAAGTCGATACTACCTAAATAACATCATTAATCCAGTCATTGTGCCCCTGCATGAACAACACAGGCCTAATTTCATCTTCATGGACGACAATGCTCCAGGTCATCGAGGTCGCATCATTAGGGAATGGCTGCTGGAGGCTGGGGTACCTCAAATGGAGTGGCCTGCACTTTTTCCAGACCTGAATCCTATAGAAAACCTATGGGATCAGCTGAGTCGCCATGTAGAGGCTTGTAACCCTGCACCCCACAACCTCAATGACCTGAGGGCCACCCTTCAAGAATTGCGGAATGCCATGCCTTAGCAGATAATAAGTCGACTTGTGAACAGTGTGAAACGTCGTTGTCAAGCTGTAATTGATGGTCAAGGGCACATGACAAGTTATTGAGACACTGACATTTTTTGTTGTGTTATACCCACCACTGTTGTTGGCTTTTGTTTCAATAATTTGTTTGAAATGAGGAAATCACCATTGCATGCTTCTACTTAAATGCCCTACTTTCATGATATATCATCACTGTAGTGTGAACTTTTTACATTTTCCATAAATTTCACCCGAAAGCCAAATATCCGTAACTTTTTGTGAGTACTGTACTTACCTGAATGTTGAATGCTCCTCTCTGCAGAGATAATAACCCAAAAGGCAGTTTTAGTATGATTAGTCTTTACTTCAGTGTTTCACTCTTATTTAAAGATAGTCTAATTTTCATGACAGTGGCTTAAATTCCAAATTGTCAGGACTACTCATCAAATCTGAATCAATTCATTTGTGAAGTTTGATTGGTAAAGGAGCAGGGCAGGAATTCAAAATCAGAAATTTTCTGCAAAAAGAAAATCTTGAAGTAATGTCATTATCCACCACCATAGCAGAGCAGGCTAAGCCGCCATGACCAGTAACAGCATCATTTTAATTCTTCATTATATACCTAGTACCAAAGATATAATTCAATCAACTTGTACTAAGTCATCATTTACAGTGGTCTGTTGAGGCAGGAGGATTTTCTTAGGAGAGGACAGATGATTAGACTATAAATAAATGTTTGCTATCGTCACTTTTGACACAGTTAAGAAGACTAACGTCTGTATTAACACTCTTTAAACTTTGGTTCACTGCCACTCTGAATTCCTAACAGAGTACACTGCTTTCTGGCAGGCCAGAGGAGGAGAGATTTCCTCTAGTAGTCCTCTTGCATTGTCCACTCTTATTCACAAGGACCAAGGTGGGCTGGCAGTGTCTCGACTATTGATTATTACCCTGGTAATTGGTTATTGATTACCCCCACCACCACCACCACCGCCACCAAAACCTCTTTGTCTGTGCTGAAAGGGAATTGCTCTGTATGAACATCATTTGGTCTCTTGGTGTGATCTGTTTGCTGCCAAATCTCATCTCAGTATGAAAGATTTAGCTGCAAACACCACATGTTCGGAGGAAAATGGACAGGCCAAAACAGATGAATTACTTCTCCCTCCCACTGCTGCTCCCAGTGTTGACTCATGCTGCAGATCCTGCCCGAAAAGCACCAAACGCCTGGTACCTGCGGACTACAAGGATGAACCAGTTCAGCTGTTTAAACTGGCAGGACCCGTGGTGAGTGTCTGTTCAGATGCAAACTATTTTAATCAACGGAAGTCGTTTCCAAGATAAAGGTACTAAGCAGCAACTCAATGTTGTATATTTAGAGGATCAAATATAGATATTTGTTTGCAAGAGTAATTTAACACAAGCTGATTGATTAAAAGCTCCAATCAATTGGGACTTTCATTCAAAATTACATAAAAATATGGCACCATATGTACCTTATTAACTATAATAGGTTTCACCATGTCACTGGCTAAAATGCAAACCAGCATAAAGTTATTTGTTGTTTAGAAGTATGGGATTGTTAAGATCTGCAGCAGACATGGAGAGAGGACCCAGGATACAGGCAGTGAACAGTTCACAAGGATTTACAAGGAATAAACTAAAGGCTGTGGCATACGCTGGAAAACAACAATCTAAATGAAACACTGATTTAACTAGAAAATAAAGTGACAACATGGGAGCTGGAAAAAACCACAAGACTAAACGAAACATAAGAGACAAACAACTAAAGACAAGATAAAATAGACAACTGATGACAAACTGAGGAGCCAGGTGAATACAAGGAGCACAAGGAACACAAGAGAAATGATCCTAAACATCCATGGAAAGAATTATGTCACTGCAAGGTTGGCAGGGCAAAAACTAAAAGACTAACTAATAATTGGATATGAACCTCTTGCGCAATATAGAGTAACGTACTTCCACAAACTTCACAAAGAAAAAACGATCTGCCCGCACACTATTTCCAGCATGTACAATGATAAGTGAAGGTGATAAAATTGATTTATTGATGAGAAAGCACCAGGGAATGGGAAAATATAATGGGAACGGAACCGGAACTGCGGGCGGACTGGAATACATAAGTACGTTACTCTATATTGTGCAAGAAGTCCATAGGAGCACACAGGGGAAGACAGTCAACTAATGAGATTACATAACTACAACAAAAGGTAAACTGTGAACCACAACCAAAGGTAAACAGGAAGACACTACAACAACAACAACAACAACAAAAACAAGAAGTACTTTCAAAACAAACTTAATATCAAAATGAGGCAAGGTGAACACAAAGATAACACAAAGGACACTACCAAACTAGACTAAGGACCAGTGTTGGGAATAACACCACTACTTTTGCAGTAACGTGCTCTGTAACGAAATTACTGTTTAAAAATTCAGTAAAGTGCTACAGTTACTGAAATTTGATCAGATGCGTTAGTCGCATTACACGTTTTATTAATATGGATAGATATTTTTAGCTCAAATAAATACAAACTGACCCTATGCAGCTGACAGAGCTGTCAGTCAGCCTGTTGCAGAGCCTGTTCACTACTGAGTGGAGGAAAAGATGAAGCTACTTTGTTTTTGTGGAAATAGACAGATTATTTTCCCTTTGTCACGGTTAAGGACAAAAGCATATTGGTGGGTTGCAAGTTAAATGCGGTTGAGACCAACTGTAATCTCCAGAAGCGCCTAAGAACAGCAACAAGGTCCTGCAAAGCTAGTGCTATGCTATGCTAAGCTAACACCGTGTTAGGGGATTCATGCTATGTGAGCACCCATGGCTGGATTTCAAGCACAGGTATGCATCTGGACAGTTTGTGACCAGCAAGAATTAAACCGACTGATTGCCAGATACTGTACGTCATTACAGAATGAAGATCTGATAATAGTCATTTTCCATCAGACAGCTGAGACTCTGATCCACTGAAGTTAAAACACATTTACTTGCTACCTGGATAAAGATTATTAAAAAGTGGATTTGACCTCCAAAAGGACTGGATCATGTCTGTCACAGCAGACATTTGGACTGTGGATAATGGATATTTTCTTTGAATCACTGCACATCGGTTTAAATCCATAAAATTTAAGAAACTGACAGCTTTATGCAGTGTGGCCAACTCACGCTTTTTCCCTCTCTCTCACTCCACAAACCCTATTTCTCACTCCAAAATGAGGAAATTACTGGCAATTCTGTGTTGATTTTTTTCAGATTTTTCCCACAATAAGAGCTCTCAAGGCAGGCTAAAGCAGACTGAACATGTTCTAAAAGCTCTGTCTGAAACAGTCTGTTTTCAGCCTGACATTAATAAGCCCCTAATGTAATCCATTAATTAAATTATCTTGCTATATGTGCAAGATAATTTAAGTATGCATTTAAAAGTAACGTGAAAGTTACTTTTCCAAGTAACTAGTTACTTTAATCATGCAGTAATTGGTAAGTAACTCAGTTACTTTTGAAAAGAAGTAACTAGTAACTGTAACTAGTTACTATTTTTTTAGTAACTTGCCCAACATTGCTAAGGACAGACAAGACAGGGAAGATGTGAGGTAGGCATAACATAAGCTAAGAACCCAGACAGAATAAACCATAATGACAATAATACGTGGATACAAGCGGCTGAAATTAGCTTTCGCCGTAGGATTGCTGGACTCACCCTCAGAGATAGGGTAAGGAGCTCAGTCATCCGGGAGAGGCTCAGAGTAGAACCACTGCTCCTCCACATTGAAAGGAGTCAGTTGAGGTGGTATGGGCATCTGATTAGGATGCCTCCTGGATGCCTCCCACTTGAGGTGTTTCAGGCACATCCCACTGGGAGGAGACCCCGGGGCAGACCCAGGACTCGGTGGAGAGAATATGTCTCCCAGCTGGTCTGGGAACGCCTTGGTATCCTCTCTGAAGAGCTGGAGCAGGTGGCTGGGGAGAGGGAAGTCTGGCTTCTCTGCTTGAACTGCTGCCTCCGCGACTCCGACCTCCGGAAAAGCGGTAGATGATGGATGGATGGATGGGACAATAATACGTCCAAATGGGGCATGGCAAATGTGACAGCCCCCTCCATGAGTAATTGGTCAATGGTGCAGGTCCTGACACCACAGAGTACACCTCCGTTACTGGCCGAGAGCTAGTGAGGAATTCCTCTTCGGCTCAGTAGTAGAGCGGAGGTGTTCAATCATGGTGTCATGGGTTTGAGTCTCGGCCTGGGATATTAAAAGAAGGGGGTGAAAATGACCAGGTTCATCAGGCTTGCCAGGACAATCCCAGGAAAAGCCCCAAGTCTGTCAGGTTTGCCCAGACGGAGTTGAAATAAGGAAATCTCAGGAATAATACATAGGCAATTCTGGCCTTGGCCCAGAAAGGGGCCGTAACAGATTTAAGAATGTTCCAGATGACCATACACAATGGAGTTATATGAATTAAATGTAAATGAATCTGAAAGTATTTCAAATTCAACGACCTATGCGCTGGTGTTTCTCAGGCAGGATTTTCTGCATTTCATGGGTAACGAGGTGCAAGTGCCTTCTCGCCATAAAATTATAACTTTGCGTGGAGGAAAATAACTCCACAACCCAACCATGTATCCACTTTTGATAGATGAGGACATTTAGTTTCCTTTTGAGCAAACCTTTTGATGCCAAAAAAAACTGTCAAAAACCTGCACCACTAATCATAAGACCTATTTTTCTAAAGAAAAGAGAAGTAGTAAAAGACGTTTGGAAATACAAAAGAGCTGTAGCAGGGGGGAAAAAGAACTGCAGCATGACACATGTCAGCTGTCAGAGAAAATAAGAACTTTTCCCTGTGTCGGGGTCTCTTGAATTAATGTTTCTTTTATGAATAAAAACTCAGTCAGATTCTTTATGTGTTGAATTTCAAGAGTAGCATTTCATTCATGTTTGGTGACGTCCCTTTATATTTTCATTGTCATGAAGCTGAATTTTGCTTTTCAGTTCATTTCACATTTGATGACCTTCCTGATCGGTTTTGTCAGCACGGTGTTTTGCGGTCACCTGGGGAAAACAGAGCTGGCAGGGGTGGCGCTGGCAGTAGCCGTGAGGCATCTTTTCTTATTCAGCTTTCATTCTGCTTTTTAACATTCTTCCTTTCCCATTTTTGCTGTTATTTTACTCATGTGTTCATCTTTGAACCTACAGTTCCTCATTCTTGGCTTATCTAATAACATTTCTCTTCAACTTAGGTACTAAATATCACAGGCATTTCTATCGGCAGTGGTCTAGCATCAGCATGTGATATTTTCATATCTCAGGTATTCACGATTAATTTTATTTATATAACCAGACTAGGCGAGTTACCATTGTGTTCACAGCATGCTTTTCCTCATTATCTCGCCTCAATCTTTTTCTTACAAATGAGCTGTGTTATTTCACTTTTATTATTCTGATATTTCAATCTCTTTCCCCCCACAAACTTATAGAAGTGGTAACTTGAAGCATGTAGGAGTGATCCTCCAATGGGGGATTTTGATTCTGCTCCTTGCACGTTTCCCCTGCTGGGCTCTCCTTATTAACAAGCAACACATTTTGCTGGCTGCCAGGCAGAGCTCAGAAGTTGCAGTCCCACCACACTGTATCCATACAATAGCCTAAATTGCCATTAATGCAAAACATATTCATGCTGCATTACTCATACATCAAGCTATTCTATGTGATTTTTGCCCTTATTTTCAAATTTTCCCTTTTTTATCTGCCATACAGATAATCCCAGCTGTATATATGAAAATCTTTATGCCTGCTTTGCCCGCAAGTTCAGCTTCCTCTGTTTTTTTTTTTTCTTCAGTGTGTCTTTTGAATCCTCATCCACATGCGCTGCTTTAAATAGTTGTTGCATTATTGATGTAATTAACCCCATTCAACACGTTGTGTTCTGTAGGCTTCCTTCACGTACCAGCTGCAGGGGAAGTATCTCCAGAATCAGGTGCACATAATGGCTGCTACACTCCTCCTGCGTTGTGAAATAATGACTTGAATTTTGATTGTTTTGTGTGTTTTCAGAAATTTGTATCTAGCTTGAGAAAGGACATGGCAGAAGGTACACTGATAAGGTTTTTTTTTAAATGCAATTTGCTTTGTCTCACAGGGCATCGTGTGGCCCCAAGTGATATCTGATGCTGTGGGGAATGTTTTAAATGCAGTTATTAATTATATACTCCTCCAGGTTCTGTATCCTGGGATTGCGTGAGTCCATACACTGTACTTTTTCTTAAGTATTTTACGTTCAGAATATCAATCAGAGCATTTATGTGAAAGTTATTTGAAAGAAAATTATTTTTAAAAGTCACCTGAGAACTTTAATGAATTCTTCATAACTGTCAGCTCCAATGACTGCTTTGCCCTTCTACCTTTTTGTTTCTCCATTAAAGTGGACCTGCTGCTGCAAACGTCATCTTCTTGTTTGTGTACATCTGCTCCAGAGGGCTGCACAAAGCAACATGGAAAGGTTAGTCCAAAAATGACAAAATACAAAACTCTAAGAATGTTACTTGACTCAGAAGGCAATCAGAATGTGCATACCTCCAATAAAGCGGCAGCCATCCCTCCCGCCCAGCCTCTCCATCCATACTGTCATCCATCCATCTGTACATTGCAAGTTAGGGCCTTGGTGGAGGTATGTGCTAATGTATCACCTCCAAAATCTAATGGGTTCATCTGCAGCCTAAGGGCCATCTCTGGTGAAAATTTTATCCAAATCCATCCTGTAGTTTTTGCATAATCCTAGTAATAGACAGATAAACAAACGCAGACAAGCAAATGCCAGTAAAAACAATACCTCCTTGGTCAAGGTAATAATGCGTCACTCTATTTTTGGCCCAATTTCAGAAGAGCTTTTATCTATTAAGAAAACTAGTTATGCAAATGCATGTATGGTAATTCTCAACCTGCAGGATTTGGTCAGGCCTGACGGATTATTGTGAGCAGCCCTGTGTGTCTCAAAACACAGTTTGGGGGGAATAGGTCACAATGCCTCAACGTGTGGCGCTTAGTGCTTACATTTCTTGGCTTTTTTTTTTTGTCCTTTTTTGTTTGTTTTGTCACTGATTAAGTTAGGTTACTCATTAAAAGGTAATGAGAAGCAATATATGAGTGGCCATTTGCACACAACACAAACTACACTAGTGAATTTACAAATAAATGTAGGGGTGTTATTAAATCCCTTGAGCACAGCCTTTTTTTTTCAGAAGCTGAAAATTGCTGGTTTATGTAGTTTACAGTTAACTTATAATAATAAGCCAGATACAGTATTGGATACAGTTATGTTTGTTTCAAGTGTTTTAAACAGACGTTAAGTGACGAATCATTAGCTACACTGTAGCTATGCTAAAATTGTAAAATTTTTCTTAAATTAGCCATAATTAACCCTAACAAAACTGTTTTAGTTTTAGCTTTCAATTCGGTAAGTTATTCATAACTATTGCACTCTATTTCTTATTTTAGTGGTTAAATTGTACACTTGCCAGCTTAAATAATATTTTTGGTATTCAAGTTTTCTGTTAATCGGTCCGCTGTACGCTAATTAAGCTACTAGCTTAACAATTAATACTTGTTTTGTTTCTTACCTGTAAGTTTCCTTCAGCTCCTAAATAAATCGACACCAGTTCTGTTCAGTCAAGCCCAAACTCCTCTTGTTTTGGTTATTTTGCCACAAGTAAATGTTCCTGGTTAAAGTTAACTGCTTGCTGTTTTTCAGAGTTTTTGGAAGCCAGCAGCAGTTTGGCCAAAAGGAAATGGCTCCCAAAGCAGTATTTCCTTCATAAATCTGCAACTTTTCCCTAATCTATTTGTACATTTTCTTGAATTTTTTTTTTTTACTTTTTTTCATAAATTTTAGACTTTTTTTCATTGTGAATTTGTGAACAGCTTCTTTGATGAACTGACTTTTCTGGTTTGAAATATAATATTGCCAGGCTAACTAGAAATTATATTTTTCTTATACTGTATGTTTATGAAGGTTTACCTTTTAAATTGACATTTTTTTCTCATAAACTTGTGACTTTTCATGGAATTTTTTGAGAATTTTCATAAAATTATGACTATTTTCTCTATGATTTGCAACTTTTGTTTTTTTGTTTTTGTTTTGTCTCAAATCCACAGACAGCCACTATGTTTGGGCTGTGCTTTAAGTAGGCTGGTATATGTAATGCTAATTTTTCTCAAATGGCGATAAAGAAAAGAAAACACATTTTGTAATACACATACATTATCTTTACAAAGTGGTTTCATTTGATAGGCCACCCATAGGTTAACTTTGCAACCAGAGTGGTGGTCTAGTGGTACAGCATCTGCCCCACAGCCGAGAAGTTATGGGTTCATGCTCCAGGTCACACCAAAGACAATATAAAAAATACACTTTCTGCCTTCTAGTTTCACCATAATAGAATGGCTAAATGATAATAGGATGATTAAAGGCAGGGCTGGACTGAGACAAAAAATTGGCTTTGGCATTTTTGGTCCAGGCGGGCCCCCATGATCAGTCAAACAACATCAGAACACACGGTCTGTGGAGAGAGGAATAACCAGGCAGAGCAGTCCAGAACAAAGCAGGCTTTATTAATTTCTCTCTCTCACATCATCCAGAATCACAAGCATCAGAAAAAAGTTACAGGTCGCAGGCACCTCTCCTTTTATAGCCTACGACCCGCTCAGTCACCTGTGGTGCTGCAGTAACATGAAAGACTTTGCAATTCCCATTTTCTTTGTCACTGTTTGCATCAACACACCAACCCCCACATCAACACACAAACTCCACATGACGATTCCCCTTATCCTTCCATCTGAGTGGAAACATACTGAAATACTGAGTGGGTTCCCAGACCCCCCCCCCCCCCGAGCCTTAACCCTCATGTCCTTTGGACTTCAGCCTACATCCATAGCGGCTGTAACGGGGGGTCTGCGGCTCTGAGGAGCTGCTGTGCCGGTGGGGGGCTCTTGGGAGTGCATCCGTCTGTGGGGGGACATTGGGAGGGGGGGAAACATCTTTAGCATGCCATTGTGACTGATCTGACAAATCATTTACCTGGGGAGTTCTCAGTGGGGGTCGTCCGCGCCAAGGAGCTCGGGCCAACACCACCCGCTCGTCTGCTAAAACGAAAGCCTGTCTATACAGACTGTTTCCCTGCGTCCCCCCAAGTCTAACACAAAATGTTTCTCCCAGGGTTCCAGTACTCTGAACGGGCCATCGTAGGGCGGGCGCAAGGGGGTCCGGTGGGCATCATGCCTGACAAATACAAACGCCGTGTCCTTCAAGGCCTTTGGCACAAAAATGTGTGGAAAATAGTGGTGGACCGGACCAGGTACCGTCCCTGCCACTGCGCTATGCAGTGAAAGCAGGGATGGATCGGTGTTCGGCGGGGGGCTGTCCAGCAAAAATTCCCCTGGGAGCCACAGCGGCTGGGAAAAAAACAGCTCTGCTGGGGAGGCCACCAAATCCTCCTTCGGTGCTGAACGCAACCCTAATAGAACCCACGGCAACCGGTCCACCCAATTTACATCCTTAAGCGAAGCCCTGAGCGCTGCTTTAAGCGACCTATGGAAACGCTCGCATAACCCATTGGCCTGGGGGTTGTACGCGGTCGTGCAATGGAGTGTGACGCCCAGTCTCCGGGCCATGGTGGACCAGAGGTTGGAAACAAACTGCAGGCCCCAATCGGACGTGATATCCGAAGGGGCAACGAAACATGCCACCCATGTTGTCAAAAAAGCGCATGCAACGTCTGCGGACGCGATGGAAGGTAGCAGGACTGCTTCGGGCCAGCGTGTGGCGTGGTCCACCACTGTCAGGAGGTGTGTGAACCCGTGCAATGGCAGGAAGGGGCCCACGAGGTCCACGTGAACGTGGTCAAACCTCTTACCCGGGATGTGGAATGGCTCCAAAGGGGCCTTTGTGTGCCAGTGCACTTTGGCTCACTGGCACACTACGCAGGCTGCAGCCCACTCTTTCACCTGTTTGCACAGGCTCGGCCAGACGAACTTTGCTCCCACCATTTTGACTGACGCACGCACTCCTGGGTGTGCCAGGAAGTGAACCGACTCAAAAACGCGGCAGCACCAAGCGCGTGGGACCACCGGGGGTGGGCGTCCCATGGAGACGTCACAGATTGGGGGGGGGCGTCTTGCAGTACTCTGCTCCCCAGCCTTAACCCTGTTGGTCCAGACTGGAGCGCGCAAACGCCTACATCACCAATCTGCTCAGTGGCCATGGCCGTGTAATCTATCCCCATGTAAACTGGGGCCACTAATGCACACAAGAGGCAGTCCGCCACCACGTTGAGTTTACCGGCCACATGTTGAATGTCGGTCGTAAACTCCGAGATCGCGGCCAGCTGTCTCTGCTGCCGGGCCGACCATGGTTCCGAAACCTTGGCCATCGCGTACGTTAGCGGCTTGTGGTCCACAAACGCAGTGAAGGTGCGCCCTTCCAGCCAGAACTGGAAGTAGCATATGGCCAGGTGGAGAGCCAGTAACTCCCTGTCGAACTCGCTGTATTTATGCTCACTGTCGCGCAAAGACCTACTAAAAAAAGCAAGCAGCTGCCAAGAACCTGCAACACGTTGCTCCATGATGGCCCCTATGGCCACTTCTGATGCGTCGGTAGTGAGCACTATCCGAGCCGCCGGGTCCGGGTGCGCCAGCAGTGTGGCGTTCGCCAGGGTTGTTTTAACCTCTGAAAACGCCTGCTCTCGCTCAGGAGTCCAGTCGACTCTGTCTGCCAGTTTCCGTTTTTAAGCATGGCATACAATGGCTGCATGAGCTGGGCTGCGCGGGGCAAGAAACGGTTGTAAAAGTTAACCATCCCCAAAAACTCCTGCAGCGCCCTGACCGTCTGAGGCCGGGGAAAATCTGCCACTGCGCACATTTTGTCCGGTAAGGGTATCGCGCCCTCCGGTGAGATGCGGTGGCCCAAAAAATCGATTCCCATCACCCCAAACTGGCACTTCACTGGGTTAATTATTAATCCATGCTCTTCCAACCTCTGGAAAACTGTCCTGAGGTGAGCGACGTGTTTGTCCTCGGACACGCTGGCCACCAGGATGTCGTCCAGGTAGACAAACACAAACGGCAGATCGCGCAACACCGCATCCATCTTGCGTTGGAATGTCTGCGCCACGCCTTTCAACCCGAAAGGCATGCGTAAAAACTCAAAAAGACCAAACAGGGTTATTACTGCCATCTTAGGTATGTCCTCAGCGTGCACCGGGACCTGGTGGTAACCGCGGACCAGGTCTATCTTGGAAAAAATGCGTGCCCCGGTGAGGTGGACGGAAAAATCCTGAATATGGGGGATCGGGTAGCGGTCATGTGCTGTGGCGTTGTTCAATCTGCGGAAATCTCCACACGGTCACCACGATCCCTCGGCTTTAGGAACCATATGTAGCGGGGATGCCCATGGGCTGTTTGAGCATCTGATGATGCCCAATTTTTCCAAGTTGGCAAACTCCTCGTGCGCTATGGCCAGTTTGGCTGCGTCCAGGCGCCGAGGTCGTGCGAAAACGGGCGGCCCTGTGGTGGTAATGAAGTGCTCCACCCCGTGTTTAGTGACGGTTGCCGAAAAAGTCGGGACCGTGAGTGCTGGGAACTGAGTGAGTAGTATGTGGAACTTGCCCCCTGGAGCTGTGACGTTGGCTAGCGTTGTGGGCCCGGCTCCTCTAGCTGTACAGGGGAGAGAATCAAAAGACATTGCATTAATCAGGTGTCTGTTAGCCACATCGACTAGTAGACCATGTGCACACAAAAAATCAGCGCCCAAAATGGGGAAGCTGCATGCCACTATGACGACTGTCCATTGGTATACAGTCAGTGTCCTCACATCAAAAGTCTTCATGTCTGAGCCGTTTGTGGCCATCAGCTCGGGGCCGCTAGTTCCCGCCAGCCGGTCTGCGTAGGACGGTAGGATGAGACTCTTTTGAGAGCCGGAGTCCGTGAGGAACCGTCTCCCCAAGCGTGAGTCTGTCACATAGAGCAGCTTGCTCGCTTCACTGGCGGTCGCAGCTGCTACCAACTGCCGGCCCTGGTGTTTCCCGAGCGCTTGAATTGGCACAGTGGCACGCATCGGCGTGCATCCTCTCCAAAACGGCAGTGGTTGAAGCAGAGTGTGTCTCTCCGGTGCTTCTTGGCTTCCGCTGCAGCCACCGTCGTTGGCTCCTAGCCCCCGCTGGCCGTCTCGCTGGGTTCCGACGCCGCTGCGTTCACTGCAAGGGCTCTGGTGGTGAGGATAATCCGATCTGCCTCTTGCGCTAGCGCCCGGTAGTTGCGCGCGGCAAGCAGCGGCGAATTGGCAAGGACCGCCCTGGCCACCGTCGGGAGGTTCCGGAGGAAAAGGTGGGCAAAGAGAAAATGCCTGTCATCTGTGCCCATCAGCGTCAACATCTTCTCCATTAATCTGACCGCCGACCCGTCTCCCAACTCGGAGTGCATCAGGAGCCTTTCCACTCTCTCGCAGTCTAAGAGTGTATAGCACCGGGTCAGCGCGGTTTTGAGAGCCTCGTATTTGTCGTGGGCTGGGGGCCGTTGGAGCGGGCTCGCCACCTGCTGAGTTGTGCGTGCGTCCAGTGCTGCAACCATGTAGTAGTATCTGGTGTCATCTGCCGTTATTCCCCGGAGTGCAAACTGGGCCTCGGTGTGGAGGAACCAAGACTTCGGGTCGTGTAGCCAAAAGTCTGGGAGTTTGACCGAAACGGCGCACGCATTGCTGGCACCTCCAGTCCGGGTCGTCTCCGGGGTGTTCGCCTCGAGTTCCATTGTGCGTCAAGGGTCACCAGTGTGGAGAGAGGAATAACCAGGCAGAGAGGTCCAGAACAAAGCAGGCTTTATTAATTTCTCTCTCTCACATCATCCAGAATCACAAGCATCAGAAAAAGGTTACAGGTCACAGGCACCTCTCCTTTTATAGCCTATGACCCTCTCAGTCACCTGTGGTGCTGCAGTAACATGAAAGACTTTGCAATTCCCATTCTCTTTGTCACTGTTTGCATCAACACACAAACCCCCCATGACGATTCACCTTGTCCTTCCGTCTGAGTGGAAACATACTGACATACTGAGTGGGTTCCCACAGGTCCAGTTAAATATGTGCAAGTCTTGTGCCATTCCCCAAAGCAACATAAAGCTGAGTATAGGCTACATGCAAAACAGGCAATAGAATAATTAGTCACATGATCACATTATTTCCTGTTTAAAAGATGCATAACTAGGAATAATTTCAGAACATAGAGCTTCTCCTCTTACAACAATCACAGGGATGTGCAGAGATATTTTGAGGGGCCAAAGTAAGGGTACCCTCCCCCTCTGACTCCTGTTAACTTGAGTAATTACTAGCCTACTGTAAATCTTCTAATATTAGATAGAAGCTTTGTTCATGGCTTCATGTCGACTATGAACAAACTGTAAAGTAGCAACATTCAACATCACACTTAATGGTCTAACAGAGGTCAGAATTATCCCACTTTTGCCCTTCACAAAAGAATTTTAAAGAAAGAAAGAAAGAAAGAAAGAAAGAAAGAAAGAAAGAAGGAAAGAAAGAAAGAAAGAAAGAAAGAGAAAATTACTCTATCAGTCCCTCCAGGATTTTGCGGGATTTTTTTTTTTTCTAGTGTAATGTCGGGGCCATGTTAAGGGGGGCAGGGATTTTCCAGCATGCTTTGCCAGCAGAGAACGTTACTGTGTGTGTGTACTAAATGTTATTACTGAGTTATTATACTGCTGTGTCATTATAACTGCGTTATAATGACCCAGCAGTGTTTATAGGCAGGATTAGGGTAAGATGTATCGTGTGTGTAACCATGATTGAAATGGGGGTCTGGGAGAATGACCTCCCCTCCTGTCTGAGCTCAGAGTGTGGGTGTTGGGTGGTGTGTTTGAATAAAGCCTGTCGTCGCAACCATCTGCTCCTCTTCTTTGTGTGAACCTTGCAGTAAGATGGTGGCCAGGACCCGGGCGGAGGTCCAGCAGCCGGGGCGGTTCATCGCTCGGCTGGGAACGGAGCGCAGAGCTGAGACGCCAACCCCCGGAGTGGCTCGCCGCGATAGACGGACCAGCGTACCCCACCTTCTGCCTTTTTCAAGGCAGAGCGGGCCAAGCAAAGCAAACCAGCCCCCGCTTCCCGCCCTTTTCAGGGCAGGACGGGCTGGCGATTCCAGGGCGATCAGGAGCGGCGATCGACCGGGAGGCGACTGTCCCATCCATCCGGCAGCAGGCCAAGATTCCCCACTACAACGGTGAGAACCTGTTGGATGACCACCTGGCCCAGGTCGAGTTGGCTGCCGTGCTGAACAACTGCTCACCGGAGGAAACTGCCGTGCTGAGAGCGAGGGGGAGGAGGAGGAGTTACGGCAGACCACGGCAGCGCGTCCGCGGAGAGCCAGGGTACATCGCATGGTACTGCCCCGCGCCCACCCCATGAGAAATTGGCCCCTCGCCGACGTTAAATTAGAGCGAGGTGGCATGGACGGGGAAAGGCCGCCTCCCGCAGATGCTTCCCCCGGCGGTGACGTCACAGAGGCCCTCGGCGCGCAGCAGCAGCAGAGCGAGCAGGACTGATCCGGTCTTTTCCCGGGCTCGGCAGGGGCTGGACGCCTGGACGCGGGCCAGCGGCCGCCTGGGAGGTCCTGGCAGCGGTGGGAGTCGTGACTCTTGCTGCCAGGGGAGGGACTGTGCGTAGTCCTACTGAAGCTGTTGGATGTGCTGGTCGTCGGCATCGAAGCCGCCCCCAACACCTGGACTGATTCGCGTTGGACTTCTGGGTTGGTCTTTGATTTTTCTGGGGACAGAAACCAGTCCGGGGGGGGGGGGGGCAGTGTAATGTCGGGGCCGTGTTAAGGGGGGCAGGGATTTCCCAGCATGCTTTGCCAGCAGAGAACGTTACTGTGTGTGTGTACTAAATGTTATTACTGAGTTATTATACTGCTGTGTCATTATAACTGCGTTATAATGACCCAGCAGTGTTTATAGGCAGGATTAGGGCAAGATGTATCATGTGTGTGTAACCATGATTGAAATGGGGGTCTGGGAGAATGACCTCCCCTCCTGTCTGTGCTCAGAGTGTGGGTGTTGGGTGGTGGGTTTGAATAAAGCCTGTTGTCGCAACCATCTGCTCCTCTTCTTTGCGTGAACCTCGCCTACGTCACACTATTGTTGCGGTAAATTGCGGGGCTGTCCTTGGGGATTGCCTGAATCGTGCACTGGCTCATATCCAGCCCGGAGAGTCCCAACTTTAAAACTCACTGACAAGATGTAGTAGTGACTTTTACCTCTAAAGACGTATAAACTGTTACAACACTTACTGTAATATTAGATTCACTTGTTTTTTTGTGTGGTTTTACGGCGTGTCGGGGCGCATGCACTCCCTAGACGGAGTTGCTTTCAGGCAGGCGGACGTTTTTCAACACAAACCCCGGAACTTCATACACACGGTCATTACGGAAACTCGAGGAGATGTTCACCGGTGGGCCATGGGAGACGGATGAAGGAACGATGTGGGAAAACTCGCAGGTGAGTGTGTTTTTTTTTAAATCACACACTGTTTTTTGCTGATGTGTTCAGTATATTCTCACTGTGAAGACAGAAGTGAGCGAGATGCAACGCTGCATTTGATTGGTCAGACTGATGACGTACACATCTGCGTTCTACTGAGAGACAAATTTGATTGGCGAAATTGGCGCATGTTGACAACAATTGGCCAAAATTGTGGTAAAGTTGCGGTGATTGGACAAAATTCAAATTATGCAGGACCTCCTGAAGTCGCGGGAATTGGTAGAATCGCAACTTCGCGAAATCCTGGAGGGTCTGCTTTATTAACTATTTTGTGTGCAGCTGAGGCATTATGTTTATTTTTAAGTGAACTTCTTCAAAACTAGAGTAAAGTGGCAATATTAATAATCTAGTTCATTTTGAGTCAGTGGAACAAATTTATATTTTAGAGGTTCTGATTTTCCTTGTTATTAGTGGGTCATTAATTGGTGGGACATAAGAAATGGGGTCATTGCACATGCAGGGGTTTTCCCGGCAAAAACTGTGTGGACCCTGCGGGACGAGAGTGTGCTGCTACTGTGTGTGCCCCACTGATTAATCCCTGTCTTTCACAGAATAAAGTGCCAGCTATGAACCCACTGTTGGAGTTATTTCCCTACACAACTCAATGCAGACGCAGACAACAGTTTCAAGTCCACTACATAAACATGGTGCCGTGACCCGGATCAACTGAATCAGCCACTGCCGATCGCTGGGGTTAAGCTGTGAGCTTGTGATGCCTGGGATGTCAGCCTGACTCTATCTGGATCCTTTTCAAGTAAAAAAAAAAAAAAAAATACAGAAAAAAGTATTTTTTTTGTTGTGTTTGTATAAATGTGTATACTGAGTGATTCTGACATGTTTTGCATTTACGTAGAAATCATTCTCTCATAATGTTGCACAATGATGAACCATCACAATCAAATCACATAACACCCAGCCTTGCATTTGGACCCCTGTCCTCCACTCCCGCATCCGGCAATGAAGGTACCCAGAACGAGCTACATGAGCTTATCACTGAGCTGGGAAGTCAAATTGGGGAGTCAACTGCAAACCGCCTGTTGGCAAGTCAAGCCCCGCCTACAATAAATGAGGCACCCCCATCTCAACCGTGCAAAGCTGGAACCCTTGAAGCCACACTTGACCTCTCCAAAATGAGCTTGGTTGTCAGGCCGGATATTAAAGACCCCCCCTATGTATAGAGGTGATGGCACTGATAAATACTTTGTCCAGGAGTGGATAGATTTGATGGAAATCTGTCTACAGAAGAGAGGGCTCTCTGGTGACATGCAAAAAGAGGAGATCCTGAACCATCTTCTTGGCAAAGCTAAGAACATTGTCAGAGTGGGGTTGGAAAGTAACATGTCCTCTGGTGCAATCACTAACCATGAAACCATTGATGCTATATTAAGGCATTACTTTAGTGAGAGCCCAGGGTCTTCCCAGCCTTTAGCTGACTTTTATGTTACCCACCCAGCTGCCAAAGAAACACCAGTAGACTACTGGGTGAGGTTAAATATTGTTGCTGAAGCAGCTGACAGGCACTTGCAACGTCAAGGAACCAAGATGGAGAACATGGATGCAGAGGTGGCCATGATATTTAACAGAAATTGCCCAGACCCTAATCTTGCCTGTGTGTTTAAGTGCAAGCCCATAAGTAAATGGTCAATAACAGAAGTTCAAGAAGCCATTGGTAAGTATCAAAGAGAAAGTTATGCAAAAAGAAAGCCCCCGTCTCAGCTAAGTCACAGCCTCTTCTAGTGGCCACTGCAGCAACCAATGTCAGTCCCCCTGAGCTTGGATTGGATGTTGCTTATGTGAACACAGCAAAGTGTACCCAAAGTAATCAAGCTAAGACTTGTGAAACTGCTATGTCAGAATCAGGTGCTCTGGAACGTGTGCTCAGTATGCTAGAGAGAGTGCTAGAGTGTAATAACCAGCCTATGACCCCCACAGTAAGAGCACGGCCTCTAGCCCCAGCCAGTTTCCGCCAGTGCAGAGTTTGTGGCAATAATTCACACTCCACACTCACCCACTGCATGAGAGAAAGGAGATGCCTAGGCTGTTTAGAAGTGGCTCATCAGAGAAAAGACTGCCCTAGTGTCACCAAACTCATCACCCAGCACAGTATCATGCTGGGAAACTAGTATACTCACACTTGGGAAGGGACTGTGTGAGTGATGAATGTGAAACCCTCAACCCCTGTGATGATGTGCAAACTGTATACAGAGAAAGCCTAAAGTGTGCTCCATCTGGTACTGTTATAGTTTTCCAAAATATGATGTGACTTGAAAAAGCTGACAGTCTGTTTTACACTAATGCTTTAGTGAATAATAAAGTCACTCTTCAAGCTCTTCTTGACTCAGGCTCCATAGCATGCACCATGAATGAAGAGGCAGAACAGAAGCTAATGAGTGATGGGGTTATATCAGAGCCAAGTGACACCCATACCAACATCACACTTGTAGGTTGTGGTGAAGTTCAGGTAGAGCCCAAGTGTATATACAAACTGGAAATGGAAGTGTATAAGTGTGCATTCAGTGTACCTGTCCTCATTGTTCCCGGCCAAAGAGATCAGCTAATTTTAGGGACAAATGTCATCAAGCATCTCCTCAGACAATTCAGACTATCCCCCCACTTCTGGCATGTCTTGAGTAAACCTGAACCAACAAATACTCCTGAAATGGTGCAGTTTTTGAACATACTGTCAGGCATCAATAGATGGAGGGGTGACAAAATACCAGATGTTATTGGTACCGTCAAATTAACTCAGGCTGTGACTCTACTCCCTAAGCAAGAACACTTGGCATGGGGCAGA
The DNA here is from genome assembly GCA_020510985.1 of Pholidichthys leucotaenia. Classification (NCBI taxonomy): domain Eukaryota; kingdom Metazoa; phylum Chordata; class Actinopteri; order Cichliformes; family Pholidichthyidae; genus Pholidichthys; species Pholidichthys leucotaenia. Next base: position 45,283,362 of record CM035844.1, on the reverse strand, counting down.
CTCCCTGTATCATCTCCCATTTCTGAAGGCAGCGTCATCCTGATTGAACCACCACAGGCATAAGTTCACAAAAAGGATGTGATTGTATGCAGAACTGTGGCTTCCATGATAGGTGGGTCCCCATCCGCATCCTGAGCACCTGTGATAAGTCCATCACATTAAAAAGGGTCACTAAAGTGGCAGATGTATCCCTCTTTGTTGTTGTTGAAGACCTTGATGGGACTCATGAACAAAAGCCACCAGAGACATTCAAGGCCCAGAGTCAAACAGTGTATGCTGAGGCAGAAATCCGTCATGGCCCTTTGCCCCATTCAACTTTCCATGACAGCCTGCAGAAGCTAGGGCTAGAAGATTTAAACATCAACTCTTGTGAGGTTTCATACCACTGGAAAGCCCAACTCCTACAGCTTGTACATCAATATGAGGACGTGTTTTCAAAAAGTAAACTCAACTGTGGACTGGCAAAAGACTTTGTTCATCGCATCCACTTATCTGACGACCGACCATTCAGACTCCCATACCGTCGTGTTCCACCAGGCCAGTATCGTAAGCTGCAAGTGCTGACAGAGATGGAGAAACATGAGCTTATTCGCAAGTCCAACAGTGAATGGGCATCCCCTCTAGTGCTTGTATGGAAGAAAAATGGTGATCTCAGAATATATGTGGATTACCGCTTGTCAGGAACCGAGCCGGCTTGGTTTCCCCGGCTCGGTCTTGTCCTCTCTGTGGGTCTAGGTGCTGCAGCTTATGTGTATGTGTATGTTATGTATTGCTGTCTGTATTCCGTATCCTTAGCCGCTGTTGGACTGGCAGCTGTTAGACAGCCTCTGTGACCTATTTTCTGTGACCACTGCTGACAGTCTGCCGGTTCGGCCACGCCCCTCCTCTCTCTCTCTTTACCATCAGCTGTTCCCAGCCCCGTTAATTATCTTTCCCGGTCCTCGCCCAGGTGCTCCTCATTTACCATAACCAGCAGTGTGTGTACTTAAGGGCCTTTTGCCAGTCACACACTGCTGGGTCTTTATCTAACTGATCGTCTGCCTGCTTGTACGCATCAGTGAACTGTCAGATCCTATGGCGTGTATCCACTCCGCGCAGCCCGTGGTTCTTCTGCGTCCCTGTAGCGATTCCGGCTGTGGGATGCCAGCGTGGATACACGCCTCATCGTATGTGTTCGCTGGGCGATGCCGGCCCCTGAACGTCCACTGTAAGTGTTTTGTCAAACCCTATTGTAAGTCTTTATGTTAAAACAGTAAATGTGTGTGGTGGAACCCAGCACGTAAATTCTCATTATTTCACCCCTCGCCATGCCTGGCAGCCTTGTGTCGTAACGCAATTTTTAGTGCCATGGACTTGACATCTGGGTTCTATAATAGTGCCATGTCAGAAGAAGATAAGAAGCTGACAGTGTTTACAGCACCTATAGGGCTTTATGAGTTTAACAGACTGCCGCAGGGTCTTTGCAACAGCCCAGCCAGTTTCATTCGTCTCATGATGGGCATATTTGGTGACCAAAATTTCTTAACCCTGCTTTGCTATTTGGATGACCTCCTTGTGTATGCACCCAATGAAGCCGAGGCTCTCAGGAGGTTAGAAACTGTTTTTGAACAACTGCATGCACATGGATTGAAACTAGTCCCCAAAAAGTGCCAACTGCTAAAGCGAAGTGTGAGTTTTTGGGCCAGGTTGTGGATGAAAATGGAATCTCTACTGACCCTGACAAAATTAGGGCAATCACCACTATGACAGATGCTGATTTAATGATGGAGGATGGGATTACACCATCTCAGAAAAAGATAAAATCGTTTTTGGGCATGGTGATGTACTATCAACAGTTCATACCTAACTGCTCTAAAGTTGCCAAGCCCTCTTTACATTGACTGCTGCTCCTAAAGGGAGAAAAAACAAATGCTCGAGGTTCTGCTTCTTTCAGGAGGCTCAGCCCAGTTGACTGGAAGAAGGAACACGTTGACTCATTTGAACAGCTAAAGACTGCACTTCTCGAGTCTGTTGTGCTCACCCACCCTGATTTTAATAAACCGTTCATCTTGTCAACAGATGCATCACAGAACTGATTAGGTGCTGTATTTTCTCAGGTCTGAGAGGGCGACAGTAAAGCACGCCCAATTACTTTTGCAAGTAAAGCTCTCACCCATGCTCAGAAAAATTATCCTGCCCATCATCTTGAGTTTTTGGCGCTTAAATGGTCTGTCTGTGACAAATTTAATCATTGGTTAAAGGGACACAACTTTACAGTTTGGACAGACAATAACACATTAACATATATTCTCACAAAGCCCAAACTCAATGCATGTGAGCAAAGGCAAGTGTCAAAATTGTCCCCCTATAATTTCAGCATCAAGTACATCCCTGGCAGCAGAGGTGTTGTAGCTGACGCTCTGAGTAGACAGCCCTTTGTCCACGATCGGGTTAGTCAGAGGCTCATGATGGAACCGTATGCAGCCTTGCTAGAGGAGCCACAGCAGGTCAAAGAGAGCTCTGTTCAGGAAGCATTCAGATTGAGCACCAACCAGCAGACTATTGAGTGTTCACCCCCTTTGGAAAATCTAGCGTGTTGTTGTCTGAGTGATGATGAAGTATCTGCAGTTTGACAGACCATTATAAATGAGATCAGGGGTCAAAACAAAGAGTCATTTCCTGGCTAGCTCAAGACCTGGAACAACTCCTGCTGCCAGGTCAGCATGCTTTGCCTGTGTTTTCCCTTCAGGAGCTCCAAGATGAACAGAGGAAAGATCCCACACTAGCTAGAGTTATCCCCTTTGTTGAATGTGGCAGACGTCCATCACATAGACAGCAATCAAATCAGTCCTTCTAAGTGTTAAAAACACTGAAACAGTGGAACAAATTAAGAATGCTGGATGGTATTCTGTATAGGGTGAGCAAGGATTCAAGAACTGGGAAAAGGCACCATCAGTATGTCACTCCTTCTGCCTTGATCAGTCATGTCCTGTCAGGTGCCCAAGGCAATGCTGGCCATCAGGGTCAAAGCAGAACTCTGTACCTAGTGAGACAGAGGTTTTTCTGGGTGAGCATGACAGAGGTTTTTCTGGGTGAGCATGGAGCATGATGTCCGTGACTATGTCAGGTGTTGCAAACGTTGTGTCACCAGTAAGACCCTTGAGCCTGAAGGAAGAGCTCCAATATCAAAACAACCAGCCCCCTTGATCTTGTTTGTATAGATTTTTGGTCTGCAGAAGACTCAAAAGGGAAGAGCATTGACGTTCTAGTAGTGACAGACCACTTCACTAAAATGGCTCATGCTTTTAAGTGCTCAGACCAAACAGCTAAACAAGCTGCACGTCAGTTGTGGGACAGATACTTATGTGTTTATGGGTTCCCCCAAAGAATTCATTCAGACCAAGGTGCCAATTTTGAAAACGAGCTCATTAAAGAATTGTTGCAGGTGGCTGGTGTGCAAAAATCAAGGACAACGCCCTATCATCAGAGCTCTGCCACCCAGAGAAAAACACAAGTGGCCACAGATGCTGCAGACACTAACTTTTGCCTACAACTGTACTGCTCACGAGTCTACAGGCTATGTTCCCTTTTATTTGATGTACGGGTGTATCCCCAGACTGCCAGTGGATGTCATGTTTCACAACATTGAAAGAAACAATGATGTAACAGACTATCACGGCAATGTCAAAAAAATAGAGATGACCTGAAGGAGGCTCTTGTGCTGGCTCAAACCAATGCTGAATCCAGTCAATGACGTCAGGCAGACCTGTATAACAAAAGACAAAAAGGTGGCGAAATTGAAGAGGGAGATAGAGACCTCTTAGCTAACAAGGGTGAGCGTGGTTGCAGAAAGTTGGCTGATAGGTGGGAGTCCATTCTCTACATGGTGATCTCCAAAAACCCCAACTGTCATACACACCACATCAGAAACACCAGTAATGGACAGGAAAAGGTCCACAGAAATCTACTTTTGCAGGCCAATTTCCTGCCCATTGAAATGGATGGTGATGCTGAATTGTCTTTTGTCAGTGACACTAAGACTAAACAAGGGGAGAATGAGTCTGAAGGGAATGTCCTGTCCATTGAATCCAACTGTGACCGTACAGAGCGTACAGCTTCCTGGGTAGCTGAAATTACCAATGATGAGCCAGGTGCTGTAGAGCTCCAAACAAGTGACAGTGTTGGAGATGGTGCCAGTGCTGAGTCATATTCTGAGGAGTCTCATGGGAGTGACAGTAATATTGAAGGTGAAGTGCCTGTCCGCACTGAGGACAAGGTCAATGATGGAAGTGAGCTACATGAGAAAGCAGCAGAGCAGACCCAACCTCAGGCTCAGTCGACCGGTGAAAACACCTCTGGAGCCCCTGTGATTCATGAGATTGCCCCCCAGAGTAATGTAATACATCAGATTAGAACAAGAGTTGGAAGGGTAGTGAAACCAGTGAACAGAATCAGAATCAGAATCAGAATCAGGTTTATTGCCATTGTTCATGTAGTACACAAACTAGGAATTTGTCTCGGTACAATGCTGCAACATTAAACATGATAGGATAAGAGAAATAAACTATACATGTAATAAAGTGTAGGATAAGATTAAGTGATACTGGTCAACAGTTAAAATATATATTAGCCAGCAGCAGATACTGTGGAGAACTATATAGTGCAGTCGGTAATGCAGGAAGAAAACAGTGATGATTGACATGAGTCTGGTTGAGCTGCTGTACATGGTGCACGAGAGTCAATAAGTCACTTAGTGTTCAGCAGTCTAATGGCAGAGGGGAAGAAGCTGTTCATGTGACGGGAGGTTTTAGTCTGGATGGACCGAAGTCTTCTACCAGAGGGGAGGGGGGCAAACAGTACGTGACCAGGGTGTGAGGGATCGGCTATGATCCGGCCAGCACGCCTCCGGGTCCTGGAGATGTACAGATCCTGGAGAGATGGGAGCTTGCAGCCGATCACCTTCTCAGCAGTGCGCACGACGCGCTGCAGCCTTAGTCTGTCCCTGGCAGTGGCTCCTGCGTACCACACGGTTATGGAGGTGGTGAGGATGGACTCGATGATGGCTGTGTAGAACTGCACTAACATCTTGGTGGGTAGCTTGAGCTTCCTCAGCTGCCGCAGGAAGAACATCCTCTGCTGGGCTTTTTTGATGAGTGAGCTGATGGTCAGCTCCCATTTGAGGTCCCTGGTGATGGTAGTGCCTAGGAAGCGGAAGGAATCAGCAGTGGTGATGGGAGAGCCTGAGAGGGTGAGGGGGGGCAGAGGAGTAGTGACTTTCCTGAAGTCTACAATCATCTCCACTGTCTTCAGAGCATTCAGCTGCAGGTTGTTATTGCTGCACCAGGACGCCAGCTGGGCCACCTCTCTCCTGTAGGCGGACTCGTCGCCGTTGGAGATGAGCCCAATGAGGGTGGTGTCGTCCGCAAACTTGATCAACTTGACAGACTGGTGGCTGGAGTTGCAGGAGTTGGTGTAAAGGGAGAAGAGTAGGGGGGAAAGTACACAGCCCAAGAACAGACTGATTCAGAACATGACGCAAAAGAACATACACACAAGCATTGTGGTTGGTGGGTTTACTAGAAGTTTATTTTCATAAGGAACACTGGGTTTCCAAACCAGTTATACTGTCTTTATGTTATACATTTACATTTATCTTACTGCAAGTCATGTATTTTGAATTGGTTCAGATTCAGGGTAACATGCATTATAAAATAATAACTGTCATGATATTTATTCGAGGGAGTGTATAAGGCACTTCTTTCGCAAGTGGACATTTGGGAGTCTGGCCAACTTCCCTTTGTTAACTTTCCCTATGAGGCAGGAGACAAACATGTTGCACATTTAAATGTACTGTAAATGACAATTTATTCTACCCTCTGTTAGAAAAATACCCGATTCTTTGATTGAAAGATCCAAGAACAAGCCGGAGATTTCTTCAATTTAAAGATGGAACATTTATTTAGAAGTCACAAGTAAAGCAAGCAGCGCTGGGTGCAGCGTGACGCAGCTCCCTCTGGAGCGTCGCCACACTGACCACGACTTCCGGGTGCGTGTTACAGTTATCTTCTCGGGTTGGCGGGTCAGACCAACCCCCCGTATAATAGGATGGGCTTGTATGCGACCGTCTGATTGGCCAGTTTAACTCTGACGTGAACAGGCCATCCGCTATTCATGTTACCAATCTCCTAAAATGTACTATCAAAAGTGTGTGTGAGAATGTTGGTTTTGGGTGTGCATCTAATGTGATAGACCTGACTAAAAAGAGAGAGAGAGGAGAGAGAGAGAGCACTATAGCTTTGCCTCATTCCTGTTTATCAGTTTACCATATTTGTTCATAAGAATGCAAACAGAATATGTATGGAATATGTGTAGAGCATAAAGGGAGATTACCTACAGAATTATTATTTTGGCACTAACTTTCCATTAACCCTTTCACTCCCCCCTTTGACATGATTTTATCATGTCAACCATGTATGGTGTGAGAGACGCTAGCAATTAACAGATGGTGAATAAGGCAGGTCCCTGCATTGTGTGTCAACCCAAGAGGCTTGCACTATTGGTTCTGCTACCCTTGCCTCCCCCCTTGTGGACACCCTAGTGCGGTGCAGCAATGTCTAAGAGATGAACTGTCACCAAGTGCTGTACCCCCACTGAGGTCTGCTCCTGATCATAGTTCTTTGTCCGGTGGAGTGGACCATGTGGGGGTCATAGGGTCGAATAAGGTCAATCCACAAAGCCCACGAAACCTTTGTCCACCGGTTGACCCTTGCCAGGGCTCGCATCATTCGGTTGCAGTCATCACACGGTTGCGACAGAGGTTTGACCTTCCTCTGTGTCTACTTCCTGTATCCGCAACTGTGGAGTACAGTCCCACCTCGTTGACACACACCGGTACCTTTAGAAGCCAAACAACTGTGTGCCCACGCTCTGAGAGGCACATCTCGTCCCATGAGGTCTATAGGACAGTCTGGTGGGTGCAACAGAGGGTATGTAACATCCAGTCCAGCCGGTGAACAGTTCAGTGATGCTGTCCCAGGGATGCTACCCCCTTGTCGCTGGACAGAGGTGGAGATGCTGGTGTTGGTAAGGCTCGAGCTCCTGGTTCCACCCTGGATGCTGGAGGTGCGGTGGATGCGCTCGGGTACCAGTCCATTCTTCTTCTAGGGACTGAAGTTGTACAGTCATTCACCCTACGACCTTTTCCCACGTCACAGGCACACATCGTGATGGTCTGGTGCCCTCCGGCATGCACCTTCCCTGTACCCTACACCTTTAATCGAGTGCCAATACAAAGGGCTCGGCCGGGGCAGGACCAATAATGGTCTGAGGGGTTGCCATCACAATGTATGGAGCCTGTACCATTTTATCCTTATTCACTTTATCTGTAGTTATCTCCCAGTAGCCTTGAGTGTGTGATTGTTGACTATATGAAATCTGCAAGCAGTGGTTGTGTTGTGATGAGTGTGTTATGATGAATGAGCTGGATGATCAGACCTATGTGTTGTGCTGCGAGTAGGTGGCAGACAAAATTGTTCAAAGTCAGGAGACATCCTTATCCATACTTGCTGTATTCAGGCTTATAGAGCTTCTAACCTTCACCCTTATCCAGACTACCTAACCGTAATTAGCATGATGGGAATAAATAATGCAGGAATACTATAAGTCTCACACCCGTACCTATGTGTGGTGAGCTATGTATGATTTATGTATTATCAGTAGCACACTGTGTTTACAAATAATCTGTGATGGCAGAATGGTCTTCCTCATCATCATCTTCCATCTTGGGGTCCTCAGCTCTTCCTCTTGACCCAGTAATTGGTCTAAGACTTGCTGATGACTCCCACTGTGGAAAATTGCATTTGTTAACGCCCTTCTGGGCTTCTGAATATATGGCCTATAGTGTCGTACTCTGCTGCTTTTATTAGATCTACATCTAGTTATCCTTTTACCATAACCAATTTAGAATTTGCTTCAAATTTTCCTCATCACCTCGTTTGTTAATGTTAAGATTGGTCATATAGGAGATTTCTGGGCGTCAATGTGTGCCGCCTTTTGTGCTGTGGTTACCCAGTTACGAGACAATGCTTATGGTTTTATTTTGGGAGAATATTCTATGTTAAGGTCAGGTATTGGTTTTCCATGGATGGCTCTATTCCACAGTAGAGGTGTCAAAATGTCCAACATTTTCCAATCCATGTGTTTGGGTATAACCAGTGGGATGTGTGGAACCCCCCATAGGTTGAAATGTCTCTTATCCTCTTCAGTTAGGACAATTGATGCTTCCACACATTTCTTTGCTTATCAGTCCAATTTTATGACCAATCTGGAGGATGGATTTGCCAATAATGGTTAATAGTTTGGATCAGATCTGTTCAATCACCTATAGTACATGGGGTACAATGCTACTTTTACAGATGTTGATAGGTGTTCTACTGGTAGCTTGCCATTTGCAGAATTAAGTTGCAGAAGTTACTTTTCTGACCTTGAAAAGTCCTGTATGTCATTACCCGGAGTTCCTACCTTACATGCAATAATTTAACTTTTGCTAATTTTCTGTATATGTGTAGAAGTGAGTGCACTTACCCGTTCTCGTCTTTAAGTATGCAGTCCAGTTTTTCCATGGTGGATGTGGGTGCCTCCCTCCCACCAGCAGCGGCCATTGTGGGGCGCGCTCCCTCCTCCTTCCTGTTGTCCTCCCCCTCCCCCTTTTGGCCTCCTTTTACAAGAGAAACAGATTCATGGGGAGCCACAGGCTCCCCGTGTGTCAGCCATTCCATAAATAAGTTCATTTTTTTTCTCCAAATTTTATTTTCCCTTCATATCTAGATTTCCAACCTTGAGTCAAGAAAGGAACTGCTTCAAAGCCCTTATTTAATTTTGCTAATTAATACAACATGGGATAATAAGATCAACTCTCCACCATGCCAACAGATATTATTTGTACTACTGTAATTGAATCGGTGAATTCAAAAAGGGCCCAAGTCCCCTTTGAAAAAGTGTGGACTTGGGCCCTTTTTTAATTCACCGATTCAATTGAATGCTGTGCGGACCTTTGTGTTGCATTGGCATACACCTCCATGCTGCCACCAATTCCTTCCACTCAGTGTTTGTCTTCCAAGAGTTCTGTTCAATGACATCCTATGCATACCCTCTATTGGGGAGGAACATAACTGGGGTGTTAGATTGACTTTAAATGACTGCGTATATAGTAAGGCTGGGATACTGGTAAGATGTAGCCCAGTACAACCTGTCGGATTAAGGGACGAGGTGTGTCCCCCTTGGGCTGGGCCCAAATGTGTGGCACGCAGGCCCACCGGCGCATGGACACGCCCTGGTGCCACACAAAACAACCCCCAGCTATGGGCAAATAGCACCACTGCCTTGTGGTCGTCACGGGAGTGACAAAGGCTAAGGGAGACAACCCCTACAGAAAATCCGGAGTGGGGCCCCGAAGGCGGTTGGTCTTCGCGTAGCGGGACCTCCCGGCAACTCCTGTAGCCAAGTTGGTACCAACTGTATCGGCTAGTCCCTTCCATTGGACACTACCAGCAAGGCCAAGAAGGAGGATCTGTCAACTGGGCATCTCAGTTTCTCCACAACTTCGCCCTGGCCTGTGCCCTGGAGAGGTCACTCCAGTGCCTTCTTCTGCGGCAGCTCAAAACGGGGAGACGCAGTTACTGGTTAAAAGTCCAGAGCAAATTGGCATAAGCTCGGGCGCCTAGGGCTGTCTCCCGATGGTGGGAGGGATCGTCGTGTCCCACTGGCCAGCTACCGCCCGCCTTTAGCTGGGCAGCCCCCAGTCAGTAAGGTGCTGGCCCGTCATGGTCCGCTTACTTCAAAGGGTGCTTGAAGTGTAGGCCAAAAGGAAAAAAGTTTAAGCCTGCACACGGAAATTATGAAAGCACAGAATTGCACGGGTGAGGAAAAATTCTATTCTCTGAGTGCACTGTGCTGATTTGATTTGACCTTGTCTTTGGTGCCCCGTATTTACATTCCTCCTGATGAAGATAAGCGGAAGGAGCGGCTCCTGCTAACCCAAACAACGACACAGTTGTTATTGTCTCAGCAGATGAACGCTCAAGGACAGTGCACCATGTGACAATTTACCATCTGCAAGCAAGAGCAAGAGACTCTAGACTGTCTAGATCACATGACTTTAACATCTATCCACTGCCAGGAGGCACCCTCTGCTGTTCACTAGCAATTGACACACCTACATTTGCATTCAACATTACACTACTGACACAATTACTGATATATATTCACAATACACTGACTCTCTCAACTACTGCTTTGTCATTGTGTGATCTATTGTCTGCTAATTGTGCATTTGAGAGTTTTTTTCTTGTAATCAAAATTTTGGTCATAAAATGAGCTCTATTTTGATCAACAATGCTTTTTTCTCTCTCCTATTGTGTTTTTTCCCTATCCTTCCCCCCTCCCCCCTCTTCACCCCCCCCCCCCCATATGACAGGCGCCCTTCATGGCTGCCGCATCATTGGGATGCGCCTTTCATGCGCGCCCAATGTCAAGTCAAATTCCTCGTATGTTTACTTGTTTACATGTAAATGTGCTTGGCAATAAATCTGATTCTGATTCTGATTCCGATTCTGAAAAGCTGAATCACGGACTGTAATCACTGCACCAGCTAATATCAAGAAACCAAAGCCGCCAGTGCTGAGTCTGGCAACCTGGAACGTCAGAACAATGTGTCCTGGCCTCTCTGACGACCTCCAGCAAATCAACGACGCCAGGAAAACTGCTATCATCGACCGCGAGCTGAAGAGGCTCAATATTGACATTGCAGCACTGCAAGAGACGCGACTCCCGGGCAGCGGCAGCTTGAAGGAGAAGAACTATATGTTTTTCTGGCAGGGACAGGAGCCTGACGAGCATCGCCTGTACGGTGTTGGATTCGCTGTTCGAAACTCCCTTCTGTCCTTTATTGAACCGCAGTCTTCAGGCACTCCACGAGTCCTCTCTCTCCATCTCATAAACTCCTCTGGACCAGCTAATATCCTTAGCGCCTATGCTCTGACGCTCTGCTCTTCAACTGAGGTGAAAGATGCATTCCACAAGGCGCTCGAAACCAGGATCCAGCAGATCCCTGCCAAGGAGCACCTGTTTCTGCTCGGTGACTTTAACGCACGGATAGGGGCAGATCATGACTCCTGGCCCTGCTGCATTGGCCACTTCGGCATCGGCAAGCTCAACGAGAATGGTCAACGCCTTCTTGAACTCTGTTCCTTTCATGACCTCTGTCTGACCAACACATTCTTCTCCACCAAGCCCTGTCACCGAGTGTCCTGGAGACATCCAAGGTCTCGCCACTGGCATCAGCTGGACTTCGTCATCACCAGGAGATCCCTGCTGAACCGAGTGCTGGTCACACGCAGTTTCCACAGCGCTGACTGTGACACCGACCATTCCCTGGTCACCACCAAGGTACGTCTCTGCCTCAGACGTGTTAACCACTCCAAGCAGAAACCCCAACCCCGCATCAACACAGCTATGATTACAGCACCTGAACTGCGGGAACGCTATGCTAAAGTCATAAATGAAGCCCTGGCGGACTGTCCCACCGACTGTGCTTCTGCAAGGTGGAACCACATCCGTGAGGCTGTGTTTGAGACCGCCATAGGTACTTTTGGGAAAAAGGTGGGGAAGAGTGCGGATTGGTTTGAAGCTGGAGCCGCTGAGATGGAACCTGCAATCGCCGCCAAACGTGCAGCCCTAATTGCCCACAAGAAGGAGCCCTCTGTGTGGACGCTTGCTACACTGCATGCTGCGAGGAACAATGCACAAAAGACTGCAAGGCGATGTGCCAACGACTACTGGCTTAACCTCTGCCAGGACATACAGCTTTCTGCAGATCACGGAAACGTGCGCAAAATGTACGAAGGCATGAAGAAGGCTTTCGGTCCCAGCATCATCAAGACCGCCCCACTTAAATCAGCTGCAGGAGATGTCATCAAGGATCGCGGTAAACAAATGGAGAGATGGGCTGAGCACTACCAAGAGCTCTACTCGAGAGTAACCACCGTCTCGAACACGGCCCTTGAGAACACCCCTCTACTGTCAGTCATGGATGAGCTTGACGCTCCACCCACCATCGAGGAGCTCAGCAAGGCAATAGACTCCATCTCAAATGGCAAGGCTCCAGGCAGTGACAACATCCCCCCTGAAATCGTCAAAACCGCAAAGGAGAGCTCGCTCTTGAAACACCTCCATGAGCTCTTGCTGCAGTGCTGGGAGGAAGGGGCTGTGCCCCAAGATATGCGTGATGTCAAAATCATCACTCTCTACAAGAACAAAGGGAGCGGAGCGATTGTAACAACTATCGTGGTATTTCACTCCTAAGCATAGTTGGCAAAGCCTTTGCCCGTGTCATCCTCAACAGACTACAACTACTTGCCGAACGTGTGTATCCAGAGGTGCAGTGTGGATTCAGAGCAACCAGGTCAACCATAGATATGATCTTCTCTATGAGGCAGCTGCAAGAAAAGTGCCGGGAGCAAAGACAACCCCTCTTTTTGGCCTTCATCGACCTGACCAAGGCTTTTGACTTGGTCTGCAGGGATTGACTGTTTGCCCTCCTCCAACGAATTGGATGTCCCCCCAAGCTTTTGAACATGATCAAGTGGTTTCACCAGGACATGAACAGCATTGTCCAGTTTGATAGATTATCCTCAGACCCTTTCCCGATCAAGAACGGTGTGAAGCAGGGTTGTGTTCTGGCTCCTACCCTATTTGGCATCTTTTTCTCCCTGCTTCTGTGCTACGCCTTCCGGGACTCTGAAGACAGTATCTTCCTCCACACCAGGAGCGACGGAGGCCTCTTCAACATGGCATGCCTCAGATCAAAGACCAAGGTGCGGAGCATTCTAATCAGGGAGCTGCTCTTTGCTGATGATGCTGGTCTTGTTGCCCACACCGTGGAAGCGCTCCAGCGTCTCATCAACTGCTTTGCTCGTGCCTGCTCTGAGTTTGGCCTCACCATCAGCCTTAAAAAGACCGAGGTCATGGGCCAGGATGTCAGCAGTGCTCCCAGTATCAACATCGGCGACCACACACTTGCGGTGGTGGACAAGTTCACCTACCTCGGGTCGATTATCTCCAGCAATCTCTCCCTAGACGCCGAACTGAACGCCTGTATCGGCAAGGCATCGACGGTGATGGCCCGTCTGGCGAAGTGAGTCTGGGACAACTCTATGCTAACCACCAACACCAACATAAGAGTCTACATGGCCTGCGTACTGAGTACTCTCCTATACGGCAGTGAAGCATGGACCCTCTACTCCTGCCAGGAACGCCAGCTGAACGCCTTCCACCAACGCTGCCTTCGCAGACTACTGCGCATCACTTGGCAGGACCGTGTCTCCAACATCGACGTCCTGGCCAGAGCAGATGTGCCCAGTATGTTTGCCATCCTGACAAAGAGACGCTTGCGATGGCTTGGCCACATCAACCGAATGGAGGATGGCCGCATCCCCAAAGACTTATTGTATGGGGAGCTGGCTACTGGAACTACATCAAAGGGACGCCCAACTCTCAGATTCAAGGATGTTTGCAAGCACGACCTCAAGGCTGGAGGCTTCAACCCCTCCGACCTGGAGTCAGCCGCCTCCGTCCGCTCCAACTGGCGGACCACCACCCAGGATGTCATCCGAACAGCAGAGGAGAGAAGAGACACTCGCTGGGGGGAGAAGAGACTCCGCAGACAGAGGAGACTGTCGAGACCCCCACTACACTGTGAAGAATTTATCTGTAGCGGCTGCAGCAGGATCTGCAGATCCAGTATCGGCCTCTACAGCCACGCCCGACGGTAAAGCTCCCTGAATGATGACCCAAGGCACAAAACCCCCCCATGATCTTTCGAGATCGATGGAGCCAATGAATATAGTAAGGCTATAATCATTGCTGTGAATGTTTGCTCCTTACTTTAATATTCACAAATAAAAGAAATACATTGTAAGAATGGACACCTAATGCCTCATTGCTGCTTTAACCCCTTGCACTCTGGTCAATTTCCCTAAAAACGCCAAAAAATAACATACCCAAAGTAAATCAAAAGCTGTTCTTCAACCCTTTGCAGCATCTTCATGGGGTTGGTCTCATTTAAAAGAAAACACTTTGAATTTTTTGGCAAAACAGTCATAATCTCTCTAAGTGCTCCGGCCACTGAGTAACAGTCATCTAAACATACTGAACTTGAAGAAAATAAATTTTGCCTGGGTGTTTTTTTGGATACAAATGCTTGCAAATAACACACAGCTTCAGATCCGGGCTGGAAAATGCAACAGAAATGTTGAACCAAGTGTTATCCAGCTGAGGTCAAAATTTTGTAACAATACCACAAAAAATAAATATATTACACAACTTTGTTCTCAGGTAGTTCCCAGGCGTTTTTGAACTGTGCCAAATTGTGCCAAATGGCACAGTTTGGAAGAACATCTGTAACTTTTGAATGATTCAATACAGAAGCTTCATCTTGGGCTCTAATGAAAGGTGACACTCAGGGCTGTGTGTGTGTGTGTGGGGGGGGGGGGTTGTTTATTCATTCATTCATGAATGAATGAACAAACAAGCCCCCACACACAAAGAAGCATGCCACGTAAAAAATGTGTGGCTTTTTTTTACAAGAAAAAATAACCTACAGTGCACTAAAAATTATTCTAAAATATTTGTAATGTAGAAGATAACAACTCCCACCCACCCCCCACCCCCCAGCTACAGAGGACGGACATCGGCCATCGCTACATGACGGAACAGTCATGTGGCCATGTGGCGACTGCGGCGCACAGTCCCCGCGGTCCCCGCGGCACCCCCCCTCACTACAGAAGAGTAGCGGGCGGGGGGGGGCGTTCACGGCGCACGAACCGTGTACCGCGGCGCACGGACTTCGGACTTCGTGCGCCGTGGTCTACTACGCACAGATGTAATTTACCGATCGGTCAAAAGTCATTTTTGATTACAATTTTCAGGGATAAAGAATAATTTAGCTTATAACACTTACCTGTCCACAGCAGCATGTGGACGGTCTATGATGACCATGGAAGAGAATCCTAAACGTCTACTCTGCTGGGACAGCACCGCCTGTGGCTGAACAGGCCGATGCGCAAATGGCAGTCCCTATCACACAGGTTGCACTTGTGGGTGGTCTCCGTGCTGCTGGGTCTGTGGCGGTTCTTCCTGCGGGTCCTTTTTTCATCTGCTGCAGCAATCAGTCTCTCTTCACCCAGCCTTACACAAAACAGCTTTCGAACTTCTGTGCTTCAATTGGCTGGCTGTATTCACAGCTGTTGGTAGGCGGGTCCTTCTTGCTAGGTTTTCAGTCATTGGTTCTTCAAGGTTTCAGAAACCCAATTCAAGGCTCTTATCAGTCGAATGAGAGGTCTATCACATCTAAACCAATCAAAGCACTCCTTTGGCTTTCTGTTCGCGGCTGTGTCTGTAGTGGAAGAACGGAAATGCAGCTTTTTTTTTCAGTGCGCTCTAGGACGCAGCGCCCTCGTGCGCTCTAGGACGCAGAGACGTGCCCGCCCGCGGTACACAGAAGTGCAACAGGTTTTAAGTACTTGGAAACATTTAAGATGGCTGTCTGTGTTTGTGTCTTCATCCTGACAATCTTAAGCAAAATTTAATTTATTTATTGTTGGTTTTCTGTTTTTTGGTTTTTAAAGCTACCGCTGCAAATCTTACATGGATTTTTATTTTTCTTTGTAATGCATACTCTGCTTTCATTTCCTTTTCCATTACCATCTCAACATCAGAAATATTTTCTACACTTGCTAACTCCACGGTTCTTCTTCCCCATGTACTTTTTCCATCAGAAACATTCAATTTTTACCATCCACTATCCATCTGTGTACAAGACCACCTTTCCCTGGTCTAGCTGATGAAGCTGCACATCTCACATCTATAATCTCTTTCAGTATTAAAACTTCCTTTCATTCATCTGGTTTCGGTTCTCTTCAGCCTTCATCAACATTCTGTTACCACCTGCTTGTCGTCTTCGTAATTCACTGTCCCGTCGTTCACACTACTGACCTTTCCATTTGTTTTGGTATTAAATAATGCCTCTGAGTTTGAACATCTGCCTTGCAAGGAATGTTTAAAAATAACACGTCTGCTGATTGCTCTGAAAACTAAAGTATAACAGAGTCATCTGTATCTTGGTGTGGTGGAGTCTTCTGTCTTTTTCTTCTGAACAGATAGCCTCCGGACGAGCTAACACCATGCCTACAAAACTATAACAATTTTTAAATACAAAAATGTAAAACTTTCATTAGCACCCAAAAACAATTCTAAATAATATTTAAATCAAGACTTAACAACCACGTGACACACAGACCATCCGTGTGTGAACTGCTGGCTTATTTATCAAGCTACACTGGTTGTCTTGTGTGTGTCAGAGCTGCAGATCTATGTGCACAGGACATTAAAGCCTTGTTTATGCTCCACCTCCGCTCTGTGTGTGCATCTATGATGCTTGTACCCTTTGGATAAGGCCAGTGCGCACACAGCTATATGTATGTATATGCTTCATTCTTGAGTCTACTCAGCCGAGTGTTTGCTGCTTTTACCTCAAATTATCCTCTTGTTTCTCTAGTCTACTCTAGTCATGTTTGTTTTAATTCATCTTCTTCTATAACGCTTTTTACTCATCTCTGGATGATCAAAAACCCTTACCCTTGTTACGCTACCATACCTCATCTCCATACAAAGTGTAAGGAAATGTGTAAAGAATGTGACTTTCATGTAAACGTACAGCTTTTCTCTAAATTGTCATTTTTTCCCCTAACAAATTTTGGATTTTTTCTTTGTAAATTTGCAAGTTTTTTTTTCAGAAATTTGTGATTCTTTCCAAAATATTTTTGTAAATTTGCAACTTTTCCTCAAATGTGCAATTTTCTCTGAAACTTGCAGTTTTACCTTTATACCTTTTTGCCTAAATTTTCAACCTTTGTCTTAAGTTGTGATTGTAAATCAGCATTTTTATCATATTTTGCACCTCCATCTTACAAACTTGTACCTGATCTACCCTTACACGTTCATACCCCATGTCGAGTTAAAAAATGCCTACTGCAAATCTCTTACTTTAACGATGTGATTAGATTTCAACAAATTTGTCAAGCATAAGCAATACTTTTCTCTAGCTTTTCTTGAACTCTTGGCTGCACTGCTCTCACACGTTTGGTTAATTGGTTGTTCCAAATCCCCAGACCTCTTTCTCCTATGGGCCCTTAGAATAGAGGGCTAGTACTAGTGGTGGTCTTTGAGACTAGAAAATGTGCTAATAAGTTTAGTTCATATCTGTAAAGTTTTGGGAGATGTGCAAAAACTACAGATAGGAGGGTCTGGGAATCTCCAAATATGTATTGACCCTTGAATATAAAGGAGCCCTAAACCTGCATCCTTTCTCTTGGCCAGCAGGTGGCTAGTTTTCTTGTAGCATAAGGTCAGACTGCCTGATATTCTGTGGAAAAATGGCCTTTCAAGCGTCAAGAATTTTCCAGATTTTGGTCTTAATTGCTAGCCTTTGTTTTATTAGATGTCTCTTAGATGGAACATGGGTGGGCAATATAAGCTGTGGCTTCAGCCATCACCCTTTTCGGATAACTTATGCTGAATTGTACAATCAGAGGAGTTACTGTTTAATTTGACCTTGTTGGATTTTTCCTTGATATTTTGTTCTGTTCCTTTCTTTTAATCTTTTAATCTAATCTATCTGGAAAATAAAGATTTGTTCATTTATACTCTCTTTATGTAGCTACTCAGTAATTTGCATAAATAGTATCACCTTAGGTGAGAAAGCACACTGACCTCTCAGCTGTAAGGCTGAGACCACTGTGATTAATTTTCTTAGTCTTACTGTTAGATTCACTCCCTGCTTGTTAAAGAGGATGCCAACTCACAAGATGCCTAACTTAAGACTTCAAGACAGTAAACCTTAATTGACTTAGTAACTTTTCTATCCCACTCTTTTAAATGACCTAGTAACTTCTTGATCAGTTCCTGTCCCACTCTCCAGAACAGCATTAATTTCAAAGCCGTTCTTTTTCAACATCCTGTAGGGGAGGATACACATTGTGTTGCTAATTGGGGGACCCCCTGGGTGCTCTTGCATAGCAAGTATTAGTCCCATGGGGGCCTCTGACTCTATTGTTAAAACTCTGACCTCCTGTGGCCCTGCAGCTGATACTGATAGGTCAAATTAGGTGGGGCATGGGTATGGCTTTTTGGAAGATTGGTCATGTATTGGGTTTGCTCAGTATGTGGTCTTGGCACGTCTCTGCTATGAAAAGCAACAATACTGTACTTACATGTGCTCAATTGTTCCTCTGTGGTTCATCTTTCTCTTTGCTTTGCATTCCTTTACTGTTGCGGAGGGAGGAGGGGGTTGCTAGGCAGTAGCAGAGGAGGAGGGTGGACGCCTCCAGGGGACCTGAAGAGGGACTCACAATGTCTCTGGGGAAGGGATGGCGTCCTCAGCCACATAGCCACCACTTCCTTTCAGATTTAATAAGAGAAACAGACAAGCTGTTAAACAGTGTGTTTTTGTCCTTTTCCGTTGTATTGTGTATATTGATTATTTTGCGTTTGTTCTCACCGTTGCAGCATAAGTCTTTTATTCTTACGTTACATTTTTTTTTCTGTCCTTCCTCCAATCGTTTCTCCATATTTTGTCTTGTGTCCTGCACAAAACTTCAACATTTCATCAGTTTTCAATTTTTTCAAAAAACAAATTTGTCACAACCCGCTCCCGCCTGTCATCCGCTCCAGCTGCGCGCACACCTGCGCTTCATCAGGCTGCTCCTATTTAGCCTGCTCTGCCCGGGGCCTCGGCCTGGAGCCGTCAGCTCTCCTCCTCAATCAAGCTCTGCGTTCGCCTGTCTCCCACGGCCAGCACTTTACTCATTGCATGCACGTAAGGTTTTCCTCTTACCTGCTTTCCAAGTTCTTCCCCTGTGCACAGGTGGATCCTCCTGGCGGCGGAAATACCCCCTCATCGCCATTTCTCTTCAGTCTTCTCCCCGTCGTGCTGATCAGGGCGCTGTCTTCCAGGCGGGAGCACACCTTCCCAACGCCAGCCACCAAACTCCTGCAAGTAAGCCACATTCCTATTTTCATCACAGCCTCTGTGTTTTCAGCTCACACTTGTCCTCTGCTCTGTCCTCAGGGTTGCCTGGCTGCACGGTGTCCTGTTCTGCCCTCGGTGCTCCTCAGTCCCCAACAAGACATCTACATCCCTCACTCACGCATCCATACACCTGTTGTTAATAAAGACTCTTAAATTTCACCCGAGCCTGCGTGCATGTTTCCTGGGCCAGCCTAACATGTCAGTACGGCTCCAGCACAGTAGCCCAGCGAACAGCGGGTTCGCACGCCGGCTTTCCACCCTCAAGGCTCGGGTGGACTTAATTGTCCATCAACAGCAGGTAATTCTTAATCAATTAACCACCATGACTCACCGGTTAGACCGCCTTGAACCCCCGCAGGCATCTCAGCTCGGTGGGCCAGTTCCTCCCGTTCCCCAAGCTGGTCAGTTGGCCCCGGGTCCACCAACCTGTCTCACTCCTGTTCCCACCCCCGCACGCTTCAGCGGAAAGCTCGGGGGAGCGCGTGGGTTTATCTTACAATGTGAGACGGTTTTCCAGCGCGTCCCCGGGGATTTCCCATCTGACCATAGCCGAATTGGGTACATCTCTAATCTCTTGGAAGGGCGAGCGTTAGTTTGGGCTTACGCCGTTATGGCAAAGCCCAGCTACGCAAACCTGACCTATACCCAGTTCGCGCAAGATTTCTTCGAAGTCTTTGATCACTCGGATTGGGATAGCGTGTTAGCCGAGCGGCTGTTCAGCCTTCGCCAGGGTAGCCACTTAGCGGCCGACTATGCTGTTGACTTCCGGGTAGCGGCGGAAGAAGTTGGTTGGGGCGATGCCTCCCTTTGCAGCTTGTTCCTCCGCAGTCTAAATTCTAATTTACAGGATGAACTGGCCTGCCGGGACCTGCCGGACCGGCTGTCTGATTTGATTTCCCTAGCTATTAGTTTAGATAACAGGCTGAGGGAGCGGGCCGCCGAGCGGAAGTCTCATAGCCACTCGCGCGGAGCCCTCTCCCGTGCTCCTCAGTCCCGCCCCCTGGCGTTGCCTCCTCTGGAGGCCGCCAACGACCCTGATGCAATGATTATCAGGCGGGCAAGACTTCCTTTAGCGGAGAAACAGCGCCGCCGAGAGTTGGGTCTCTGCATGTATTGCGGAGACAACCAGCATCTTGTGGAAGCCTGCCTAGTGAAGCCAAAAGGGGAAATCCGCGAGTCGCTGTAGGGGGCCTCGCAGACGTCACCCAGTTAGATCCCCTCTCCAAATGCCAAATTCCTATTAGACTCTGCCATAACTCCATTGGTCACACTACTCATGCACTGGTAGACTCGGGGGCGGAACAGAGTTTTATTTCTAAAAGTCTGGCAACCCGCCTGGGCATCCAGTACCAAGTGTTACCCATTCCTCTCCATCTTGTTGCCCTCACCTGCTTTCCCCTTGAGAAGGTCACCCATAAGACCAAACCCATCCCCATTATCATCTCCGGCAATCACCGTGAGGACCTCAGCTTTTATGTCCTTCCCTCCTCTGCTTCATCAATCATTTTGGGCTACCCGTGGACTGCGCCTCCACAACCCCGTCTTTGATTGGCAGACTGGCTGCGTCCGCACCCGGAGCACCTTTTGTCTGGGAACTTGTCTCCAGTCCGCTGCCTTTGCCCCATCTGTACCCTTCCGCGCTGTGGACTCCGCCCCACTGGACCTTTCCTTAGTCCCGCTGGAGTTCCACAACCTTGGCACCGTGTTCAGTAAGTCTAAGGCACTCTCCCTCCCACCCCATCGCCCGTATGATTGTGCCATCGACCTCCGGCCGTGGGCACCCCTTCCATCCGGCCGCCTCTACAGCCTTTCAGCCCCGGAACGGGAGGCTATGGACGCCTATCTCCGGGAGGCCCTCAGTGCCGGCATCATTCGCCCCTCCTCGTCCCCCCTGGGTGCTGGATTCTTCTTTGTGGAGAAGAAGGACGGGTCCTTACGGCCATGTATAGACTTTAGAGCTCTTAATGATATCACTATCAAGGACCGTTATACTCTGCCCCTGATGGGCTCAGCCTTTAACTCCCTCCAGGGGGCGTCCTGGTTCTCCAAGTTGGACCTCCGCAGCGCTTACCACCTCGTCCGGATCCGGGAGGGTGACGAGTGGAAGACAGCTTTCCGGACGCCCAGCGGCCACTTTGAATACCTTGTGATGCCGTTTTGGCTCACTAACGCTCCCGCTGTCTTCCAACGATTAATCAACAACGTACTTCGTGACTTCCTGGGGGTCTTCGTTTTCGTCTACCTGGATGATATTCTGATCTTCTCTCGCTCTCGGGAGGAGCATCTACTCCACGTGATTCGGGTCCTTCAACGCCTTCTGGAAAACAAGCTGTACGTCAAAGCTGAAAAATGCGAGTTCTTTACCAATCAGACCTCCTTCCTGGGTTTTATTGTCTCGCACAATCAGCTCCTCCCCAACCCGGCTAAAGTCAAAGCGGTGGTTGAATGGCCCACCCCCTCTTCCAGGAAGCAGGTTGAGCAATTCTTGGGATTTGCTGGTTTTTACCGCCGCTTTGTCCCTGGCTACAGCTCCATCACCCCTCCTCTGACCCGCCTCACCTCCCCGAAGGTACACTTCCAGTGGACGACTGAAGGGGCGGCCGCCTTCGAGACACTGAAGAAGGAATTCTCATCCTCCCGGGTCCTCACTCAGGTGGATCCAGCGTTGCAATGTCTGGTCGAGGTGGATGCGTCTGACACAGGGGTGGGGGCAATTTTGTTGCAGCGCTCTCCGGTGGACGGGGTAGTGCACCCCTGCGCCTTCTTCTCCAAGCGCTTCTCCTCTGCTGAACGCAATTATGACATCGGTGACAGGGAGCTCCTCGCTGTTAAGCTCGCGCTGCAGGAGTGGCGCCATTGGCTGGAAGGGGCAGCTCAGCCTTTCGTGGTCTGGACCGACCATAAGAACTTGGAATACATCAGGACGGCCAAGCGTCTGAACGCCCGCCAGGCGCGCTGGTCACTGTCCTTTGGGAGGTTCAGGTTCACTATCACCTACCGTCCGGGATCCAAGAACAAGAAACTGGACGCGTTGTCTAGGCAGTTCGCCCCGGAAGCTCCTGAAGAAGAGGTCCACACCATCCTGCCTACGTCGTGCGTCGTGGGGTCCATTTCCTGGGCTATTAGAGACAAGGTCCAGAAGGCTTTGGAGTCCGAACCCAACCCTGGCGGTGGCCCAGCGGGGAGATTGTTTGTGCCCTCGTCGGTCCGGGGTGATGTCATTCATTGGGCACACACTTCCAAATTCGCTTGCCATCCTGGTATCTCCCGGTCTGTGAAACTCCTCCAGCGGTCCTTTTGGTGGCCTGGGCTCCGGGACGAAGTCTCCAACTACGTACGTGCCTGCCCCCAGTGTGCCATGAATAAATCATCCAACTCTCCTCCTGCGGGTCTCCTCCACCCTCTGCCGGTTCCCGGTAGGCCCTGGTCCCACATCGCCCTGGACTTCGTCACCAGTCTCCCGTCTCCAACTCATTTAATATCATCTTGACCATAGTAGACCGGTTTTCCAAGGTGGCCCACATTGTGCCCCTCCCTGGGCTCCCCACGGCGCATGAGACTGCGGATCTGTTGGTGCGGCATGTTGTCAGGCTACATGGCATCCCAGCCGACATCGTTTCGGACCAGGGGCCTCAATTCATATCCAGTGTCTGGAAGAGCTTCTGCAATGCTCTAGGAGCCACGGTTAGCCTGTCGTCGGGACATCATCCTCAGTCCAATGGGCAGTGCAAGCGTACCAACCAGGAACTGGAGGCTACCCTGCGCTGTGTCATCTCCTCCAGTCCCTCTTCCTGGAGCACCCATCTCCCCTGGGTGAAGTACGCACACAATTCCACCTTTTCTTCGGCCATCGGGATGTCCCCCTTTCGGGCATCCCTAGGGTACGATCCCCCGCTGTTCCCTGAGGAAGAAGGTGAGGTGGCAGTTCCCTCCATCCAGGCTCACCTGAGACGGTGTCAGCGGCTGTGGACCAAGACGCACCAGGTTGTTTTACACACGGCAGCGCGCATCTCTAACTCTGCAAATCGCCGTAGGAGGCCCAAGCCATGTTACCAGGCGGGGCAATAGGTGTGACTGTCAGCTCAAAATATTAACCTGAAGGCTGAAAAAAAGAAACTGGTTCAACGCTTCGCCAGCCCCTATTCTGTGGCGAAGGTTGTCAATCCGGTGGCTGTGCGTTTGGACCCCCCCCCCCCTTCGTGTTCATCCCACTTTCCACATGTCTCAGATTAAACCTGTGGTGCCTAATCCTCTCTGTCCTCCCCCCAGGGCGCCGCCCCCTCCTAGAATGATCGACGGCCACCCGGCGTGGGGCATTACTGCCATCCTGGACTGTCGACGCCAGGGTCGGGGGATACAGTATCTGGTGGACTGGGAAGGTTATGGTCCGGAGCACAGACGCTGGGTGCGCTCCTCTTTTGTGCTGGATAAACAGCTCGTTAGGGAGTTCCATCGTGCGCACTCAGACAAGCCAGCACCAGGAGGCGCTGCTTGGGAAGGGGGGGGTACTGTCACAACCCGCTCCCACCTGTCATCCGCTCCAGCTGCGCGCACACCTGCGCTTCATCAGGCTGCTCCTATTTAGCCTGCTCTGCCCGGGGCCTCGGCCTGGAGCCGTCAGCTCTCCTCCTCAATCAAGCTCTGCGTTCGCCTGTCTCCCACGGCCAGCACTTTACTCATCGCATGCACGTAAGGTTTTCCTCTTACCTGCTTTCCAAGTTCTTCCCCTGTGCACAGGTGGATCCTCCTGGCGGCGGAAATACCCCCTCATCGCCATTCCTCTTCAGTCTTCTCCCCGTCGTGCTGATCAGGGCGCTGTCTTCCAGGCGGGAGCACACCTTCCCAACGCCAGCCACCAAACTCCTGCAAGTAAGCCACATTCCTATTTTCATTGCAGCCTCTGTGTTTTCAGCTCACCCTTGTCCTCTGCTCTGTCCTCAGGGTTGCCTGGCTGCACGGTGTCCTGTTCTGCCCTCGGTGCTCCTCAGTCCCCAACAAGACATCTACATCCCTCACTCACGCATCCATACACCTGTTGTTAATAAAGATTCTTAAATCTCACCCGAGCCTGCGTGCGTGTTTCCTGGACCAGCCTAACATGTCAAAATTTCCCTTTCCATTTTCTGCCCACTCTCACCTCCACAACAAAAACTCCTATTTATTTATTTTTATTCATCCATTTTAGTTTATTTTATTTATTCATTTATTCTTGTATTTATAATTTAATTCATTTATATATTTACTTATCTGTTCCAATCTGCAATTTTCCATTTTTCATTTAAATTATATCACCTTTATATAGTGTCCACCTAGGATTTCCTACAGTTTTATTGAGGACTAAATCTCCCTATTCTCCAGTTTTATTGTATAAGTAGAAATAGTTATTATTCTTATACCTCCTCTGTCTAATTTAAAGTTGAGCCTTTTCTCTCCAAGCTGAGTTGGCATGCTTTGCCTCACTACAAACAAACCCACATAGGCGGGCGCGGGAGGACTTTATCTTGCCGTGCACAGACTTAAAGCTTTCCTTTCAGCCAGAGCGATAAGGTTCCAAATTTATTATTAAGATTTAAGTTCTTATTGGCAGTAATTTTGTGAAATAGTGCACTTCCTATATTTGGCCACACAATGGAGGCACTGTGCCGCAGCTTGAAGATGGTTCAAGATGACGCTCTCATGCATATGCGCACTAAATGCAAGATGGCCACCTCTGAGCGCACAAAATGGCCTCAGAGCCCATTGTATACAAACCAACCACCTTTTTTTTTTTTTAAGAAAATGGAGCGTTGCTTCCTTAACGTCAGCTGTAAACATGACAGAATAGCCTTACAACTTTAATTTAGCACTTCATTTTAATACTGTTACCTCAAATAATCTCCTCTCAGCAGTCTGTTTTACCAATCTAATTACTTCCCTTCTTTGTGGAAAAACACCACACTCGCCTTTGTTCTGGCCACGCGGTCCAGAGCGCACCATTAGTTAAATCATACTATGTGAAAAGCTTTAATAGATATGTCCAACTCCCGGTATTTCTCAAATCACACTTTTATCCCCTACAGACACTGAATTAAATCATACTATGGGACAGGTTTAGTAGATATTTCCAACCCCTGGTATTTGTCAAGTCACATTTTTATCCCCTAAAGACACAAAATTTAACAGAGATCAGCTTGCACGATGTGGAGAATTTGCCGCAGATTTGCATGTACTCATTTCTTATAGCTTAACTTATATGTAGACTTGAGGATACTTTCATCGAAATCTTGTCAAGTAATCGATACAAGAGGTATCTTATCATAAAGATCAGTCTTATACTGATTTTAACAAGCTATTTTATTGTTTTATACTTATGAACGACACTCACTAATAATGGAAAAAAGTTTCTTGTGCTATTCTGTAAGTTATTATTTTTATACTTATGAATGGACACTCACTAATGATGGAAAAAAGTTTCTTATGCTATTCTGTAAGTTATTATTTTTATACTAATGAATGCACTCACTATTGTTGGTAAAAAGATTCTTATGCTATTCTGTACGTTATTATTTTATACTTATGAACAGACACTCACTAATGATGGAAAAAAGTTTCTTGTGGCTGCTTGTTACGTTACTCACTCATGATGAAGTCTGAGATTCTTATAACGTATTAAGAGTACCTTTATCTATGATCACTATTGGTGTAAAAAAAAGATTCTTGCATTGCAAATCTTCCTTATTCGTAAAAAAGTGGCTATTTGATCATAGTGTGGTGCACATATGTAGTTTCACGGGCTCACATGTATACGGCTGTTCATATGCTCTCATGTATATTCCTGTGTGCTTATTTTGGCTTCACGTCTGAAGAGGAACAAAAGGTCTGGACCTCCTAGGGATAAGAGGAGGATGAGAGAGTTGGCCTTTTGATATGCAAAGAGATGGACATGAATGATTTCCTGACCACCCAGGGTTGGGGTGGAAGCGAGAGGAACTGCAGGGGGGATGCATTGTGTTTGGGATTTAAAGACAATGGGATTTTGTACTTTGATGTCAGGGGTATAAGACTGGCAGATGTTGGGGGGTTTTTTCCTTCTTCTGCTTTGAATGCTGGAGAGTGTGTTGTGAATAAAATGGAACCTGAGAAATAACTCTGCCTCATCCTTTCCACACAATCTCCACACTGGTGACCTTAAGACGTATTATGGCCGGAGACGATTCTCCTGCACCGGACTCATCAGGAGCCAGCCAAGCTAATGCAGCTACCACAGTCCAGCTTCCAGACTTCTGGCAGAGCAGTCCACGCTCCTGGTTTAACGCAATCGAGGCATAGTTCCATCTTCGGAAGGTTTCGGCAGACGCCACGAAGTTCTTCCATGTAGTTGCAAAGCTGGACAACCACACAGCCCAGCGTGTAGAGAGCCTGATCAACCACCCACCAGACGATGACAAGTACGGCACTTTGAAGGCTGCTCTCATCCGTTTTTTCACCCCCTCGCTGGGAGAGCGAGCAGAGAAGATCCTGGCGTTGACTGAGTGTGAGGTCGACAGACCTGCAGTCCTGATGGCAAAGATGCTGAGTTTGAGAGACGCCAAAGATGATGGCTTTATTTTCGCCCACCTTTTCCTCAGGACACTACCGCCAGCGGTGAGAGTTACCCTGGCCAGTTCACAGCTGCTGGCCCACCGAGACTACCACGAGCTGGGCCAGGAGGCGCAACGACTCGTCGACGCCCATAGACGACACACGGCCACGACCGCAGCAGCGGAGCTGGGCGCAACATCCGGAGATGGCGGGGGGCCAGAGGCTGCAGCACCAGACTCACCGACGACGGCAGCGGCGGGAGCCGGGAGGCGCGGAGCGGACGACGTCCTTTGCTTTTACCATCGCCGTTTCGCCGAGAGGGCACGCAAGTGCATTCCACCATGCCAATTCAAGCGCTCGGGAAACGCCAAGACCGGGAGTCGGTAGCAGCTGCGGCTCTCGGTGAGGAGAACAAGCTGCTCTACTTGAGGGACGCGCGATCGGGGAGGCACTTCCTCGTGGACACAGGCTCCCAGCTGAGTTTCATCACACCTTCCTACGCTGACCGGCTGGCGTCTTCCAGTGGCCCTGTGGTGTCAGCAGCGAACGGCTCGGCGATTAAGACCTTCGGAGAGAAGACCCTGTCTCTGTCTTTACACGGCCGCACATTTGAGTGGACTTTCGTCATAGCGGCAGTCAATTTCAACATGTTAGGTGCTGATTTTTTGTGCTCACATGGTTTGTTGGTCGATCTTGCTAACAGACGCCTGGTTAATGCACTCTCTTTTTCTTCTATTCCCTGCACAGCGCGAGTGGCCCCGCCAACAGCACAAGCCAACGTCACAACTGCAGGTGGTAAGTTCCACACACTCCTCACTCAGTTTCCAGCACTCACGGTGCCAACGTTTTCGGCGACCGTAGCTAAACACGGGGTGGAGCATTTTATTACTACCACCGGGCCGCCCGTTTTTGCAAAAGCTCGGCACTTAGATTCAACTAAACTGGCCATAGCGCGCGAGGAGTTCACCAACCTGGTAAAATTAGGCATCATCCGACGTTCAAAGAACCCTTGGGCTTCACCGCTTCGCATGGTCCCTAAAACTGATGGCTCGTGGCGGCCGTGCGGTGATTTTCGCAGGCTGAACAATGCTACAGCACACGACCGCTACCCAATCCCACATATCCAGGATTTTTCAGTTCATTTGGCGGGGACGTGCATTTTTTCTAAGATAGACCTGGTACGCGGTTATCATCAGGTCCCAGTCCGTGCTGAGGACATACCCAAAACAGCGGTAATAACTCCTTTCGGGCTTTTTGAGTTTTTGCGCATGCCGTTTGGGCTTAAAGGCGCAGCGCAGACTTTCCAACGCATGATGGAGGTGGTGTTGCGCGATCTCCCTTTCGTGTTCGTCTACCTGGACGACATTTTGGTAGCCAGTGCGTCCGAAGACGAACACGAAAACCACCTCACGGCAGTTTTCCGGAGGTTGGCGGAGCACGGGCTAATAATCAACCCAGCGAAGTGTCAGTTCGGGGTGGCGCAGATTGATTTTTTGGGGCATCGCATCTCTCTCGAAGGAGCAGTCCCTCTGCCTGACAAGGTGCGCACAGTGGCAAATTTTCCCCAGCCACAAACGGTCAAAGCGTTACAGGAGTTTTTGGGAATGGTGAATTTTTATAACCGTTTCCTCCCCCGCGCGGTGCAGCTCATGCAACCATTGTACGCTGCACTTAAAAAACAAAAACCCGCAAATAAAATCGAATGGTCTCCCGAGCAGGAGCGCACATTCTCTGAAGTCAAAACAGCCTTGGCAAACGCTGCGTTGTTAGCGCATCCAGTCCTAACGGCCCGCATGGCGCTCACTACTGACACGTCAGATGTGGCCATAGGAGTGGTTGTTGAACAGTATGTGGCTGGAGCCTGGCAGCCGCTCGCATTTTTCAGCAAGACTTTGC
This sequence comes from Pholidichthys leucotaenia, assembly GCA_020510985.1. Classification (NCBI taxonomy): domain Eukaryota; kingdom Metazoa; phylum Chordata; class Actinopteri; order Cichliformes; family Pholidichthyidae; genus Pholidichthys; species Pholidichthys leucotaenia. Next base: position 45,254,783 of record CM035844.1, on the reverse strand, counting down.
GCGATAGTGAGCGAAAATACAGCGCATTCGACAGGGAGTTGTTAGCTCTCCATTTGGCTATTCGTCACTTCCAGTTTTGGCTGGAAGGACGCCGTTTCACCGCGTTCGTTGACCACAAGCCGCTGACTTTTGCGATGGCCAAGATTTCGGAACCTTGGTCGGGCCGGCAGCAGAGACAGCTGGCCGCAATTTCGGAGTTCACTACCGATATCCAGCATGTAGCGGGTAAACTTAACATAGTGGCAGACTGCCTCTCGCATGCCGTGGCTGCTCCAGCCCACGTAGAGGTAGATTTCGCAGCTGTTGCCGCGGACCAGGGTAGTGGCGCAGAAGTGCGCGCGGCGCCAGTCCGCGTAGGGATAGATTACGCAGCCATGGCCGCGGAGCAGGGCGGCGACGCGGACGTGCGCACGCTCCAGTCTGGACCAACAGGGTTAAGGCTGGAGGACAGGGTGCTGCAAGACGGTATGCCCCCCCTAATCTGCGATGTTTCCACCGGGCGACCCCGTCCGGTGGTTCCGGCCTCGTGGCGCCGCCGCATTTTTGACTCGATCCATTCGCTGGCGCACCCGGGGGTGCGCGCTTCGGTCAAAATGGTAGGGGAGAAATTTGTATGGCCGGGCCTGCGCAAACAAGTTAGAGAGTGGGCGGCAGCCTGCATGGCCTGTCAGCGGGCCAAAGTGCATAGACACACGAGAGCTCCTTTGGAGCCGTTTCATATTCCAGCTAAAAGGTTTGATCATGTCCATGTGGACCTCGTTGGTCCCCTACCGCCCTCGCAAGGGTACACACATCTTCTGACAATGGTTGACCGCACCACGCGTTGGCCAGAAGTGGTTCCCCTGTCATCAACCAAAGCTGAGGAGGTGGTGCGCGCTTTTTTAACTGCATGGGTAGCGCGTTTTGGAGTTCCGTCGGATATTACGTCTGACAGAGGCCCACAGTTTGTTTCCGAACTTTGGTCAGCGATGGCCCGCAGCCTGGGGGCAACGATCCACCGCACGACCGCGTATCACCCGCAGGCTAACGGGTTATGCGAACGTTTTCACAGGTCGCTGAAGGCGGCGCTCAGAGAGTCGCTTACGAATGCAAATTAGGTTGACAAACTACCATGGGTTCTTTTGGGGTTGCATTCTACACCTAAAGAGGATTTAGACACCTCCCCAGCGGAGCTAGTGTTCGCACAGCCACTTCAGCTGCCTGGAGAATTTCTCCCTGGCAACCCAGCTCCAGAGTTCTCCTCGGCTCAGCGGTTGCAGAATAGCATGGGCCCGAGTGTCCTACCAGGCCCCGTTCACCATAGTTTTCCGCGTGTTTTTGTGCCTAAAGCTTTAAAAGATGCGGAGTTTGTTTTTGTCAGACATGATGCCCACTGCACAGCTCTGCAACCGCCTTACAATGGACCATTTAGAGTGCTAGAGACAGATGATAAGCATTTTTTGCTAGATTTGGGGGGCAGGAAGGAGATGATTGGCATAGACAGACTCAAACCTGCTTTTGTGATGGCTGACGAAACTGTGCAGTTGGCGAGGGCCCCGCGACGGGGTAGACCCCCTAGGGAGCATTCCCCAGTACACCCACAGAGATTGACTAACAGTTTTAATCCCCAGACAGCAGCTCCACAGCAGGAGGACGCCACGGAAGAGGTTAAGCCCGCCTGCAGCAGATACGGCAGACGGTTGAGACCAAGACAGCATGTGGACTGATGTGTGGCGATTTTATTATGACATGCAATCTGTGTTAGTTTGTTCCATCTTAGACGTTTGGGGGGGTTATATGTGGTGCACATACAGTATGTAGTTTCACGGGCTCACATGTATACGACTGTTCATATGCTCTCATGTATATTCCTGTGTGCTTATTTTGGCTTCACGTCTGAAGAGGAACAAAAGGTCTGGACCTCCTAGGGATAAGAGGAGGATGAGAGAGTTGGCCTTTTGATATGCAAAGAGATGGACATGAATGATTTCCTGACCACCCAGGGTTGGGGTGGAAGCGAGAGGAACTGCAGGGGGGATGCATTGTGTTTGGGATTTAAAGACAATGGGATTTTGTACTTTGATGTCAGGGGTATAAGACTGGCAGATGTTGGGTTTTTTTTCCTTCTTCTGCTTTGAATGTTGGAGAGTGTGTTGTGAATAAAATGGAACCTGAGAAATAACTCTGCCTCATCCTTTCCACACAATCTCCACAATAGGACATTTTTTTTCACTCTCCCTCGTGCGAAACCACATGGTTCATGCTTTACATGTGACCGTAGACTTCCATCCCGCAAACAGTTTAAAATTTGGAGATCGGACATACCCCTTTATCAGACAACTGTAAATTTAGAATGGCCAAACTGCAGAAATTTTGTATACAAAAGGTTTTCTGCTTACCTTTCTTTCGTTCAGGTGCTGCAGCAGTCTGCAAAAGGGTCCCTCCGATGTGGTGTGTTCAGGCTCGCCTCGGAATAATTTCATCCGGGTCACGGCACCAATTTGCTAGAAAAATACCCGATTCTTTGATTGAAAGATCCAAGAACAAGCCGGAGATTTCTTCACTTTAAAGATGGAACATTTATTTAGAAGTCACAAGTAAAGCAAGTAGCGCTGGGTGCAGCGTGATGCAGCTCCCTCTGGAGCGTCGCCACACTGACCACGACTTCTGGGTGCGTGTTACAGTTATCTTCTCGGGGTGGCGGGTCGGACCAATCCCCCGTACAATAGGATGGGCTTGTACGCGACTGTCTGATTAGCCAGTTCAACTCTGACGTGAACAGGCCATCCGCTATTCACGTTACCAATCTCCTAAAATGTACTATCAAAAGTGTGTGTGAGAATGTTGGTTTTGGGTGCGCATCTAATGTGATAGACCTGACTAACAAGAGAGAGAGAGGAGAGCGAGAGCTCTATAGCTTTGCCTCATTCCTGTTTATCAGTTTACCATAACATATTTGTTCATAAGAATGCAAACAGAATATGTATGGAATATGTGTAGAGCATAAAGGGAGATTACCTACAGAATTATTATTTTGGCACTAACGTTCCATTAACCCTTTCACCTCCGTACTCAGTCACACACCCCCATCTGAGAAGTTTTAAGAAGTTCAAGGGGGAGTATGTAGCTGAAGCATTATGTTAATTATGTTTATTTTTAAGTGAACTTCATCACAACTACAGTAAAGTGACAATATTAATAATCTAGTTCATTTTGAGTCAGTGGAACAAATTTACAATTTAGAGGTTCTGATTTTCCTTGTTGTTAGTGGGTCATTAATTGGTGGGACACAGGAAACGGGCTCATTGCGCATGCAGGGGTTTTCCCGGCAAAAACTGCATGGACCCTGCACAGACGGGACGAGAGTGTGCTGTTGCTGTGTGTGCCCCACTGATTAATCCTTGCCTTTCATAGAATAAAGTGCCAGCTATGAACCCACTGTTGTATTTCCCTACACAACACAACGCAGACGCTGTTGTGTATCTAATTAAGAAGGAGTCGAGGTGATGTTTTATAGTTTTATTAGAACACGGGACCAAGAACACAGGAGTCACTACTAGTCTAAGAGCCGCAGCAAAGAGACAAGATGCCTCCTGCTGCTGGCTTATATACCCCAGGTGACACCACCCCCCAGAGGTGGGGCGCCACCCCTCTCTACGCTAGGGCACCGCCATAACAATATATATATACAATATACTATCCAACATTCCTCCCTCCCCTTGAAAAATCACAAGCACACCAATTGGCCCCCCTTTAAAATTTACACCCGACTCACACACTAATACAGGGATGCATATAGGCCTATCCATACACACCACACCGGCCCAGCGGAGTACTCCGCTATGTAAATAACAGTCACTGAACATAAAAGGGCCACACACCAAAATAAATTAATCCCAAAATAAATAAGTATGTACAATACAATCACAAACTATACACAAATATGAACAGTGGTGGTACCCGACTACAGACTAGCATTCTCACACCATAACATGGGCACAAAGTCTTAATAATAACAATAAGGCTACAGAGCACACAACATAGGGCATTTACGTTTCACACACACCCATTTAACCAACAGTCACACTCAGGTGTTACTGCACCTCCCTACACACATAGATTACTCTCAGAACTCCTCCACATTTATGTGGCATTCTCAATTTACAATGGTGGTCACATTTTTTTTTTCAACTATTGACCTTAGCAAACACACAGCAAACACTCTATAAGTAGACACACCATAAGCCCCAAGAAAAACACAGTCTCAACCTGGGTTTCCCATAGGCTCCCCTCTGGAGTGTCTGTCCCGCGGCCCACTCCCAAGGCATCTCTGCCTCTTCTTAACCTGTGACGGGCTGCACTGGCGTTTCTTCCCTCCCAAACGCTGCAGCTCGTTTGGGTGCCATCTCAACCCATCTGTCAGCTCCAGGTAACCGTCGTCGCCAGTTCGTGCCACCTGCAGGCCACCCTGTCTATCTCTCTGCTCCCTTGACCTGCAAACCCGTCCTAGCCGAGACTCGACCCTAGGCCGCACGTCATCACCCACACCCAGGGGAGTACTCACTGGCTTCCTTCTTCTCCGGCGTCGTGAACTGGTACCCATATGGCTCCTCAGTGTCCCACCAAGCTTGCTCGAGCTTTGTCCCTTGTTTTCATTTTGGGCATGTCTAGGGTTCGTGCCGTCTGGTCTCGCCCTGATCCCTTTCATTTCCTGCTTCGGAGCAGCACCGACAGCGCCCGGCTCAACGGTGGTACTCAGTCAGCCACCGAAGCTTCGCTGCACCTGTTCTCTGGAGCCATCCGCCTCCATGGGGGCTAAACCATGCTGTTTGGGTCCCTTGTCCATGGGACTGCAAACACTGGCACGGAGTTCCCATCGTGTCGGCGTACTCTGGTGCTGGTGACGGCCCTCTTCACCTGGAGTGGGCCAGTCTAAGTCCCACACTTCTTCGCTGCTTTTCACATAAAATGGCCGGTCCCATAGTCCACCACCTGACCACTCCTCAACGACCCCGCAGGCGATGAAAAAAACGAGCCCATAAAACAAATCACAGCCCATTAATTTGTTACCAGTACAGGACACCATGAACTTGACTGCACGCATTGAGGCCTCTTTATAGCTCACCGACAACCACACTGAGCCCTCAATGTCCAGGGGGTTGCTGCCATACCCGTAACAGGCAATGTCTGTCTTACTCACGGTGTAATGTGGAAAGAACTTTGTCACCATTGCCAAATTCAAGATGGAAATCGCCAACCCCGTGTCCACTATCAGCAGGACTGGCACTCCGTCCAACAGGATGTTGCAGAGGATCCGTCCGTATGTGTTGGGCGAGACCGTGTGGACCACCGTGGGTGTCCTCTTAGTCAGAGTCTCCTTCTCTGGTTTCCATTTTTCCTTCTCAAAATTCCGGCAAACCCTGGCGAAGCGGTGAAACAACCCGCACCGTCGACAACGCTTTCCCCTCGCTGCACACTCCCTCACTCTATAGCGGTGCCTGCTGGATCCGCAGCTGTAGCATCTCAGCGTCCCCGGGGTGGGCCTAATCATCACAATGGCTGCGTATTTGTCCTCATTGCTGCCATCTTCCGGATCCAAGGCCAGTGCTTTCCACTGCTTGTTGTTCTTGGGTAGAGCCTCCATGTCACCGAGATTTTTTGTAATCTCTTCCACTACCTCGTGTTGCTACACTAGCTCCATGGCTGCTAGCAGCGTCCGCTCACCAGAATGTGTTAGCAGGAAAACCCTCGCGGAGGAATATGCCACGTGCTCAGCTAGCTGGTCACAAATCATCTCCTCCTCCGAGGCCCCAAACCTGCATTCACCCGCCAGCTGCCGAAGGTCTGCCACAAACTGTTGTACTGTCTCTCCGGGTCACTGGCGTTGCTACTTGAACTGGATACGCCTCATAATGGTGTTTTCAGGGGCACAAAAGTAGCCCGCCATGAGCCTCACGATGTCTCTGAATGAGTCACCTGCTCCAAGTGTGCTCGGGATTCTTTGGCCCTCCATACTGAGGTTGTGGACCAAGATAGCCCTTGCACGTAATTTGTCAAGGTTGTCGAGGTCTAGTGCTGTGAGATAGTTTTCGAAGGCAGCATACCATCTGGCCCATGGAGCCAACAGCTCACCCGGAGCCTCCAAAAACGGACAAAACATGGTAGCTGCCCTCTCCACGCCATATATCTGTTATGATGCGGCCCTCACGGACCGCTAATGAGACGCTGCAGGCAGCCGTTGAGTTTGTACATTTATTAAATTAAGACAGAACAACAAAATAATAAGCCTCGTGGGGCAAAACACAAATAAAAGCAAGACACAACACTTACATATAATCGGCGGGGACGGAACCGAACGCTGGGAAAAACTGGCTTCGGGGTTAGGGAAACCAGACCAGAAGGCAGATGAGGTTGCAGCCCCGAGCAAACAGAGCTGCTCCCTTAAATAGGGCTTGACAGATTAATCAGCTGACAAAAGGTCATCAGCTGATTGGAATCCAGCCGTCCAGCGGAGCTCCGCTCTGACAGTTGCAAGCCCCGCCGAGACGCTGTCATAATAGAAGCCTAGAGGTGCGCCAGAGCAGAAAACGGAGAACTACCGCACAGCCCAAGTGCAGACAGAGTCAGCACACGGACCATGACAATATCCTCGTCGCCAAATGTTGTGTATCTAATTAAGAAGGAGTCGAGGTGACGTTTTATAGTTTTATTAGAACACGGGACCAAGAACACAGGAGTCACTACTAGTCTAAGAGCCGCAGCAAAGAGACAAGATGTCTTCCACTGCTGGCTTATATACCCCAGGTGACGCCACTCCCCAGAGGCGGGGTGCCACCCCTCTCTATACTAGGGCACTGACATAATAACACACACATATATATATATATATATATATATATATACAGTATATATAATATATTATCCAACAGACGCAGACAACAGTTTCAAGTCCGCTACATTTGCATAAATATTTTGTCATAATTTGAGTCTTAAAATTTTCCAAAGTTGCAAAACTTTGAGGAAAAAGCCACAAAATTACAAGGAAAAAAACATCACAAACATATATACTGTGGAGCGTGTAAATAACGAGGCGGATTTGACTCAGACAGTTTATTACACATCTCACACAGAAGCATAGTCAGAAAGAGGACATCTCAGCAAAGACTCTTCTCTTAAATACTATGGCATTCCTCCAGAAGCTTCTAACACACAAAAGGTCACATTGCATTCACTTCCTTAATCCTTTACCATCCTTCTAGAAGTTACAAATAGATTCTTTATTAAGATTAGGATTTCCGGAATCGAATTAATTATGGTTTGGCGTTGTGTTGTCTACGGGTGCGACGGTATACCAGAGGAGCATGCGGTGAGTGTTTTTGAATTTCTCGGCCCTGGGAAAATCAGAACCGCATGGGTGAAATTTGTTCAAAAAACGCGAAAAAATTGGAATGATGTCGGTAAATCACCCAACATGTGCAGTAGACATTTCGTTGACAGCGATTTCGAGAATAAGATGCAATTTGAAATGAAATTTGCAAAAAGATTGCTGATTAAAAAAACGGCTGTTCCAACTATATATCCGTCCATTTCCAAGTCGGACTCTGAGAAAGGGGTCAGGGGTGCTTATAATAAACTAATGGCTCGTGGGAGTGCTATATAAATTGGTCTATGAAGTTTGATTAGAAAAAAATTAAAAACATGTAAAAAAAAATTTGAGCGGAAAGAGAAGTTATAGTAAAACAATAATGAATCAGAATAATTCTTAAACATGATCCATCGATCTCTTAGAGAATTATGTAGCTTTTGAGACTAGGATTAACATGATGATGATTAACAACATGTCCTGACAAACTCGTAAAGTACACATATTCTCGCTCACATACATTATCTATTTCTAATGAAAATATTTCTAAATGTTTCTAATGTTTCTAAGTCGCCAAATAAGGCAGCGAGTGACCAATTGGTAGTTTTATTTTGGACATTAAGTGTGTGACCCTGCATGTCACCAAAAAAAAAATATTTCTTTATAAAATCACTCGTGTGGACGATGACGGCCGCTGGGCCGTCATCTGTCTCATCAGCTCCAGCTGCGCACAGACCAGCAGGTGCTCATCAGCGGCTGTTAAAAGTATTGAGAAGAGGATGATTAACAACATGTCATCAGGCAGCAAGTGACCAATGGGTAGTTTTAGTTTGAAAATTAAGTGTGTGACCATGCATGTCGCCAAAGAAAAATATTTCTAAGCATCTTTTACCAAGATAACTCTTCCAGCCGATCGTCGTCAACGTGGTCTGTTCCCGTCTGCGTTGTGTCTTCCTCCTCTCCCTCTGGCTCGAACAAATAAGGCTGAATACCCCCCTCAGCAACACCAAAAACTACTTCATCATCAGATTCTTCATTTTCAATGTCATCATTTATATTGCGGTCGTCAAACTCGAGAAAATAATCGCTGTCCGAATCACTTTGCTCTCGTTCTGCCATTTGTACCATTATCTTTTTCTCCCTGTGCTGACGTCACTGCTGCCCGCACCTATCGAGAGATGGCGGTACTGCAGCATCACTAAGTGAAAGATGGGCTATTACCAAATAAAGTCATTTATGGAGGCTGGTGACACATATTAAATCAGGGGAATGGCCAGAATGGAATATTTTCATACAATCAGTTTATTAGCTCAATAAAAAAATGTCACCGTACATGGACTTTAAAATATGTACTAAATTCATGAAAAAAATGCAACATTACAAGAAACACAAACTTGGATTTAAAAGATAAAAATTACAAATTCATGGCAAAAGTTGAAAATTTATGAGGAAAAAATGCACATATATACAGTTACAGTCACTGAGAATGTAAACACAGGAAGCTATTTAAAAGATTTACTGAATTCATTAAGAAAAAGTAAATCAATAAATTGTTGAAAAGGAAAGGTAGACGTGTGGAGGTAGAAGTGTGGAGATGAGAGTAGGGACATTAAATGTAGGGACTATGACTGGTAAAGGCAGAGAGTTGGCTGATATGATGGAGAGAAGAAAGGTAGGTATACTGTGTGTTCAAGAAACCAGATGGAAGGGAAGCAAGGCTAGGAGCATTGGAAGTGGATTTAAACTGTTCTACCAAGGTGTAGATAGAAAAAGAAATGGAGTAGGAGTTATCTTGAAGGAAGAGTATGTGAAGTGTTCAGGAGGTAAAGAGGGAGTCTGAAAGAGTTAATGTATAGTTAGTGCCAGAATAATAATTCTGTAGGTGATCTCCCATCATGCTCTACACATATTCCATACCACTTCTGTTTGCATGCTTATGAACAAGTATGTTATGGTATATTGATAAAACAGGAATGAGACAAAGGTACAGAGCTCTCTCTGTCTTTTTGCTCTCTTTTAAGTCAGGTCGTTTCACATTAGTTACACACCCAAAAAACAGCATTCTCACACACTCTTTTGATAGTACATTTTAGGGGATCGGTGACGTGAACAAAGGATGGCCTGTTCACGTCAGAGTTAAACTAGCCAATCAGATAGTCGCGTACAAGCCCATCCCATTGTACTGGGTCGCCCCCACCCGAGAAGAGAACTGTAACCCACGACCGGAAGTCGAGATCAGTCTGACGACGTTCTCGAGGGGACAGCATCAAACTGATCCAACGCTGCTTGCTTTACATGTGACTTCTAAATAAATGTACCATCCTTTAAATTGAAGAAATCTCCGGTTTGTTCTTGGATCTTTCAATCAAAGAATCGGGTATTTTTCTAACAAATTGGTGTCGTGACCCGGATTGAATTATTCCGGGACGAACCTGAACAAATTACATCGGAAGGACCCTTTTGCAGACCACTGTGGCGCCTGAATAAAAAATAATAAGGTAAGCAGAGCCTTTTTTCTACAAAATTCTGCAGTTTGGCCATTCTAAATTTACAGTTGTCTGATAAAGGGGTATATCCGATCTCGAAATTTATCATTTGGTTGGGAGTCACATGTAAAGTTTAAACTATAGTTTGAAAAGTTAAAGAGAGTGCACGTGTTCTATTTTCAGTCTGAGGTAGAACGGCCACGGTCATGGATGTACATGACGGGTGTATAGTCCATCAAATAAAACATTTTGGAGTCAGTCTGAACCAAAATGACGAGACTTAGGAACTAGAGTGACTAATAATCACCCTGGTATGTCTCCTCAAATGAAAAGAGCCAGGTTTTAGCAACCTGATGCCGGGGGGAGCCATGAAAAGTTCCACCTGAAGCCACTGGGGGAAGTGAAGCCGCAATCATTTAATTTGCTGGATACAAGACACCGCTTGTTCTCGGAGCCGAAACAAGACCCCGAGGGAAAGTGTCCGCTGTATATCAGAGTTAAATCAAACTACCGCTTTGCATAGGGGACCTGCCGAGGCCTTAGTGAAAGTAGTCTCTGTTTAACAAAAGATTAAATGGATTTGTGAGGCTCTGGGATGCAGTCTGTACCCAGAACTTAATAAGACTTAGGGGCAATGGCCGTGCCAGTCTTCTCAAATAAAAACAGTCAGGATTAGAACCTGATACCACGTAAGTGAAGTATTCTGGATGCAGTCTGTACCAGAATAAGAGACTTAGGGAAGCGGAATTTAACCATCTTCGTCTCCTCAAATAAAGGACCCGGATTAGCCTGGGGGCCAGCAAATTTCGGTTACAGTCTGTGCCGAAATAAGAGACTTAGGGAAGCGGAATTTAACCGTCTTCGTCTCCTCAAATATGGGAACTAGGTTTAGCCTGGTCCCGTAAATTTCAGTTACAGTCTGTGCTGGAATAAGAGACTTAGGGAAGCGGAATTTAACCGTCTTTGTCTCCTCAAATATGGGAACAAGGATTAGCCTGGTCCCGAATGTCTGTAATTCTGTGTTTATAGGGGATAAAAATATGATTTGAGAAATACCAGGGGGTTGGAAATATCTGCTGAACCTACCCCAGAGTATGATTTAATTCAGTGTCTCTAGGGGATAAAAGTGTGGTTTGGGAAAATACCGGGAGTTGGGAATATTTAAAAAAATTTTCCCATGATTTAATTTTTTCCCCATAATGATTTAACTAATGGCGGGCTCTGGACCGTGTGGTCAGAACAAAGAGAAGTAGGTGACCCCCACCACCGAGTGGAGGTACAGTTGGTAAAACGAGTTACTGAGAGGAGAATTATTTGAGGTAACAGCATTAAAATGAAGCGCTAAATTAAGGTTGTAAAGCTATTCTAGTGTGCTAGTGTGTGTATAGCTGGGGTCAAGGAGACAGTGCTCCATTTTCTTAAATTGAGAAAAAAAACCCAAACACATGGTTTGTGAACAATAGGCTCAGGGGCTATCTTGCACGTGTCCCATTTACTGCACATGCGAGGGCGCCATCTTGAATCACCTTCAAGCTCTTGCACGTGTCCCATTTACTGTGCATGCGAGGGCGCCATCTTGAATCACCTTCAAGCTGTGGCACAGTGCCTCCATCGTGTGGCCAAATATAGGAAGTGCACTATTTCACAAAATTACTGCCAACAAAAACTTAAAATCTTAATAATAAATCTGGAACTCTATCTCTCTGGTTGAAAGGGAGGCTTTAAAAATTCCATGCATGGTGAATAACAACAAAAGACCTCAGGGGCCTGCTAAAATGCAGGTTTGCCTATAATGAGGCAAAGCATACCCATTCAGCTTGGAGAGACAAGGGTTCAACTTTAAATTAGGGAGAGGGAGGTTTACAATAAAACTGGAGAATAAGGAGATTTATTCCTCAACAAAACTGTAGGAAATCCTAGGTGGACACTATATAAGGGTGAGAGAATTTAAATGAAAAATTGCAGGTTGGTACAGATAAGTAAATATAAAAATGAATTAAATTATAAATACAAAATAATTGAATAAATACAATAAACTAAAATGAATGAATGAAATAAATAGGAGTTATTGTTGTGGAGATGAGAGTGGGCAGAATATGGAAACAGAAATTTGTTTTTAAAGAAAATTGAAAACTGATGAAATGTTAAAGTTTTGTGCAGGACGCAAGACAAAAAATATGGAGAAACGATTGGAGGAAGGAAAAAACGTAAGAATAAGAGACGTATGCTGCAACGGTGAGAACAAATGCAAAATAATCAATAAACATGATATAACAGAAAAGGACAAAAACACGCTGTTTAATAGCCTGTTTCTCTCCATTAAATATGAGACAGTATTGGATGTGGACGACCCCTCCCCCAGCAGCTGCCTCCTCCTTCACGCAGTGACCCCCTCCTCCCTCCACTTCGCTGTCCCACTTCAGCAATCAAAGAAAGCAAAACAATGGGTCAAAAGAGGAACAATTGAGCACATCAGCAGAGTGAGTCCTCACACATCTGATATTGTATAATATTCCTGTATATGTATCAAGCCGCTGAGGCTGGTAGAAAATTAAGGTTGTTGTTCTCTATTTGTGAAATGTGGGGTGGTTCATCACTCAATTGATATCTTTACTGTATTCAGAATCAGAATCTGACATAACGCACGGCTCAGGAGACACGCACACACAGGCTTAGAGTAGTTCAAAGAGTTTATTAACAGCAGGGGTGAATGAGTGTGTGTCTGCGGGATGCAGATGTGTTGGTGGTGGCGTCTGCTTCAGGCACAGAGGCAGATGACCGTTCGGCCGAACAACCCTATGGAGAGAGCACAGGGAGAGGGTGACGGGCATACACCAACACAGGATGAATTACGGCAAGAGAAGATCTTACTTGAGTTGTCAGGATAGCTGGCACAGCAAGGGGAACGTAGCCCGGGAGACAGCCACCTGGAGAGCTCCGTGCAGCAGCGAAGGATGGGCGATGGAACGGAGATGTCCGCCGCCGGGGAATCCACCTGTGCACAGGGGAGCAGACTGGAAAAGGAGGTAAGGGTTCTTACCCAGAATAGCGATGCTGAAGAAAGGTATGCTCACGGCGGTGAGGGAACGAAGTCTGACGGCTTCAGGCCGAGCCTCCAGGCGAGGCGGCTTTTATCCCTCGCCGCTGATGAGGATCAGGTGTGTGAGCAAGTGGCGCCGCTGATGAACGGCGCGGCGTGACAGTACTCCCCCCTCTAGCAGCGCCTCCTGGCGATGGCTTATCCGGGTGCGCTCGGTGGAAGTCCGCGATGAGCGATGGGTCCAACACAAACGACGGGGGCACCCATTGTCGATGCTCGGGCCCATAGCCCTCCCAGTCCACCAAGTATTGCAACCCACGACCCCGGCGCCGGGAGTCCAGGATGGAGGAGACGGACCAGGCCGGGTGGCCACCAATCATCCGGGGCGCGGGTTACGCTGCAGGAGGAGGGCAAAGGGGGTCGGTGACTGCCAGCTTCACCTTTGATACGTGGAAGGTGGGATGGATGCGGAGGGAGGGGGGAATAGCCACGCGCACAGCCACCGGGTTGATGATCCGGGTGATGGGGAAGGGACCCATGAAGCGCTGTGCCAGCTTCCTCCTCTCGCCTTTTAGGGTGACGTCCTGGGTGGAAACGTAGACAAGTTGCCCAACTCTGTACGCCGGGGCAGGTCTTCTACGCCGGTCCGCCACGGTCTTGTTGCGCTCCGCTGTGCGTAAAAGCGCATGACGCGCGGCGGCCCAGGTGGAGCGGAACTGCCTCACGTGCGCCCTAACTGACGGAACAGTTACCTCGCTCTCCTGCGCTGGAAGCAGCGGGGGGTCGTAACCCAGGGACGCCTTGAAGGGGGACATCCCCGTTGCAGAAGAGCGGGCGGTGTTGTGGGCGTACTCCACCCAGGCGAGATGGTTGCTCCATGACGTCGGCTTGGATCTTGCAACACAGCGGAGCGCAGCCTCCAGCTCCTGATTGGTCCTCTCACACTGCCCGTTAGACTGGGGGTGATGGCCGGAGGAGAGGCTCACCTTGGCTCTGATGGCGTTGCAAAAGGATTTCCAAACCTCGGATGAAAATTGGGGGCCCCGGTCCGAGACCACGTCCACCGGGATCCCATGCAGCCTGACCACGTGTTGGACGAGGTAGCCCGCCGTCTCCAGGGCGGTAGGGAGACCTCGCAGGGGGATGAAGTGTGCCGCCTTGGAGAAACGGTCCACGACGGTCAGGATGGTGTCGAATGAGTTGGAAGCTGGGAGCCCGGTGACGAAATCCAGTGCGATGTGCGACCATGGCCTGCCAGGGACGGGCAGAGGCTGGAGCAGACCCGCTGGAGGGGCGTTTCCCGACTTGCTGGTGGCACAAATTGGACAAGCCCGGGCGTAGCGGGCTGCATCCCTCTGCAGGCCCGGCCACCAAAAGGACCGTTGGAGGAGGCTGATCATCCGAGAGGTGCCGGGATGACAGGTGAGCCGGGAGGTGTGGAGCCAGTGGATGACCTCTCCTCGGACCGTAGACGGAACGAACAGTCTTCCCTCCGGTCCGCCGCCAGGATCAGGTTCCACCTCCTGTGCCTTCCGGATCTTGTCCACAATGTCCCAAGAGATAGCTCCCACGACGCACGACCTGGGCAGGATAGTGTGGGGCGTCTCCTCAGCCCCCACGGGGATGAACTGTCTAGAGAGGGCGTCAGGCAGGCCATTCTTGGAGCCTGGCCTAGAGAACCGGAACCTGGCGAAGAACAGAGACCAGCGCGCCTGGCGGGCATTCAGGCGCTTGGCAGATCGTAGGTACTCTAAATTCTTATGGTCCGTCAAGACCACAAACGGCAGGTCCGCCCCCTCTAGCCAGTGGCGCCACTCCTGTAGGGCGAGTTTAATGGCCAGGAGCTCTCTGTCCCCCACATCATAGTTCCTCTCCGCCGGGGACAGGCGCCGGGAGAAGAAGGCGCACGGTCGCTTGGCGCCATCGTCCGGTGATTGCTGGGATAACACTGCTCCCACTCCCGTGTCCGATGCGTCCACCTCCACAATGCACTGCAGCGCGGGGTCGACCTGGCGAAGGACCCGGGGGGAGGAGAACTCCGCCTTCAGCGCCTTAAAGGCAGTATCGACCTCTTCGGTCCACCGGAACGGGACCTTCGGGGACGTGAGGCGGGTCAGTGGTCCGACGATCCAGCTGAAATTCGGGACAAAACGGCGGTAAAAATTGGCGAAGCCAACAAACTGTTGCACCTGCTTCCGAGATGCGGGAGTAGGCCACTCCACCACCGCCTTCACCTTCTCTGGGTCCGGGAGCACCTGGTCTTGGGCGATGATGAATCCCAGGAAGGATGTGGTCCTAGCGTAAAACTCGCACTTCTCAGCCTTCACGTACAAACGATTCTCCAGCAGTCTTTGAAGGACCCGCCTCACATGGACCCGGTGCTCGTCTCTGGACTGAGAGAAGATCAGAATGTCGTCCAGGTAGACGAACACGAAGAGGCCGATGAAATCCCGGAGGACGTCATTGATGAGGCGCTGAAAGACGGCAGGAGCGTTGGTCAGCCCGAACGGCATGACGAGATACTCAAAGTGGCCGTTCGGGGTACGGAAGGCTGTTTTCCATTCATCTCCCTCCCGGATCCGGACGAGGTGGTAAGCGCTGCGGAGATCCAGCTTGGTAAACCAGGTCGCCCCCTGGAGGGAGTGGAAGGCAGTGTCCATGAGGGGCAGGGTGTAACGGTCCCTCTCAGTGATGTCATTAAGAGCTCGGTAGTCAATACAGGGACGGAGGGAACCGTCCTTCTTCCCTACAAAGAAAAACCCCGCCCCCACGGGTGATGACGATGGGCGGATAATCCCAGCGCTCAGTGATTCCTTCAGGTACGTATTCATAGTCTCCTTCTCCGGCGCCGACAGGCTGTAGAGCCGACCAGATGGCAGGGGGGCCCCCTGGCGGAGATTGATGGCACAGTCATATGGTCGATGCGGGGGAAGAGACATAGCTTTCGACTTGCTGAATACCATACCCAGGTCGTGAAATTCTGGGGGCACCAGTGACAGGTCCGGGGGTGCTGTATCCGCCACAGGAGGAGCCGCGGACGGGGAGCAGGCAGCGGACTGAAGGCAGGTGCCCATGCAGAAGGTACTCCACGCCGACACCCCAGCTGACCTCCAGTCCAGGACAGGATTGTGGAGGCGTAGCCAGGGATACCCCAGGATGACGGGTGACACAGAGTTGGGCAGGACGTAGAAAACCATTTCCTCCCGGTGGTTCCCTGAGATGATGACTGGGACAGGAATGGTTTGATGGGTAACTCTCCCAAGGGAGGCACGGGAGAGATGGACCAGGGAGATGGGGTGTTTGAGCGCCTGACAGCGGATGCCCAATCGGGTTGCCAGGCCTTGTGAAATAAAGCTGCCCTCTGCGCCCGAATCCACCAGTGCGTGGGTGAGGTGCCCATTGGGGTCGTGGCAAAAACGGATGGGCAGCTTTAATTGAGTGAGGGGACTTTGCCGATTGACGTCCGCGAGGCCCCCTACAGTGACTCGCGGACCCCACCGTTTGGCTTTTGTGGGCAAAGCTCTACCGTGTGTTGATTGTCTCCGCAATACATGCAGAGACCCAACTCACGGCGGCGCTGTCTCTCTGCCAAGGAGAGCTTTGCCCAGCCCGTCACCATCGGCTCCGACTCCTCGGGGCACGATGGTGGCGGCGTCGCCAGGGGGCGAGCTTGGGGCAGGCGTAGCGGGACTCCTCGAGGGCGAGAAGCAGACGGCTTCCGTCCTGAGGAGCGCTCGCGCAGCCTGTTGTCCAAGCTGATTGCTAATGAGGTTAGCTCCGCTAACGTTCCGGGGATATCCCGTCCAGCCAGTTCATCCCTCAGATCACTATTGAGGCTGCGGAGAAACAGGCCGCAGAGGGAGCGCTCCTCCCAGCCCAGTTCCTCCGCCGCTACCCGGTATTCGATGGCATAATCCGCGGCCGACCGGCTTCCCTGCTGGAGAGCGAGAAGCCGATCGACCTGGACCGCCTCGGAACGGGAGTGATCAAACACCTCCAGGAAGCGCCTCACGAACTCGGCATAGGTGAGGGTGGCATAACTGGGTCTCGCCATAATAGCGTAGGCCCAAGTTAAAGCACGCCCCTCCAGGAGGTTCCCTATGTAGCCGATCCGGCTGTGATCAGAGGGAAAGTCTCCGGGCACACGGTCAAACACGGACTCGCACTGCATCACAAACCCCCGCGCTCCGCCGAGCTTTCCGCTAAAGCGGGCGGGGGTCGGAATTGGTGTGAGTCGGGCCGGTGCCACTGGAGCTGGCTGGACTGCCACCGGAACAGCAGGAGCTGCGCCACCCTGAGGAGCCGGGGGGAACGGCTGCTGGGGGTCCAGGCGGTCCAATCGGCCAGTGATAGTTATCAATTGATTTAGGATCACCTGCTGTTGATAAGCTATCTGATCCACTCTAGCCTCGAGAGTGGTAAGCCGGTGTGCGAGCCCGCCGTCCGCCGAGCCGCTCTGCTGAAGCCGTACTGACATAACGCACGGCTCAGGAGACACGCACACACAGGCTTAGAGTAGTTCAAAGAGTTTATTAACAGCAGGGGTGAATGAGTGTGTGTCTGCGGGATGCAGATGTGTTGGTGGTGGCGTCTGCTTCAGGCACAGAGGCAGATGACCGTTCGGCCGAACAACCCTATGGAGAGAGCACAGGGAGAGGGTGACGGGCATACACCAACACAGGATGAATTACGGCAAGAGAAGATCTTACTTGAGTTGTCAGGATAGCTGGCACAGCAAGGGGAACGTAGCCCGGGAGACAGCCACCTGGAGAGCTCCGTGCAGCAGCGAAGGATGGGCGATGGAACGGAGATGTCCGCCGCCGGGGAATCCACCTGTGCACAGGGGAGCAGACTGGAAAAGGAGGTAAGGGTTCTTACCCAGAATAGCGATGCTGAAGAAAGGTATGCTCACGGCGGTGAGGGAACGAAGTCTGACGGCTTCAGGCCGAGCCTCCAGGCGAGGCGGCTTTTATCCCTCGCCGCTGATGAGGATCAGGTGTGTGAGCAAGTGGCGCCGCTGATGAACGGCGCGGCGTGACAGAATCAGCTTTATTGGCCAAGTATGCACAACACATACAAGGAATTTGACTTTGGCTAAAAACTTGCTCTCGTTGTTCAGGTGGAGGATTTAAATAAGATTTAAATAAGGATTCAATGGCAACAGAGTATGTACAGTAAATTACAGTCTGTCCACGTTTCTATAAAAGGATGCAAATATATACAGGAATATATGCAGTTATTTACTCAGACTATCCACACTTTGCAGAAATATATGAAAAAATTTACACACATTCCTGTGTGTGTATCAACCAGTTGAGACTGATTGAGAATTCCACACAGCAAAACAGATCTTGAGTGATAGTGTAAATACAAGGGGTTGGACTAGGATAGCGGGAATACAAGCAGATATGGTACCACGGTTGCCCTGAGTTAAAACATGTAGATAGGCTGGCGTTAAGTCCCAGCTAACAGGCGCACAGACGGCTAGCGATGGCAGGCCTGTAAGCCCGGCTCCCTGGAGTCGGCGCTATCCTAGACAATGGCTAGATGGTTGACAAAGGTCCCAGTCATGGATCAAAAGAAAGGAAGGGAGAGATTTGCCAGATGGGTCAAACAAATGCAGGACAGAGGAATTAAAAAGAGCAGGAGAATTTCTCACAGACTGTCAATGTTTTTGGGGGGAAATTAAACTCACCCTGCAGAGGATGTCAGGTAACGCAAATGGCCCTCCACTGACCCCAGAAGCCTCCATCACAAAGGCAGAAATGCGGCCTCAGGCCATTGAACCGCCTGCTGTTAAGTCCACGGCTCCCCCTCTAGGTGGACAATTACTTGCACCCCCACCTCCCTATGCAGGGACACAAGCTCTACCAGAGAGGTGCCAGAGCCGCACCAATCAACCTACTGTCTCAGCCGAGGCGCCAATTGAGCTTGCCCAATCAACACCCACGATGATGGCCCCCTGATGGTGATTAAAAATGGGTTGTTACAAACAGCTAAGGAGGAGCCTGAAGGTAGCGAGAAAATTAAGGAATTTCTAGGAAAAACTGTAGAAAGTGCTACAAACACCCCTGATAATATAGGGCCAAGGTCAGATTGTACTTTTGTCACCAGGTCTACTGACCAAGACACATCTGTCAACGCCCTCACTGTAGCCCTTCAGGATATGGGAACATATTCACATCATGCTGCCTCCTCTGCAGAACACAGCCCACACATGGCAGCCCACACGCCTAGCCATGGTAACGTACACACAGGTATGGATAGAAGCCATGCCCCCAAGCGAGGCAAATGCTACTGACCACGGCGATGTCAGTCGGAGGCCGTGTGACCACAAACTACACTCCATTTTCACTCCAAGACACAGCCTTGATAAAATCACAGCTGCCAAATGCAACCACCTCAAGACCTTACACTACAGCAATATAGACCTTACCCGGACACCCCACCTAGTCTGACCTATCAGTATCAGCTGCATGACCACAGGAGGTCAGAATAGTCAGAGGCCCCCATGGGACTAATACTTCCTATGTTAAGCAATTTGACCACTGAGCTCAAACACCCACAAGGGCTCCTGGGGGGTCCCCCAAATTAGCAACACAATGGGTATCCTTCCCTACAGGATGTTGAAAAAGAACGGCTTTGATATTAAGCCGTTCTGTTTCAAGGAGGGAGAGGTCAAGACGAGAGGTCAAGACAGGAACAGATAGAAAGGTTACTAATCCATTAAGGCTTGAAGTCTTATAGCTGAGAGGTCGGTGTGCTTTCTCATCTAAAATGCTACCATGTATGCAAACTATTGAGTAGCTACAGAAAGAGAGCAGAAATATGAATGAATTTTTATTTTTTGGAAAAAGATTAAAAGAAAGGAATAGAACAATATATCAAGGAAGAAAAATCCAACAGGGTCAAATTAAACAATAACTCCTCTGATTGCACAATTCAACATAAGTTATCCAAAAAGCGTGATGGCTGAGGCTGCAGCTTATATTGCCCACCCATTCTCCATCTAAGAAACATCTAATAATACAGAGGCTAGCAACTAAGACCAAAATCTGAAAAATTCTTGATGCTTGAAAGGTCATTTTTCCACAGAATATTAGGCAGTCTGAACTTTTGCTACAAGAAAACTAGCCACCTAGTGACCAAGAGAAATGAGGCAGGTTGAGGGCTCCTTAATGCTGAAGGGCCAAATACATATTTGGAGGTTCCCAGACCCTCCTATTTGTATTTTTGCACATTTCCCAAAACTTTATGGATATGAACTAACCTTATTAGCACATTTTCTAGCCTCAAAGACCACCACTAGTGCTAGCCTTCTATTCTGGGTGCCTATTGTCACCATGGGTTGAGATGCCGTCTCGGCACTCAGCCCATGTTTTCCCTCATCCCTGCTTCCCATTGAGCAGCGTCTCAGCTGGCCCCCAGCTGGCAGCATTATGGACGGCTGGGGCCAATTAGTCTTCAACAGCTGGGGCGCTGCCAATGAGGATAAATAGGAGCAGCCTCGATGACTCGGGGCTGCGACATAAGCACTGCTAGGCTGAAGCCCCTTCGTCTGGTGTCAGCCTCAACTCCCCTTGCAGCATTCCGGTGTTTGTATCCCACTGTGAGTATGCACGTCTTGTTACCCCCATGTCCGGTACGAGCTACCTACCCCTGCGCTGTGCAGCCTGAGAATGTACGTCTGTATGAGTGTCTGTGCTCTCCTCATCCCTTATCCCTTACCCAGAATAAAACATCTCGACTCACTGGCTTGTCCCTGGCTCTGATTGCCTGGCTCCCTAGAGCCGGATATGACAGTATGTCGCAGCCAGAAGAGCTACCGGCGGCCGTGAGTCGCCGTGGAAATGTACCTTTCTGTCCGGGTGTCAGCGCTGCTAGCATGCCGTTTCCCAGGAGTCACTTCCGGCGCCAGGGCGACGAGCTGAGGTCCATCTCGGAGGCTGTCGATGGGACGTTCTTCACCCTGCACGACGCCTCCAACGCGAGACGCTGGCATCCGGGCCGTGCTGAGGAACTCCTGGACTGTCACCCTCACTCTCTGTACCATCTGGAGGACAGTGCCAGGATAGACGCTGCAGGTACACAGCGAGAGAAGCTCCACGGGGTGGATGGAAATCCCGGCAGGGAGTCGAAGTGGGCGACGTCTTTCCCCGCTTCGGAGTCCCGTTCCTGCCGCCATTCCAGTCCGGGAGTTCGCGCCAACCAGAGGACTTCCCCCGACCTGCGCCACGTCACTCGGGATTCCCTTCAAGGAGCCGCAGCTGACAGCAGTTATGTCCGGGGTCGAGTGGCTGTCGCGAGCTCTACTGTGTTTCCTGTCACCACCTTCAGGCATGTGGCGGCGGCAGTGAGATTGATGGTGAGGACTTCAGGGCTACGAAGCTTTCCCGTGCTCGACGCCTTCCTCGTCTCGATCTCCGATCTGGAGCGGCGAATCCTGGGTTTCCCCCTCGCTTCGTCCCCTGGGAGTAGTCGTCATCACATCGCCGAGTCACCTCTGCACGAACCTCGTCCGGATCCAGTTCTGGGTCATCGTCAGGACCGTTCCTCCCACGCAGCTGTCATCCCTTCGCCTCGTCAGTGTGGAGATTCTACAGCCTCGTCCCCTGAGCCTCGTTCCCCCGCTGTCATTCCTGGACATTCGGGCTGGCTCACCCCGGCTGTTTCCCCCTCCTCCTCGACGCGCTTCCTGACCGCTGTGTGTGCCTGGAATCCCGGCCTGGTGAGCTCTCTGCTGGAGACAACGCGAGCGACCCTCAGACGAATTCCCGGGGGGTCCTCCGTTATCGCCGGGCGGGGAGAGGAAGAAGCAGATTCCACTACAGCAGGCGATACTCAACCTCCAGGGGGCAGGCAAGTCATTGTTTTTTCACACCTGCTTAATGATTTGCTCTGTCACATCCCTGGAGGAGAAGTTCAGGGTTCGCAGCTCCCTGAACTCTCCCCACCTGCTGTAACCTGTATGCCTAATCCCGCATCCTCTGTGTCTCTCTCCGCCGAGCGGTCGCCGGCTCCGGGTCAACGTGGTGGGATATGGAGAGGGCCTGTGGTTCCGCAGCTATATTGCGGACGGAGGAGGGGGACTGACTGCTGCGTGGAGTCTACGCCGACGACTGAGCGTCCCCGGGTCTCCACGGAGGAGCGGTTCGGTCCGGCGGGACGAGATTCTTCTGGCTTCACGCCGAGTGGATCGTCGGCGGGGTTACCTGAGCTGGAGGGATCTCAAGCTGCGCTGACCATCGTGCTGGCTGCGGGGCCCGACGCGGCTAGATGGGAGCCTGACAACGACCTCCTGACGACGGATCCTGGATCTTCGCAGTCCTGGACGGCGTCAGAACCCGAGATCAGGCGAGTGCTCTCCTTTCTTTTCTCTCTTTTTATCCCCGAGCACTTCAGCCTATCTCCAGGGGAGACGAGCCGGGTGCAGCCGTCCGCTGCGTCTGAACTCGTCTCGCCGGGTTCTGGCGCTGCCGGTGATCCTGATCCCGGTTCTGTTTTCTCTTCTGAGCCTTCTTCCAGGGTCACCGGCAAGGAGTTGCTGTTCCTCGTGGTGCTGGAGGGTCCGGGTTCAACGTTGGAGGTCGGTTCTGGTGCAGTATTCAACGTGGGTTCGCCCGAGACCCAGTCGGGGTCCAACGTGGGTTCGCCTGAGGCCCGATCGGGGTCCGACGTGGGTGCTGCCCCAGTATTGTCCAGGTCCGGTGAGGAGGTGGCCGTTTTCCTGCGGCCTGACGCCCGCCGCCCTCGTCATCGGCTCTCCCCTGAGCCTCTTCCACCAGGATCCGCTCTGATCCTTCGCCCGTCTCAACGGTCCTGGTGGTTGAGTGATGCGGGTCGACGACCCCACCCACAGAACTTTCGGTTCGGTGATCTGGTTCCCCCACTGGTCTGTGTTTCCCTCTGGGCGGCCTGGTTCGGCTGCCGGTGGACTGGATTCCTGGGATCTGGGTCCAGAGTTCGCCGTCCGAACACTTCTCTTTCCCTGATTCGCCAGCTGGACAATGGGCGGTGAGATCTCCGGAGCCATCTCGGCCATTTTTGGACTCTGCCTGCCATTCACCTCGGGTGTCACTCTTTCTTTTGTTATTAAGGTCACTCGGGTGTAATGTGTTGTCCTGTTGGTGGATTCGTTTTTATAGTGCTGTTTTCCATCGCTCATGCTCAGCATTTTACTTTTTGTGCCATGTTTTTAGCCTCGTTTTTTGTATTGTAGAGTTATGTTTTGTTTTCCGTAACACCATGCTCTGCAGTTATCCATTTATTCCAGTCACTTTCATTTCTTTAGGTGACTGGGTATTTATATATTCGTGTGTGTGGGTTTTTCTTTGCCTGCACTCAGTATTTCTTTTTTGTCCTGTTGGTTCATTAGAGTCATGTGCCTTGTTTTCCGTAACACCATGCTCTATAATTGTCATTTGTTCCAGTCACCCTCACTTTTCTTGGTGACTGTGTGTGTATGTACTTAAATTAGCGCTGTGTATAGGTTCCCCTTTATTTAACCGTACTCAGCATTTTTTGCCCTGTACCTTTTTGGTGGTTCTTTTTTCCTTGCTCTGGGTCACGCATGGTTGGTGCTCTCTGGGTAGTATGTAACCGGCGTGCTGACCCAGTTCTTCTCCCCATCTGTACCTGGGTTAATTATTCTGTTTTGTCAGTATTGTATTTGGGTTTTTCTTTCCCGCTACCCAACATTGCCCCATTGGTGTTGTCCTTCCCTTGGCTTCTTCCCCTCCGGTCCGCCTCCCTTCCTCCCACCCTAGGTGGGGGGGGGGGGGCTGGGATGTTCCTGGTCGTTCAGGAGCCCGACCTTGAGGGAGGGGCTCTGTCACCATGGGTTGAGATGCCGTCTCGGCACTCAGCCCATGTTTTCCCTCATCCCTGCTTCCCATTGAGCAGCGTCTCAGCTGGCCCCCAGCTGGCAGCATTATGGACGGCTGGGGCCAATTAGTCTTCAACAGCTGGGGCGCTGCCAATGAGGATAAATAGGAGCAGCCTCGATGACTCGGGGCTGCGACATAAGCACTGCTAGGCTGAAGCCCCTTCGTCTGGTGTCAGCCTCAACTCCCCTTGCAGCATTCCGGTGTTTGTATCCCGCTGTGAGTATGCACGTCTTGTTACCCCCATGTCCGGTACGAGCTACCTACCCCTGCGCTGTGCAGCCTGAGAATGTACGTCTGTATGAGTGTCTGTGCTCTCCTCATCCCTTATCCCTTACCCAGAATAAAACATCTCGACTCACTGGCTTGTCCCTGGCTCTGATTGCCCGGCTCCCTAGAGCCGGATATGACACCTATAGGAGAGGGATGTCTGGGGACAATTTGGAACGACCAGCTAGAGAAAAGTATTGCTTATGCTTTACAAACCTGGTGAAATCTAATAACATTGTTAAAGATTTACAGTAGACATTTTAACTTAACATAAGGTATGAGCATGAAGGTGCAAAATATGATAAAAACGCTCATTTACAATCACAGCTTAAGACAAAGGTTGAAAATTTATGCAAAAAGGTATAAGGGTAAAACTGCAAGGTTCGGAGGAAATTGCACAATTGAGGAAATTTGCCAAATATTACAAAATGTCACAAATTCCTGAAAAAGGAACTTGCAAATTTACAAGGAAAAATCCAAAATTTGTTAGGAGAAAATAACTATTAAGAGAAAAGGTTGCAAATTTAGAAGGGAAGTGTTTAAATTAGAGAAAAGCTGTAAGCTCACATGAAAGTTGCATTAAGATAAGATGAGCCTTTATTGGTCCCACACCGGGGAAATTCTAGGATTGCAATGGCACAGGGATAGCAACACTCAGAGAAATAATTTAGAAGATAAGAAAATAAGAGCAGTGAATATACATATGTACACATAAATATAAATACACAGTGTGGAGCATTACAGATTTCCTTACACTTTGTATGGAGATGGGGGATGGCAGCGTAACAAGGGTTATGGTTTTTGATCATCCAGAGATGAGTAAAAAGCATTATAGAAGACGATGAATTAAAACAAACACAACCAGAGTAGACTAGAGAAACAAGAAGATAATTTGGGGTAAAAACAGCAAACACTCGGCCGAATAGACTCAAGAATGAAGCATATACATACATATAGCTGTGTGCACACCAGCCTTATCCAAGGGATCATCATAGAGCACGCACAGAGCGGAGGTGGAGCATGAACAAGGCTTTAATGTCCTGTGCACATAGATCTGCAGCTCTGACACACCCAAGACAACCAATGTAGCTTGACAAACAAACCAGCGGTTCACACCCGCATGGTCTGTGTGTCACATGGTTAAGTCCTGATTTAAATATTATTTAGAATTGTTTTGGGGGGCTAATGAAAGCTTTATATTTTTGTATCTAAAATTGTTATAGTTGTGTAGGCATAGTGTTAGTTCGTCTGGAGGTTATCTGTTCAGAAGAAAAAAGGACAGAAGACTCCACCACACCAAGATACAGATGACTCTGTTAAACTTAAGTTTTCATAATAATCAGCAGACATCTTAGGTTAATACATTCCTTGAAAGGCAGGTGTTCAGACTCAGAGGCAGTATTTAATTCCAAAACAAATTCAAAAGGTCAGTAATTAAAAGGCATCCAAGGCCAGGGTATAAATCAAGAGATGAGTTTTGTCACAAAACAGAATTTTGAATTGAGCCATGTTGGTTTATTATAAAGCTGACTTTTCAGAATGAAACCAATCACTTTTATGTGCAGGACCTTGCATGGAGCATTAGCTGTGGACAGTAGTCAGTAGTATGAACAACGGGACAGTGAATCATGAATAAGACAAGCAGGTGGTAACAGAATGTTGATGAAGGCTGAAGAGAACGGAGACCAGATGAACAGAAGGAAGTTTTAATACTGAAAGAGATTATAGATGTGAGATGTTTCGTCAGCTAGTCCAGGGAAAGGTGAAGTCTTGTACACAGATGGATAGTGGATGGAAAAGAATTGAGTGAGTGTTTCTGATAGGAAAGAGTACGTAGGGGAAGAACGGTGGATTTAGCAAGTGTAGAAAATATTTCTGATGTTGAGATGGAAATGGAAAAAGAAATGAAAGCAGAGCATGTGTAACCAAAGAAAAATAAAGATCCACGTAAGATTTGCAGCTGTAGCTTTAAAAAAACAAACAAACAGAAAATCAACAATAAATAAATTAAATTCTGCTTAAGAGTGTCAGGAAGAAGGCACAAATGCAGGCAGCCATCTAAAATGTTTCCACGTACTTAAAGCAGCAATGAGACATTAGGTGCCCATTCTTTCAGTGCATTTCTTCTAGTTGTGAATATTAACATCAATGAGCAAACACTCACAGCAAAGATTATAGCCTTATTCACAGTCATTTGAAGTCAATCTAACAACCTAGTTATGTTCCTCCCCAACAGAGGGTATGCATAGGATGTCATTGAACAGAACTCTTGGAAGACAAACACTGAGAGGAAGGAATTGGTGGCAGCATGGAGGTGTATGCCAGTGCAACACGAAGGTCCGCACAGCGTTCAATTACAGTAGTGCAAATAATATCTGTTGGCATGGTGGAGAGTTAATCTTATTATCCCATCTTATATTAATTAGGAAAATTAAATAAAGACTTTGAAGCAGTTCTTTTCTTGACTCAAGGTTGGAAATCTAGATAAGAAGGGAAAAGAAAATTTGGAGAAAAACTGAACTTATTTATGGAATGGCTGACACAAGGGGAGCCTGAGGCTCCCCATGAATCTGTTTCTCTTATAAAAGGAGGCCAAGAGGACAAGGGGGGAGGACAGCAAGGAGGAGGAGGAGGGAGCACGCCCCACAATGGCCGCTGCTGGCAGGAGAGGCGCCCACATCCGCCACTGAAAACTGGACTGCATACTTAAAGACTAGAACAGATAAGTGGACTCACTTCTACACGTATGCAGAAAATTAGCAAAAATTAAATTATTGCATGTAAAGTAAGAACTCCGGGTAATGACATACAGGACTTTTCAAGGTCAGAAAAGTAACGATCAAATTCTGCAAATGGCAAGCTACCAGCAGAACACCTATCTACATCTGTAAAAGTAGCATTGTACCCAATGTACTATAGACAATTGAATGGATCTGATCCAAATTGTGAACTACCATTATTTGCAAATCCATCCTCTAGATTGGTCATAAAATTAGACTGATAAACAAAGAAATGTGTGGAAGCATCCATTGTCCTAATTGAAGAGGATAAGAGGCATTTCAACCTATGGAGGGTTCCACACATCCCGCTGGTTAGACCCAAACACATGGATTGGAAAATGTTGGACATTTTGTCATCTCTAGTGCGGAATAGAGCCATCCATGGAAAACCAATACCTGACCTTAACATAGAATATTCTCCCAAAATAAAACCATAAGCATTGTCTCTTAACTGGGTAACCACAGCACAAAAGGCGGCACACATTGACGCCCAGAAATCTCCTATATGACCAATCTTAACATTAACATGAGGGGATGAGGAAAATTTGAAGCAAATTCCAAATTGGTTATGGTAAAAGGATGACCAGATGTAGATCTAATAAAAGGAGCAGAGTACGACACTATAGGCCATATATTCAGAAGCCCAGAAGGGCGTTAACAAATGCAATTTTCCACTGTGGGAGTCGTCAGCAAGTCTTAGACCAGCTGCTGGGTCGGGAGGAAGAGCTGAGGACCCCAAGACAAAAGATGATGACGAGGAAGACCATTCTGCTATCACAGATTATTTGTAAACACAGTGTGCTAATGATAATACATAAATCATACATAGCTCACCACACGGATGTAGGGGTGTGAGACTTATAGGGTTCTTGCATTATTTATCTCCATCATGCTAATTACGGTTAGGTAATCTGAATAAGGGTGAAGGTTAGAAGTTCTGAATGCCTGAATACAACAATGCATGGATATGGATGTCTCCTAACGTTGAATAATATTGTTTACTACCTACCCACTGAACATATACTGTAGGTCCCATCACCCAACACACACATCACAACACAATCACCACATGCAGATTTCATATAGCCAACAATCACACACTCAAGGCTGCTGGGAGATAACTTACAACAACACATAGATAACTACAGATGTAGTGAATAAGGATAAAACTTTACAGGCTCCATGCATTGTGATGGCAACCCCTCAGACCATTATTGGTCCTGCCCCGGCTGAGCCCTTTGTATCGGCACTTGATTAAAGGTGTAGGGTACAGGGAAGATGCATGCCGGAGAGCACCAGACCATCATGACGTGTGCCTGCGACATAGAAAAGGTCGTAGGGTGAGTGACTGTATGACTTCAGTCCCCAGAAGAAGAATGGACTGGTACCCGAGCGCATCCACCGCACCTCCAGCATCCAGAGTGGAGCCAGGAGCTCGAGCCTTACCAACACCAGCATGTCCACCTCTTTCCAGCAACAGGGGGGTGGCATCCCTGGGACAGCATCACTGAACTGTTCACTGGCTGGACTGGATGTTACATACCCTCTGCTGCACCCACCAGACTGTCCTGTAGACCTCATGGGATGAGGTGTGCCTCTGAGAGCGGGGGCACAGTTGTTTCGTTCCTGTGTCACCAAGACGGAACTGTGCTCCACAGCTGCAGATACAGGAAGCAGATACAGAGGAAGGTCAAACCTCTGTCGCAACCGTGTGATGAGTGCAGCTGAATGATGTGAGCCCTGGCAAGGGTCAACCGGTGGACAAAGGTTTCGTGGACTTTATGGACTGACTCTATTCTACCCTATGACCCCTACATGGTCCACTCCACTGGACAAAGAACTATGATCATGAGGAGATCACGAGGGGGGTACAGGACCTGGTGACAGTTCACCTCTTAGACATCGCTGCACCGTGCTAAGGTGCCCACAAGGGGGGAGGCAAGGGTAGCAGAACCAGTGGTGCAAGCCTCGTGGGTTGACACACAATGCAGGGACCTGCCTTATTCACCATCTGTTAATTGCTAGAGTCTCTCACACCATACATGGTTGACATGATAAAATCATGTCAAAGGGGGGAATGAAAGGGTTAATGTATAGTTAGTGCCAGAATAATAATTCTGTAGGTGATCTCCCATCATGCTCTACACATATTCCATACAAATTCTATTTTATTGCTAGGATGCTGTTTATTCCATCTTGCTACAATGCTCCGCACTGTGTATATATATTTATATATTTATGTGTACGTATGTATATTCACTGCTCTTTATTTTTATTTTTATTATTTTTCTTATCTTCTTAATTATTGCTCTGAGTGTTGCTATCCCTGTGCTGTTGCAATCCTGGAATTTCCCCATTGTGGGACTAATAAAGGCTTATCTTATCTTCAGAGATCATAGGAACATCAGCCTTACAGTTTTATCTTGTGTCATATAGACTATGGTTTATCTGATGTCATACAGACATCATACAGATGGTCCTATGATCGCCGACATCACAGGTACATCATAGGACTTCATGCAGACATCATAGGAACATCATAGGCGGCCAACTTATAGTGACTAGTGCATACCCGTGCATGCCCATAGAGGGGATGCATTGGAACAGAATTCTTGCCAGTTACAGGCCAGTTGGTGTAGCAACACAGCACTAAGTGGCAATCACATGTGATGGCTTTTGTATGCAGAAAAACATAATCTCACAAAATATGCCCTGCCATCTGGGACTGTTTGCCCCTGCTTGTTACTTCTTCTCCTGCCTGTCACTGTTATGTGTTATGTTGCTTGCCTGTCTATATACGTATATGTCTTGTAGGGAGTCATGTGCTCTGTCTATGTGCCGTCATATAGACATCATCTGGTGGGTCTTCGATGGCTTGTGTTGTTCAGTCATACCTGTGGCGTACTGGTGGAACCTCAGGTGTTTTATGTTCACGGCATCCTTTCTGACGTGCAGCAGTTCTCATTCTATTGCTCTCCATCTGGTGGGTCTTCTTTGTTCAGACCACTGGTTGAGGGATAGGCGCGTCGTAATTCCAGTTCATGGGCACGATCCTGAAAAAGTGGCTTTCGACCCTGTTCAGGAAGGCCCGTGCATGCCCGGAGAAACCAAAAAACCGGAGCACCTGGAGAAAATCATCGCTTTGCTCGGCATTTTACACATTTGTAGTGTAGACTGGCATTCGTCAAGGTTACACATTTGCTGTCATATAGGCATGGCGAGTCGTCCTATGTTGTTACACATTTGCCGTCATGTAGGCATGGTGAGTCGTCCTATGATGCCTGAGTTCATAGCACGTGCTATGATGACGAGGCAGAGATCATAGGCCATCCTATGATGTCCTAGAAATGTGCTTTAAAGTCTGTCGTACCTTATGCTGGTGAATGAAGGGTGTCCTGTCTCAAGACAGGTGCGATGTACTGCTGGAACCTCAGGTGTTTCTTCTTCTCTCAGTTACTGGCAGATAGCAAACAACTACCTCAGGTGTTTCATATTCATGGCATCTTTTCTGACGTGCAGCAGTTGTCGTCATTCTATTGCTCTCCATCTGGTGGGTCTTCTTCTTCGTTGAGACCACTGGTTGAGGGATAGGTGCGTCATTATTCTCAGTTCCTGGACAGGATCATGAAAATCATAAAGACACATGGTATAGGACGTCCTACGATGTTCAGGTAGTGATCATATGACATCATAAAGACACATGTCCTATGCACATAGACACAAAGACAAATCTATGTGTGACATCATAAAGACAATGATGATGATGATCTCTATGATCATCATCTATGATCTCTATGATCTCTGTGGTCTATGCGACATCAAAAAAACATTTGTCGACACAGACAAAGCTGTGCGACATCATAAAGACAAATCGTCCTATGATCTCTGGTTTCAAAGACACATGGTCTACAGTATGTGTCCTATGATGCCTGAGATCATAGGAAGTCCTATGATGTTCAGGCAGAGATCATAGGCTGTCCTATGATGTCCTACGAAGCGTGACACACAGACAGACGCACAGAGATTTCTTGCTTTTATAGAGTGAAGAGTGATAGAGTGATGAAGTGGATCAGTGACAGATGTGTAGAGTGATGATATAGAAGTACGAGGAGACGAAGAAGAGTGATGTCTGTAGATAAGAGTTGAGGTTCGATTGGACACAGCAATGATGATAGAAGGACTACAGCTCCTGACCAGATAGAGTGATGATATAGAGTGAAGTACGTGGCGGTAATGCACCTGTAAGCTGGTTGCAAACCGCCAATCAAATCTAAAAGAAGAAGAAAAGTGATGAAGTGATGACCATTGTTACACCATGTGAGTAACACAAACATACAAGCTCCACACAAACATGCAAACTCTGCCTTTGAGAGTATAAGATAGGAATTTGCAAACTACACCTCAGAAACCATCTGCTGCTCTTTTGCTCTCGCTATAGCTTTTTCAAAAGTTATAAAACAATGACATTTAAAAAAAAATCACAGATTGATATAAAGCCAGATGTCAAGAAAAAAGTTGCAAATTAAAAAAAAAATCACAAATTGAGAGAAAGGTTGTGTATTTAAGAAGAAACCAAACTATTGTTTTTATCTACCTTATTCCTGGGGCACGCTGTAGGAACGATTATGGGCAGAACTTCCGGTTTTGGCTGAAGTTGTGTTAAATTAGCAAGAGTGGAGTAGCAGGGGTATTTCAAATAGTTTTTAAAAGTTTTTCAAATTCATTTTAATGTATAGTCCACATACGTGTTTTGCACTCAAGTGGCAGCTAATTTCAGCACTTGTAGTTTTTGTATTTTTTTTTTAATGTTTTGGTGTAGTTCTGGTACTCATTGCTGGTGTTCGTGGTTGTGCCATAGACTGTATAAATGGAGGCTTCTCACCGGCAATGCGTAGATGATGCACTGAAAACTAAAAAGGACTGTTGGTGTGATCTGTGGTCCAGACACAGGACAGACACATGAGCACAGCAGGTATGTTTTCACTTGTATGAATGTCACATATCTGACGTTTATCTGTTATATATGTCACCAGAATGAAGGCTGCATGAAGTAAAGTAATAAATAAAAAATGGTAACAGTTTGCTTCCTAAAGCTTAATGATTTAAGAAAGATATCAAATAGTTTTTTGGGGTTTTTTTGCATTCGTTGCACTGCCTTGGAACGATATATCGACTAGCACCTTCAGCATGCATTAATTTTTAAATTATCACAAAGTATAGATCAATAAAATTTTGAACAATTGTCAGAAAAGGTCTGTATGTGTTGTTATAAGCATTCGGGGCATGACAGCAGCATGAGCATTTTCATTTCGGGGTAAAACGAACAGCTGTAACTGTCTGTTTTACCCTGACATTAAAACACCCAAGCACGGTGTTGTGGTTCATTGTGGCTCTGAGGTAAATCTGATTATGTCTAACATCTTTTAACAAAATACATCCGACTTTATTGCAGCAGAGACATTAATATATCTCAGAGCTTTTATTTGTTTATAGTATTAGCATCTTAGCAGCGGCACTAACAAACGGAGCTACTGTCTGCCAGGCCATTTTTTAAGGTCATCTTCCTATCCCTAGATAGTCGTGGGAAGTGGCATGATTATATTACTGTTTTTGAGGTGCAAAAGGCCGTGTTCCCGCATTTCTGATGCCAAAGTCATTGTTTTTTTAATAAGGAAAAGTGTCTCATTTCAGTGACAACCATACGTTCTAAACTAGTACCGGAAGTTGCTACCATAATTCACACAAGGCATCATGGGGGCTAGGAATAAGGTGGATTGACAGGCCAGTTTATACTTCCAGTTTTACTGTGTATTGGGCAGTTACATGTGTTTTGTTGTTTGTTTTTGCAATACATTGTCAAAACTGCTTTTTAAAATGCATTTACACACGTGGACAAAATTGTTGGTACCCGTCTGTTAATGAAAGAAAAACCCACAATAGTCACAGAAATAACTTGAATCTGACAAAAGTGGTAATAAATAAAAATTCTATGAAAATTAACCAGTGAAAATCAGACAGTGCCTTTTGAATTGTGGTTCAACAGAATTACTTTAAAAAACAAACTCATGAAACAGGCCTGGACAAAAATGATGGTACCCCTAGAAAAGATTGAAAATAATGTGACCATAGGGACATGTTCAACCAAGATGTGTCCTCTAATTAACATCACAGGTGTCTACAAACTTGTGATCAGTCAGTCGGCCTATTTAAAGGGCGACAAGTAGTCACTGTGCTGTTTTGTGACATGGTGTGCACCACACTAAACATGGACCAGAGGAAGCAAAGGAGAGAGTTGTCTCAGGAGATTAGAAAGAAAATTATAGACAAGCATGTTAAAGGTAAAGGCTATAAGACCATCTCCAAGCAGCTTGATGTTCCTGTGACTACAGTTGCACATATTATTCAGAAATTTAGATAGATGGATGGACGGACGGACGGACGGACGGACGGACTTTATTGATCCCAAACTGGGAAATTACACTGTAACAGCAGCATGACAGTTGACAGCCAAACAACAGAAACACACACATGACAGACAAAGGGACTACCCATAGAAAGTAAAAACTAGCATGACTATAAAACCTATATACATCATAGCTTAATATATGATGACCCGTATAAACACATGAGTCATCCCATTGCACAAAGGAGGACTATCAGGAGCAGAGTGAAATGTGAGGTACCAGTTAGTCTGTAAGGTGCAGTGTGGCAGCATAGCTATGACCAGAATACAACATCATAGTGAGTTATTGTACAGTGAAATTGCATGTGGCAGGAAAGATTTCCTGTACCTGGCCGTTCGACAACGAAGCTGCAGTAGTCTACTGGAGAAAGTGCTTCGCTGTCTATCTAGTGTGTGGTGGAGGGGGTGATCAGGATTGTCCATGATGGATCACAGTTTCAGAATCAGAATCAGAATCAGAATCAGATTTATTGCCATTGTTCATGTAGTACACAAACTAGGAATTTGTCTCGGTGCAATGCTGCAACATTAAACATGATAAAATAAAAGAAATAAAAAACTATACATGCAATAAAGTGTAGAATAAGAATGAGTAATACTAGTCAAAGCAGTTTTTAAATATATTAGCGAGCAGCAGATATTGTGGAGTACCACATAGTGCAGTCGGTAATGCAAAAAGAAAACAGTGATGATTGACATGAGTCTGGTTGAGCTGCTGTACATAGTGCACGAGAGTCAATAAGTCACTTAGTGTTCAGCAGTCTGATGGCAGAGGGGAAGAAGCTTAGTTTATTTAGTGTTCTCCTCTCCACCACTGTCTCAAAGGTCTCCAGTCTGAGACCATTTACAGAGCTAGCCCTCTTGATGATCTTGTCAAGTCTGTTGGTATCTCTGGCCCTGATACTGCTACCCCAACAGACAGCAGCAAAGAAGATGGCGCTGGCGACAACAGTCTGGTAGAAAAGCTCCAGCATCCTGCTGCACACGTTGAAGGATCTCAGCTTTCTCAGGA
The DNA here is from genome assembly GCA_020510985.1 of Pholidichthys leucotaenia. Taxonomy (NCBI): domain Eukaryota; kingdom Metazoa; phylum Chordata; class Actinopteri; order Cichliformes; family Pholidichthyidae; genus Pholidichthys; species Pholidichthys leucotaenia. The sequence continues at coordinate 45,220,507 of CM035844.1, read as the reverse complement.
AGTAGAGTCTGCTCATCCCCTTCTTGTGCGCAGCATCGGTGTTGGATCTCCAGTCCAACCTGCTGCTGATCCTGACACCCAGATATTTGTAGTCCTCAACCACTCCCACATCCTCCCCCCTAATCTGTAGTGGCTGAAAAGGAGCCTTCCTCTTCCTGAAGTCAATCACCATCTCCCTGGTCTTGCTGACATTCAACCTCAGGTGATTCTTCTCCGTCCACTCCACAAATCTTGTCTACTAGTGCCCTGTACTCCCTCTCCTCTCCTCCTCTTATACACCCCACAACAGCTGAGTCATCAGAGAATTTTTGCAGATGGCATGACTCAGTGTTGTACTGAAAGTCAGTGGTGTATAAGGTAAAAAGAAAAGGAGAGAGCACAGTCCCCTGTGGCGCTCCCGTATCACTAGCCACCACTCCAGACAAGACACTGCCCAGCCTGACAAACTGTGGTCTGCCTGTCAGGTAGTCCGTAATCCAGGAGATCACAGAGCTGTCAACCCCCATCACCCGCAGCTTCTTGCCCAGCAGCAGTGGCTGGATGGTGTTAAAGGCACTGGAGAAATCAAAAAAAGTGATTCTCACAGTATCTCCTCCACCATCCAGGTGCAGATGGGCTCGTTGCAGCAGGTAGATGACAGCATCTTCAACTCCTAAATGGGGCTGATATGCAAACTGCAGAGGGTCCAGCCATGTCTTCACCTGCGGCCTCAGGTGGGCTAAGACCAGTCTCTCCAGGACCTTCATCACATGAGATGTGAGGGCAACTGGTCGGTAGTCATTCAAATCCGATGGAGATGATTTCTTAGGGACAGGAACCAGGCAGGATGTCTTCCACAGCACCGGTACTCTCTTCAGACTCAGGCTCAGGTTGTACAGGTGTTTCAGTACCGGAGCTAGTTGGTTGGCACAGGTCCTCAGGGTCCATGTGGAGATGCCGTCAGGCCCTGAAGCCTTCCGCTGACGGAGTCCCTCCAGCTGTTTCTCCACCTGATCTGTAGTCACCGTGAAGTGAGGGAGGGTCCTGGTGCCCCCTGGGGAGGAGGAGGAGGGAGGAGATGGAGAGAGGTTCTGCACGGGAGCGTGGGTGGGGAGGGGTGAGTGGGAGGTCTGGTTGTGTTGCTCGGGTGACAGACTGTGAGTTGAACCTATTAAAAAACAGATTCAGTTCCTCAGCTCTCTCCTGGCTCCCAGATGGCTGCCTGACTCTCCCCTTGTACCCAGTTATTTGTTTCATTCCCTCCCACACATCTTTAGTGTTATTTTGCCTGAGTTTCTCTTCCAACTTCCTCCTATAATTGTCCTTGCACCTCCTCAGCATCTCTCTCAGCTCATGCTGCACTCCCCTCAGCTTCTTCTTGTCTCCAGCCCTAAAAGCTCTCTTCTTTTTGTTCAGTAGTGCTTTCAGGTCACTGGTGACCCATGGTCTGTTGTTGGGAGAAGCAGTGTACAGTCTGAGCTGGCATGATCATGTCTTCACAGAATCTAATGTATTCTGTGATGCAGTCGGTCATATTGTCTATGGCCACCCCATGTGGCTCACAGAGTACGCTCCAGTCTGTCGTCTCAAAGCAGTCCTGTAGTGCATCAGCAGCCTCCTGTGTCCACCTCCTCACAGTCCGTGTATAAGCAGGCTGCCTTTGCACAAGGGGGACGTACCTGGGTGTTAACATGACCATGCAGTGATCTGATTTACCAATGAGGGGTAGAGCTGTGGCACTATATGCATCTCTGACATTGGCATACAGTAAATCCAGTGTTTTGTTCTCTCTGGTGGGACAGTCAATAAACTGGTGAAAGTTTGGTAAAGTTTTTCCCACTGAGGCATGGTTAAAATCACCTGTGATGGCCATGAATGCATCCGGGTGCTTCTCCAGTAATGTGGCTGCAGTGGAGCTGATGATGTCACAGGCGACTGCTGCGTCAGCTGACGGAGGGACATAGACGATAACAATTAAAGCGCACTTCATTTTTCGCGGCATATAATAGGGTCTCATACTCACAGCCAGCAGTTCAATGTCCGGGCTGCAGCATTTTTCCTTCACATTAAGATCCACGGGACTGTAGCCAACCTCCCTGGACGTGGCCGCAGGAGGAGACGGATAATACAAATGGTAACAAAAGAGCCCAGAACACCCTCTAAACACATTCATGGTGAACTCCAAGGTCAAGGTACATCAGTGTCAGATCGCACCACCCGTCGTTGTTTGAGCCAAAGTGGACTTCATGGGAGACGACCAAGGAGGACACCACTGTTGAAAACAAATCATAAAAAAGCCAAACTGGAATTTGCCAAACTGCATGTTGACAAGCCACAAAGCTTCTGGGAGCATGTCCTATGGACAGACGAGACAAAACTGGAACTTTTTGGCAAGGTACATCAGCTCTATGTTCACAGACGCAAAAATGAAGCATACCAAGAAAAGAACACTGTCCCTACTGTGAAACATGGAGGAGGTTCTGTTATGTTCTGGGGCTGCTTTGCTGCATCTGGCACAGGGTGTCTTGAATTTGTGCAGGGTACAATGAAATCTCAAGACTATCAAGGTATTCTAAAGAGAAATGTGCTGCCCAGTGTCAGACAGCTTGGTCTCAGTTGCAGGTCATGGGTCTTGCAACAGGATAATGAGCCAAAACACACAGCTAAAAACACCCAAGAATGGCTAAGAGCGAAACATTGGACTATTCTAAAGTGGCCTTCTAAGAGCCCTGATCTAAATCCTGTTGAATATCTGTGGAAGGAGCTGAAACATGCCATCTGGAGAAGGCACCCTTCAAACCTGAGACAACTGGAGCAGTTTGCTCATGAGGAGTGGGCCAAAATACCTGCTGAGAGGTGCAGAAGTCTCATTGACAGTTACAGAAATCGTTTGATTGCAGTGATTGCCTCAAAAGGTTGTGCAACAAAATATTAAGTTAAGGGCACCATCATTTTTGTCCAGGCCTGTTTCATGAGTTTGTTTTTTAAAATAATTCTGTTGAACCACAATTCAAAAGCATCGTCTGATTTTCATTGGCTAATTTTCATAGAATTTTTATTTATTACCACTTTTGTCAGATTCAAGTTATTTCTGTGACCATTGTGGGTTTTTCTTTCATTAACAGAGGTGTTTACCAACAATTTTGTCCACGGCTGTACAAGGTCAAATTCAAGCACTTTTTAAGGGTTTTTTTCCCCAATTATTTTCAGCACCTTTTAGCTGTGGTAAATTACATATTTACAGGAATACATACACTATTCAGTCTATCCAGTCATAACTATTCAGTCTGATCCCAATTTGGTGAAAGAAAGATTTATAATTTCAAGCACTTTCAAGGATTTTAAACTAAAATTCATATGTAGTTAATATGCATATGTATGTAATAATATGTATTTATATTTTCAAATTACTGCTCTTAATTACTGTAGGCTTATTACATAATTTTTTTCAGGAAGACTATTTGTGCCCATTTCGGCAGGTATGTATATCACATGGTCAAACACAACCTCAGCTTTAACAGCGCTGACTGTGGACATAAACAAAATCAAAAGATTTTGCATAATTCCAAAATTGGAAAGAAGATGTCTCTCAGGAGAACAAAGGCAGAAGCATTGGTTAAAAAAATGTCCTTGGTCCAAAGGTGGGGGTGGTGTGGTGTGGTGGTGGTGGTGTTCTTTATTTTCCTGCATTGAAGGTGGCAACCCTTGTGACATCTGTGTATACTGACACACTGCATTCATGTTTTATTTCAGATATAGTAAAGCATGGTGCCACAGACTTCAGAATTCAGACTTTATTGTCCTGAAGGGGAAACTCCTTTTCACAGGAATGCAGTCACTTGACCAACAATGAAGTTTACATACATTTAACAAGGATGCACGCATAACAATACATAGCAACAACATTCACATTTCAGTGAGGCCTGTTGTGTAATATGGCTATGGCTATAGGGATCAGACTTTGGCTGAAACAGGTCCTTCCTCAGAGTTCTGTGCTTGTGTCCAGAGGGCAGGAGAGCTAGGTACTCAGTGGGTTAAAAAATGGTAAATGGCATTCACTTACATAGTGGTTTTTTCCATTCATGGATGGCCAAAGCACCTTAACAGATCCAGCTATGTACACATTCACACACTGATGGCAGTGGAGCTGCCATGCAAGGCGCTGGTCTGACCCACCAGGAGCAACTCAGGGTTCGGTGTCTTACTCAAGGACACTTTGACATGCAGACTGCAGAGAGAGCAGGAATTGAATCACTGACCCTCTGATCAGAGGTCAACCACACTCCACACTGTCATGTGTCTGGGTGTTTATGTCATTCCAGACCCCAGACACAGACTATTGTGTATTTTGTCTCCTTGTTTTGTCTACTTATTGTCTAGATTGAGTTTGTGTTGGGCAGCATGGTGGCGGAGTGGTTAGCACTGCAGCAGCACAGCAACTCACCCTTGGCCGGGGGATCCTGGGTTTGATCCCAGCCACCGACCAACAGTGATCTGTGTGGAGTTTGCATGTTCTCCCCATGTCTGCGTGGGTTTACTCCGGGATTTCTCCAGTTTCCTCCCACATGCCAAGAACATGCAAGTTAGGTTAATTGGCATCAAACTGGGGATTCTAAATTGTCCTTAGGTATGACTGTGAGAGTGAATGGTTGTCTGTCTCTCTGTGTTGGCCCTGTGATGGACTGGCGATCTGTCCAGGGTGTATCCTGCCTTTCGCCCAAAGATGCTGGGATAGGCTCCAGCACCCCCACGACCCGAAAAGGATTAAGCAGAAGATGGATGGATGGATGGATGAGTTTGTGTTCTGTTCTGCCTCTCCCTCTTCCTTCAGGCGCTTCCTATTGGCTGCTCAGCCTGCCGCTGCAGTGTGCAGCCTGTAATCAGTACACCTGTTGCTGTCTCGCACCTGTATTCACTCTGCACCATTAGCTGACTATGTATTTATTTCCTATCTGTTCATTCACCCATTGTCACGACGTTAGTCAGCATCCTGCCAGCAGTCAGTGTTCTGTTCAGCCAACTTCTTGTGTTTGGACTATTTTTCCCGGGACTAAGTTTGGTGTTGTTGGGGTTTTTTTTCCCAGAACCCAGCTGTGCTCTGACCCATCCATGTAAGTCCTCCATTTCCCAGTTGATGTTTCCTGTTTTCCTCCAGTGGTCAGTTTCACCCTGGGGCTGATATGTACTGCCTCCCTCATAGCCAAACCGAGCTCTGCTGAACAATACTCACCTGCTGTGTTGCTTATTATTTTTGGACTCTTATGTTAGACACCTGTTGCTTTTGTTTCATTGTAAATAAACACACTCTTCACCAGCAAGTGGACTCATCTCTCCTTATTCGTGCGTGTGTAAAAGTGCACGCACATGACACACACCTGCACCACAGCCACTTCTATGTGAAATCTTGTACTATTGATATTGCACTGCTTGCAATAACTTTGTCTTTTAGTTCAGTGAGGTTGGGTGTGAGAAGACCTATAATTTTTGAGGCAGTATTGGTGACTTCTGTAAGTTTCAGAATCAGAATCAGAATCAGAATCAGAATCAGGTTTATTGCCATTGTTCATGTAGTACACAAACTAGGAATTTGTCTCGGTACAATGCTGCAACATTAAACATGATAAGATAAGAGAAATAAACTATACATGTAATAAAGTGTAGGATAAGATTAAGTGATACTGGTCAACAGTTAAAATATATATTAGCCAGCAGCAGATACTGTGGAGAACTATATAGTGCAGTCGGTAATGCAGGAAGAAAACAGTGATGATTGACATGAGTCTGGTTGAGCTGCTGTACATGGTGCACGAGAGTCACTTAGTGTTCAGCAGTCTAATGGCAGAGGGGAAGAAGCTGTTCATGTGACGGGAGGTTTTAGTCTGGATGGACCGAAGTCTTCTACCAGAGGGGAGGGGGGCAAACAGTCCATGACCAGGGTGTGAGGGATCGGCTATGATCCGGCCAGCACGCCTCCGGGTCCTGGAGATGTACAGATCCTGGAGAGATGGGAGCTTGCAGCCGATCACCTTCTCAGCAGTGCGCACGACGCGCTGCAGCCTTAGTCTGTCCCTGGCAGTGGCTCCTGCGTACCACACGGTTATGGAGGTGGTGAGGATGGACTCGATGATGGCTGTGTAGAACTGCACTAACATCTTGGTGGGTAGCTTGAGCTTCCTCAGCTGCCGCAGGAAGAACATCCTCTGCTGGGCTTTTTTGATGAGTGAGCTGATGGTCAGCTCCCATTTGAGGTCCCTGGTGATGGTAGTGCCTAGGAAGCGGAAGGAATCAGCAGTGGTGATGGGAGAGCCTGAGAGGGTGAGGGGGGGCAGAGGAGTAGTGACTTTCCTGAAGTCTACAATCATCTCCACTGTCTTCAGAGCGTTCAGCTGCAGGTTGTTATTGCTGCACCAGGACGCCAGCTGGGCCACCTCTCTCCTGTAGGCGGACTCGTCGCCGTTGGAGATGAGCCCGATGAGGGTGGTGTCGTCCGCAAACTTGATCAACTTGACAGACTGGTGGCTGGAGGTGCAGGAGTTGGTGTAAAGGGAGAAGAGTAGGGGGGAAAGTACACAGCCCTGGGGTGATCCGGTGCTGATGCTAGTATAGTTTGAGACAGTCTTTCCCAGCCGCACATGCTGCCTCCGGTCCGTCAGGAAGTCGATGATCCACCTGCAGAGGGAGTCAGGCACGTTGAGCAGGGACAGCTTGTCCCGGAGCAGAGCGGGGCGGATGGTGTTGAATGCGGAGCTGAAGTCCACAAACAGGATCCTGGCGTAGGTTCCCGGGGAGTCCAGGTGCTGCAGGATGGAGTGGAGGGCCAGGTTGACTGCATCGTCTACAGACCTGTTGGCTCGGTAGGCAAACTGCAGCGGGTCCAGGAGAGGGGTGGTGATGGACTTGAGGTGGGACAGGACCAGGCGCTCAAAGGACTTCATGACTACAGAGGTGAGCGCTACAGGTCTGTAGTCATTAAGTCCAGTGATCCGTGGCTTCTTGGGGACAGGGATGATGGTGGAGGATTTGAGGCAGGACGGCACGTGGCATAACTTAAGGGAGGTGTTAAAAATGTCTGTGAATACAGGAGCCAGCTGTTTCGCACAGAGTCTCAGGGTGGAGGGAGACACGCCGTCTGGGCCGGGGGCCTTGCACGGGTTCAGTCTGGAGAACTGTTTGAGCACATCCTGCTCACTGATGATAAGGGGAGGGGGGGAGGTGGGGGGGGGGTGCCTTAAATGAAGTAGGGAATGTGGAGGCTGTGGAGCTGGAGGGAGGGGGGGAGTTGGACACAGATGACGAGGTGTCAAAACGGGCATAGTGTTGGGACAGTCTCTGACAAAGGGCTTTGTCATCCTGACCTTTAGGAGCCTGAGGCCGATAGTTGGTGATCTGCCTCAGTCCTCTCCACACGGAAGCCGAATCATTAGCAGTGAACTGCTGCTGGAGTCTCTCTGAGTACACAGATTTAGCCCTCTTCAGCTCTCTGTTAAACCGGTATTTAACCTCCCTGTAGCAGTCCCTGTCTCCACTTTTCAGCGCTGCTTCCTTCTCCTTCCTGATCTGTCTGAGCTTAGCTGTGAACCAGGGTTTGTCATTAGAGTAACTCACCCTGGTGCGTGATGGAAGAATGTTCTCTTCACAAAAGTGGATATATGAGTTCACAGTGTCCGTGTACTCATCCAGATCATGCGTGGCTCCTTTAAGCATGCCCCAGTCAGATATTTCCATGCACGTTTCCAGCTTCTCCTCAGCATCACTGGTCCGTATCTTCGTAGTGCTCACAACAGGTTTAGTGAGCTTCAATCTCTGTCTGTATGTGGGAATGAGGTGAACCATCACGTGATCAGATAATCCCAGCGCAGCTCGAGGGACAGCGCGATATGCGTCTTTCACTGTGGTGTAACAGTGATCCAGTGTGTTTAATCCTCTGGTGGGGCATTTAATAAACTGTTTGTAGCGGGGGAGATCGTGGCTCAGATTGCACTGATTAAAGTCGCCAGCCACAATAATCAGCGAGTCTGGAAAACTCCGCTCTGTGTGTTGAATGTGATCCGCGAGCACGCGCTGAGCTTCGCGCGTGTCCGCGTCGGGAGGGGCGTACACAGCGATCAGTATAAAAGAAGCAAACTCCCGTGGGGAATAAAAAGGCTTGCAGTTGATAACAAGAAATTCCAAGGCAGGAGAACAGTGTTTGGAAATTTCCGTTACATCAGAGCACCAGTTGCAGTTGATGTAGAAGCAGACTCCGCCTCCTGTGGTCTTGCCGGAAAGCTCTGTGTCACGATCAGCACGGAAGAGCTGGAAGCCGTCGAGGCGCAGCGCGCTGTCCGGTATATTTTCCCGGAGCCAGGTCTCAGTAAAGCAGAGGACAGCTGAGGAGGCGAGGTCCTTAAAACGCATCAGCAGTCTCAGTTCATCCACCTTGTTAGAGAGAGAGTTGGTATTGGACAGAAATATGCCAGGCAGCGCCGTTCGCGAGCCTCTCCTGCGAAGTCGTACGAGAGCGCCCGCTCGTCTTCCTCTCTTCCGCCGTCTCACTTTCCGAGCCAAACAATAAACCAGATCGGCGGCAGGGGCTAGAAAAACTGGGAGGAGGTCCGTGGGGGTCAAAGTCCTGATATTTAAAAGTTCTTCACGGGTATAAGTGCAAGCAGACACACAATTGACAAACAAAAACAAACAAAGAGCGCAGCGAAGCACCATGTCGACCGCTGTGGGCGCCATCTTGGAGCAAAAGTTTAAGACAGTATAAGCTTTTGATTTATAGTTTGAATAAAAACTATAGAAAGTAGTACTTTGTCTTGTGAATTTATCAACTTACATTGTAATTTGTTCATTACTTAAGCACAAAACTTACTTTTAATTTGGGGAATGTGGGTCTTGTAGCTTTTACTGATGAACTGAAAACTACAGGAAGAAAATACATTGTCCTTCCTCTTCAAACCTTAACAGCAAAGTGTCTGAAAACAACTGATGTGATAAATGATGTAGCTGCTGTTTTAAAAGTTCAGCATGACATCGACTGTTGACAGGAAGTGATCTGTGGGGCTGTAAAAAAAGTCACACTGCCACCTCTACTGACCCGGCATAGTTATTACAATAACTGAATAAATGAACATGCGTTGATTTTCTGTTTATTATGAATACAAAGCCTTATCTTGAAATTCTAGCAAATTAAAAGTTGAGAAAATATGACAAGGATGATCCAAGCTTTCAGTTCTATTTGATTTTGACCGGACGAGCTGAAAAGCTGGTAGCAGACACACACACACACACACACACACACACACACACCGACATGTTACCGTATGCCAACATTGCTTTGCACTGAGGCATAAAAATAGCTAATCTATTGGTATATCTTCCATATCGAGAAACAGGCAGTGTAAAATAGGTTCTAATAGAGACGGTGATGAAATATAGTTTCTCCTCCTACGGTTTATATTCCTGATACCACAATGGGAATAACATGATTAAATGTTATATTTAGGCTGCAGCACATCTGTGAATGTGAGCTTTCATCATCAAATGACATCAAATGGGAGAAAAGCTGTTCCTCTGCCTGGTTTATTTTTCCTTCCTTTGATCTGTGTTGCCCAATTTGATGATAATGAAAGGTCTGTGCGCTCACTCTGTAGCACACAGGCTGGATGCAGACCTGCCAGCCTGAGTAAATCAACCACCTTTTCCTTCTGCCATAGCTGATAAACTAGCTAGTTGAAGCTTCACGGCTGTGGCTGTCTCATAGATAAAGACTTCAACCAACAGCAAACAATTAGCCATGTAGCAGAATGTTACGTTTCAAAACATCCACCAAACACGTAGGGGTTTTTTTTTCTAACCCCAGTTGCATTGTATTTAAAATTTCTAGCTATGTTTTATTCTTTTGGAACAAGGCTTTAAAACCGATGCATAACTGCAACAGCACAACTGATGAAAAACACTTTTTACTACTACTAACAGACGTGGCATGATTTTTGAAGCATATCAAGCCAATGACAAATTCCACTTCCTGATTCTTAGCATTGCAAAACACATCCAGGACACACAGTTTGGTAACCATTTTTACAATGAATTTTTGCCATTGTCTGACATATTTCTTCACCAAACTGTGAGGAAGTATGATCAAACTGCTACTAGGAATACATGATAAACTAGAAAAGCACGCAGAGAGCACATACCTCCACCAAGGCTCCTTTCCTCCCTCCCTTTTTCTATTCATCTGTCCGTACTTCCCTGCCTCTGTCCCTCTGCAATTTAAGACCTTGGTGACGGTATGTGTTCATGGATCACCTCCAAAATCTAACGGGTTCATCTGTAGCCCAAGGCCCAGTTCTGGTGAAAATTTCATTAAACTCCATCCAGTAGTTTTAATCCTGCTAAACCATTGTGAGAAAATAGAGCCTTGACAGAGCTATGTGCTCTTGGATCATCACCAAAATGTAATGGGTACCTTTGTAGCCCAAGGATCACCTCTGGTGAAAATTTCATCAAAATCCATCCAGTAGGTTTTGTGTAATCCTGCTGCATAAATACAAACAAGGGCCTTGGTAGAGGTATTCACTCTCAGATCATGAGCAAAATCTAATGGCTTCATTCTTAGGCCAAGGGCCAACTTTGGTGAAGATTCCATCTAAATCCGTCCAGTTGTTTTTGCATAATCCTCCTAACAAATGGACAAATGTAGCATATAACCTCCTTGGCAAAGGTAAAAATATGTCATTCTAAGATTGTCCTCCAATAGAAAATGCCCTATATGGTTGTTTTTACCACCAGAGAGTACAAGCTATGTACATTTTGGCCTGGTTTCCCATACAGGAATGAAGCCCTAGTTCTCGACTATGTAAATCACATAAACTAGGCCTTATTGAATGGCTTTCTCAGACATTAATTAAAATAGTCACAGACTTGTCCTGGTCTTGAGTTAAATAATCAGATTTCAAGGAAGACAGGAGCTTATCCAGGTCCAAATTAGGTTTTGTAAATTAACACCTCAAATACCTGGACTGTTGACAGTGACGGTTGCATGTAAGAAATATGGGTAAGTCAGGAGGATTGTCCAGAAAGTTCAGAGAAGAGATCACTGCCTTGCGCAAGTAAGGAAAAGGATATAAAAAAGAGAGCAAAGACACTGAATGTTCCAAGAGATACAGTTGGAAGCATATTTTGTGAGTCTAAAGTTAAAGGAACAGTGTCTACCTGGATGTGGCAGAAAGAGGAAGCTGTTAACAGCTGCCATCAGAGACCTGAGGAGGCAGGTGGTCAAAAACCCTTGACTGACTGTAAAAGACCTGCAGCAAGACTTGGTGGCAGCAGGCACTGAGGTTCCAGTTTCCATAGTAAGGCGCATACTAAACACTGAAGGGCTTGATATCCGAACTCCAAGATACACACCATTACTGACCCAAAAGCACAAGAAAAGTTGGTTACAATTTGCTCAAATCTATATAAATAAGCCAAACAGGTTTTCAGATTCTGTTCTGTGATGAAACAAAACTGGAACTTTTCAGCCCTTGGATCAGCAGTATGTCTGGAGGAGGAAGAATGAAGCATACGCTGAAAAGAACACCCTGCCTATAGTGAAGAATGGAGATGGCTTAGTAATGCTCTGGGTCTGCTTCACTTCCTGTGGCACTGGAAACCTGCAGCATGTGGAAGGCAAGATGGATTCAATCAAGTATCAGAAAATCCTGGGAGAAAATGTCACGATGTCTATGAGGAAGCTGAAGCTTGGGCATCACTAGACCTTCCAACAGGATAATGATCACAAGAATACCTCAAAGTCCACCAAGGTTTGGTTTCAGAAAAAGTCCTGGAAGATACTAGAGTGGCAATCACAGTTGCCTGACATGAACCCCACTGAAAATCTCTGGTGGGATTTGAAAAAGGCATATGCAGCACTCAAATCCAACAATAATAGTGAACTGGAGGCTTTTGCCCATGAGGAATGGGCTAAGATACCTCAGGAATGCTGCCAGAAGCTGTTGTGTGGCTATGCATCACATTTGCAGCAGGTCATAATGGCAAAAGGATGCTCTACTAAGCACTAAAGATGCTTGTCATGAAGGAATTGAATAATTTTGAGACTGCAGTAGTCATTAAAAGTGGCATTTTGTGTTGAATTTGGAGAAACCATTTGCAATATTAGTTATGTTGAGCTATTTAAAGTGTTCTTGTTTTATTTGTTTATTGCAAACAGCTGTTGGTTTGTACATTTTGCCAATAAACCTAATTTGCAGTGGGGGGTGGATAATTTTGATTGCAACTATATCAATGACACTGAAAGACCAAAACCAGAGATGAGATTGCTCAGAGACAGGAGCAACCTGCTGAATGAATTTAAAGACAGATTTTAGTGACCGTTTCCATATGTACAAAGACAGTGTAGCTGAAATCTTTGCTTCACACAAAGTTTTCATGTGACTCAGTGAGGGGAGCCCCTCTACCTCCTTCCTTACAAATACTTGCAGTATCACCTTGAGGTTTTCAGCATGTGGAACCTTCCATTATGAAACTGTGGATTTGTGATGGTGTAAGTGAATCAACTGTGTGCAAAATAGTGCACAAAGCAACCTAGTCTCACCAGAAGTAGTACAAATGGAGTGCTTTCCACCCTTGAAAAAAGCATGCCATTTATACTCAAAAAAAAAAATACCCAAGATTGTCATGATCTGAGTGCAGGGGGATTCCACCAGGCTCAGTCTTTTTGCCTTTTTTCATATTTGTATTGTGTTTTACTGCTAATATCCAAATGTGTCTCAGGGATGTGTGAATGGCTGTCGGGGTGGGGGGTGTGAGTGTGTTTTTAAATTATGTTCTTTTTACAATACGGATGCCTAGAGAAACACAATTTCATCTTTCTTGCACTACAGTTGTATGCATAGCATCATAAGATAAGATAAGCCTTTATTAGTCCCACAACGGGGAAATTCCAGGATTGCAACAGCACAGGGATAGCAACACTCAGAGCAACAATCAGAAGGCAAGAAAAAAAACAAGCAAGCAAGAGCAGCTAATAAACATATGTACGTATTACTATAAAATATATATATATACACACACACACAGACACACAGTGCAGAGCATTGTAGCTGGATGGAATAAATATATGAATATATGAACACACAGTGCAGAGCATTGTAGCTAGATGGAATAAATATGTAAATATATAAACACCCACAGTACGGAGCATTGCAGCTAGGTGGAATAAATATGCAAGTATATAAACACACACAGTGCGGAGCAATGTAGCTAGATGGAATAATATGTAGATATATAAATATATAAACACCCACAGTACGGAGCATTGTAGCTAGATGGAATAAATATGCAAATATATAAACACACACAGTGCAGAGCATTGTTGCTAGATGGAATGAAACAGCATAACCGTCTACTTAGTTATCCTACATGGTATGATTATGTGCCCATACATATTCTCACCCTCCATAGCGACCGGTATGTTCCTAGTTGTATGCCGGAGAGGACCATTGTGTAAGTCTATTGCATCTTTTGCATTCAAAAAACTATTAGTTTGTTACGTCTTTTTGCTATCTCTGCGAGCAGCCCTGCTTAGGTTGTACAGTCTGACAGCCGTTGGTAGGAAGGACCTACGAAACCTCTCGGTTGTGCACCTGGGATGATGTAGTCTGCTGCTAAATGAGCTCCTCAGTGCATTCAGTATGTCCTGCATAGGGTGGAACTCGGACTCCAGCAGAGATGACAGTTTAGCCACCGTCCTTCTCTCTCCTATCTCCTCCATCGGATCAAGGCGCTGCCCCAGGACAGAGCTAGCTTTCTTAATCAGTTTGTTCAGTCTCTTCCTATCGGCTGCAGTAATGCCACTGCCCCAGCAGACCACTCCAAAAGTGATGGCTGATGCCACCACCGTGTCATAGAATGACTTCAGCAGCGCCCCTTGTACACCAAAAGACCTGAGTCTCCTCAGCAGGAACAGCCTGCGCTGTCCCTTCTTGTAGAGTGCATCAGTATTGTGTGACCAGTCTAGTTTATTGTTCAGATGAATACCCAGGTACTTATAGGATGTCACCATCTCGATGTCTGTTCCCTGTATATTTACTGGTACTGTGAGGGGCTGCCCATGCCTGCGGCAGTCCACCACCAGCTCCTTAGTTTTCCTCGCGTTGATCTGGAGGCAGTTCCGATGGCACCAGTCCACGAAGTCCTGGATAAGCCCTCTGTACTCAGCTTCATCTCCATTGGAGATGAGGCCAACGATCGCAGAGTCATCAGAGAACTTCTGTAGATGGCAGTGTGTTGTGTTGTGTGAGAAGTCCGCAGTATAAAGAGTGAACAGGAAGGGAGCCAGCACCGTTCCCTGGGGGGCCCCCGTGCTACTGATGATCGTGTCGGACACACAGTCCCGGGTTCTCACAAACTGAGGCCGGTTCGTGAGGTAGTCCAGGATCCATGATGACAGGTGCTGGTCCACCCCTGCGCGCAGCAGCTTGTCCTTCAGGATCATCGGTTGGATGGTGTTGAAAGCACTGGAGAAGTCAAAGAACATGATCCTCACCATATTCCCGGGCTTCTCCAGGTGGGACAGAGAACGGTGAAGGAGGAAGATCACCGCATCCTCCACCCCAATGCCATGCTGGTAGGCGAACTGGAGTGGATCCATCGCTGGTTCCACCAGGGGGCGGAGGTGAGCAAGGAGCAGTCTCTCCAGGGTCTTCATCAAGTGGGACGTCAAGGCCACCGGTCTGTAGCTGTTCAGGTCTTTGGGGTGGGAAGTTTTTGGTACAGGTACCACACAAGATGTTTTCCACAGCTGTGGTACCCTCCCCAGTTTCAGGCTCATGTTGAAGATATACGTCACAATCCCACACAGCTGGTCTGCACAGGACTTGAGGAGCTTTGCGCTGATGCCGTCCGGTCCCGGCGCCTTCCTCGCCTTGATCTTCCTCAGCTCCGTCCTCACCTGGGTCCTGGTCAGGGTCAGGATGGGGGGCTGTGTGTTGGGAGTGGGGGGGTGTTGGTAGAGTGGGGAGTGGGCAGCAGGACTTGATTTCTTTAGAGGCAGCAGTGGTTGTTGTGCAGTCAGGGGGGAGGGCGGTTGGTCAAATCTATTGAAAAACAGATTCAGGTTGTTCGCCCACTCCCTGCCCCCTGTGGCCTGGGGGGAGGTATTCTGGAGCCCCGAGATGGTTTTGAGGTTTCTCCAGACCCCGCTGATGTCGCTCTGTTGCAGCTTGTCCTCCATCTTCTTCCTGAAGCTGTCCTTGCCTTCTCTGATCTTTCTCCTCAGCTCCCTCTGTACGGACTTCAGCATCTCCCTGTTCCCCGACCTGAAGATCCTCTTCTTCTCTCTCAGAAGTGTTTTTATCTCAGGGTTGATCCAGGGTTTGTTGTTTGAGTGACGCCGTATGGTCTTGGTGGGAACGGATTTGTCCACACAGAAGCTGAGGTAGCCCGTGAAGGTGTGAATGAGGCCATCGATGTCCTCACCATGTGGATCGCAGAGCTGCTTCCAGGCGGTGGCTTCAAAACAGCCCTTTAGGGTGTCCATTGTCTCCTCAGACCATAACTCCACAGTGTGCATGGCCGGAGGTTGTCTGTGCACTAGGGGTTTGTACACCGGCCGGAGATGAACCAAGTTGTGATCCGATCTCCCGAGTGGGGGTAGTTGTGATGAGGTGTACGCCTCCTTAGTGTTTGCGTAGAATAAATCCAGTGTTTTATTGTCTCTAGTGTGGCATGTGACATACTGGGTGAACGTGGGTAGAATGGGAGACAGTGAAACATGGTTGAAATCGCCTGAGATGAGGAGAAGAGCATCTGGGTGTTCTGTCTGCAGCCTGCTGGTTACTGAATGGATGACGTCACGTGCTGTCCCAGCGTTCGCCGTCGGATTTGCATAAACAACAATGCAGATCACGTGTGAGTGTTCTCTCGGGAGATATGTAGGCCTCATGCTAACAGCTAGCAACTCAATGTCTTTGCTGCAGTGTCGTTGTTTAACAGTGATATGTCCCGGTCTGCACCAGTTGTTGTTAACATACATGATCACTCCACCGCCCCTAGCCTTGCCACTGTCTGGTGTTCGGTCAGCTCGTATCATGTGAAAACCCTCCAGCTCAATGTTAGCATCTGCTGCTAGTTCAGTTAGCCACGTCTCAGTAAACAAAAGGAGAGAGCACTCCCGGTATGTGCTATCATAACGGGAGATAGCCGCTAGCTCATCTAACTTTCCCAGTATCGACCGTACATTTCCCATGACAACAGATGGAAGGGAGGGTCTGTACCTTATATTTTTTGTCCTCCGCCTTACTCCAGCCCGGCAGCCGCGGCGTTTTCGCCTCAGTTCACTCGGTATGTCGAGTTTTTCCAATGGGACCGGGTGGCGGTTGAATGCTAGCAGCTGTTCTCTGCTGTATCGTATCCTGCTATAGACAGTGGCTCCGTCCACCGGCTCAGGAGACATTTAGGACGATCTGTGTGTCCGTGATATAAGTGGGGTGAAAAAAAAAGACGGATCAAAAGAGAGAGGAAGGGAAAAAGACTCGGAATCGAGCCGCTGTTGCAAAAGGCAGCCGACTCGTGTGGCGCCGAGAGAAAAAAAAAAAAAAAAAAAAAAAAAAAAAAAGCTGACTATAAACATGATAAAAATACTCAAGGCTCCATCAATCAGGGTATAAAGACAAAGAGATGAGAGAAAAACCAGAGGTAAGAGAGAAGGGTCATCTTAAAAAGTTAAAAACTAGTCAAAGAGGTTAAAAACTCAAAGGTCTAAAACCCAATAAAATATTTAGAACCCAAATAACATCCTACAAAAATAAGTAAATATAAAATGGAGTTAATAAATAGGTACCTAAATTATGTGCAATATGTTGTTACAACTTGTTCAACTCTTTGACAGCAGCAGGAACAAAGCTGTTTTTGTAGTGCTGGGTTTTACTTTTTGGGACAGCAAACCTCTGTCTTGAGGGAAGGAGCTGAAAGTTGCAGTGCAAAGGGTGGGAGTCATCATTTAAAATGGAGGTAGCCATCCTCTGTACTTGTCTGGTGTACAGGGATGTCAGGCTCAGCTGTGTCTCACCAAGCAAACGGCTGGACCATCTAACTACCTGATCCAAGGATTTCCTCAGTTTCAGTTTTATCTGACCAAACCATGACACTAAAGAAAAGGATAAAACAGATTCAATAAAAGCCCGATAAAACATTGTCATAATGGTTCGGTCAATTTGGAAGTGTGCAAGTTTCCTCAAGCAATGCAAATGTTGCTGACCCTTTTTGCACACCCTTTCACAGTTCTCTTCAAAGTTTAAATTACTATCAATAATCGTCCCAAGATATTTGTAGGATTGTACACATTCGGTGGTCTGGCCTTTTAGTACGGTGACTTTGTACCTGGGAGTTTTCCTCCTAAAGTCAATAATCATGTCTTTAGTTTTTGTCGTATTCAGCTGCAGCTAGGAATCCTCACACCATTGAACAAAATCATCAACTACTGGGCCGTGGCCACTCTCACCATCCTGGAGGAGACTGACAATAACTGAGTCATCAGCATACTTTATAATGTGTCTGTTGTCATGTCTGCTCCGACACATGTTTGTGTACAGGATGAAGAGTAGTGGTGACAACACACATCCCTGAGGAGAGCCAGTAGAAGAGCACTTTTGGTCAGACAATGTACCATTGACCCTTACTCTCTGCGCCGAGAGAAAAAAAAAAAAAAAAAAAAAAAAAAAAAAAAACCATACAAACAAACAAACAAACAACATCATGACAATAAAGGTTGACTGATTGATTGATTGATTGTTTGTAGTTTTGAGTTGCAATTCCTGTTATTTTATCCTTGGTTGATCTGTCACATTCTGCATTGTTTCTTAGTATGATTTATTTTTCTGTTTACTGTGGAGGGTGTGAAATCAAAGGCAGATTCATTTCAGACGATTTATTACACACTCACATCTCTCAAGCACAGAACAGACTGAACATTTAAGCAGAAACTCTCCTCTTAAGTTTCATAGCATTTACATCACACACAACATGACATTTGCATCACACTGCATTCAACATCCTTCATCCCTGACTCCTTCCTGCTATCTCACCAGAAACCTCCTGCTCTTTGTTCTCCCAAGCTTATCCACTGTCTCCTGTCTGAGATGCTAGATAATCTGGCTCCCCCAAGGTGCTACACCCCCCCCCCCAGCATCTTAGATAGGACAATAGAATAACAGTCCGCATGCTGTGATAGAACAATTGAACATCAGTCCACATGCTGCTTGGGCTTCCGTCTCCTCCCGTATCTGCTGTAACTGGGGTTTACTGCGTCCGCGGCGCTGCTGTGCCGGTGGGGGGCTGCTGGGAGTGTGTCTGACTGCGGGTGGGCTGTTGCTGGGGGGGGGGGGCACTTCGGTCTGTCCGTGTGGCTGCTCTGGTGAATCGTTTCCCTGGGGAGCTCTCCGTGGGGGTCTTCCACGCCGAGGGGCCTTAGCCAACAGCACTTGCTCGTCTGCCACAACGAAAGCGGGTTTGAGTCTGTCTATGCCAATTTTTTCCCTCCTACCTCCCAAGTCTAGCAAAAAATGCTTATCCCCTGTTTCCAGCACTCTGAACGGTCCATCATAGGGTGGGCGCAATGGAGGGCGGTGGGCGTTGTGTCTGACAAACACGAACTCCGCGCTCTTCAAAGTTTTAGGCACGAAAACACGCGGAAAACTGTGGTGGGCAGGGCCCGGCAGCGTGCCTGTGTTTGTGCTACGCTGCAAAAGCTGAGACGGGCAACTGACCAGCGTGGGATTATCTGGCAAAAATTCCCCGGGCAGCCGTAGTGGCTGCGCAAAAACGAGCTCTGCTGGGGAAGCTTCCAGATCCTCTTTCGGCGTGGAGCGCAACCCCAATAAAACCCACGGCAGCCTGTCTACCCGATTTGCATCCGTCAATGAAGCCCTGAGTGCTGCTTTCAGTGATCTATGAAAACGCTTGCATAACCCATTGGCCCGTGGGTTGTACGCGGTTGTGAGGTGAATTGTAATACCCAGGCTGCGGGCCATCGCAGACCAGAGTTTGGAAACAAATTGCAGGCCCCTGTCGGACGTAATGTCCGACGGGACTCCAAAACGCGCCACCCATGCTGTTAAAAAAGTGCGCGCTACATCCGCGGACGTGGTTGCCGCCAGCAGGACCGCTTCTGGCCAGCGCGTGGTGCGGTCCACCACTGTCAGGAGGTGCGTGCACCCCTGTGATGGTGAGAGGGGGCCCACGAGGTCCACATGAACATGGTCGAACCTCTTAGCCGGAATACGAAACGGCTCCAAGGGAGCCTACGTGTGTTTGTGTACTTTGGCTCGTTGGCACGCCACGCAGGCTGCAACCCACTCTTTCACTTGTTTGCGTAGGCTCGGCCACACAAACTTCTCTCCCACCATTTTGACCGAGGCGCGAACTCCTGGGTGCGCCAGAGTGTGAACCGACTCAAACACGCGGCGGCGCCACGCGACCGGGACCACCGGACGCACCGGAGACATCGCAGATTAGGGGGGGGCCGCCATCCTGCAGCACCCTGTTCTCCAGCCTTAACCCTGTTGGTCCAGACTGGAGCGCGCGCACGTCTGCATCGCTAATCTGCTCCGCGTCATGACTGCGTAATCTATCCCCAGGCAGACCGGAGCCACTACGGCGTGCGAGAGGCAGTCCGCCACTACGATTAGTTTACCCCACACATGCTGAATATCGGTAGTAAATTCTGAGATCGCGGCCAGCTGTCTCTGCTGCCGGCCCGACCACGGTTCTGAAACCTTGGCCATCGCGAATGTTAGTGGCTTGTGGTCCACGAACATGGTGAAGCTGCACCCTTCCAGCCAGAACTGGAAGTGGCGTATGGCCAGGTGAAGAGCCAGCAACTCTCTGTTGAACACGCTGTATTTACGTTCGCTGTCGCGCGAAGTTCTGCTGAAAAAAGCAGAACTTTGCTGCTCCACGACAGCTCCTATGGCCATGTCTGAAGCGTCGGTGGTGAGCGCTATGCAGACCGTCGGGTCTAGATGCGCCAGCAGTGCAGCATTTGCCAGGGCTGCTTTAACCTCTGAGAACGCCCGCTCTCGCTCCGGGGTCCATTCGACCCCATCCGTGGGTTTCTGTTTCTTGAGCGCGGCATACAATGGTTGCATGAGCTGCGCCACGCAGGGAAGGAAACGGTTCTAAAAGTTCACCATCCCCCAAAATTCCTGCAGCGCCCTGACCATCTGAGGCCGGGGAAAATCCGCCACGGCGCGCACTTTGTCGGGCAGCAGGATCGCTCCTTCCGGAGAGACGCGGTGCCCCAAAAAATCAATCTCCGTCACGCCGAACTGGCATTTCGCCGGGTTGATTATTAACCCGTGCTCCTCCAACCTCCGGAAAACCGTCATGAGGTGGGTTTTGTGTTTGTCTTCGGACGCACTGGCTACCAGGATATCATCCAGGTAGACGAACACAAACGGGAGATCGCGCAGCACTGCATCCATCATGCGCTGGAATGTCTGTGCCGCTCCCTTTAACCCGAATGGCATGCGCAGGAACTCGAATAGACCGAACGGAGTTATTACCGCTGTTTTGGGTATGTCCTCAGCGTGCACTGGGACTTGGTGGTAACCGCGGACCAGGTCTATTTTGGAAAAAATGCGCGCTCCGGCGAGGTGAACGTAAAAATCCTGTATGTGGGGAATTGGGTAGCAGTCGTGCGCTGTGGCGTTGTTCAACCTGCGGAAATCCCCGCATGGTCGCCACGATCCCTTAGCCTTAGGGACCATGTGTAGCGGGGATGCCCATGGGCTGTTTGAGCGCCTGATGATGCCCAGCCTTTCCAGGTTGGCGAACTCCTCGCGCGCTATGGCCAGTTTAGCTGCGTCCAAGCGCCGAGGTCTTGCAAAAACGGGCGGCCCGGAGGTGGTGATAAAGTGCTCCACCCCGTGTTTAGCGATGGCCGTGGAAAACGTCGGGACCGTGAGTGCTGGGAACTGAGTGAGCAGTGTGTGGAACTTACCGCCTGTAGCTGTGACGTTGGCTTGTGCTGTTGGCTGGGTCACTCGAGCTATACAGGGGAGAGAGTCAAAGGGCAGTGCATTAACCAGGCACCTGTTAGCAACATCAACCAGTAAACCATGTGCACACAGAAAATCAGCCCCCAGTATATGGTAATTCAGTGCTGCTACGACAAAAGTCCACTCATATGTACGGCCGTGTAGAGATAAGAGCAGAGTCCTCTCACCAAAGGTCTTAATATCCGAGCCGTTTGCTGCCAACATCCCTGGGCCGCTAAATCCTGCCAGCCGGTCAGCGTAGGTTGGCCGGATGAAGCTCTTCTGGGCTCCAGTGTCCACGAGGAAACGCCTTCCCGAGCGTGCATCCGTCAAGTAGAGCAGTTTGTTCTCTTCACCGAGGGTCGCGGCTGCTACCGACCCCCGAACTTGGCGTTTTCCCGAGCGCTTGAACTGGCACGGTGGTGCACATCTGCGTGCCTTCTCTCCGAAGCGGCAGTGGTAGAAACAGAGC
Source organism: Pholidichthys leucotaenia (assembly GCA_020510985.1). Lineage (NCBI taxonomy): Eukaryota > Metazoa > Chordata > Actinopteri > Cichliformes > Pholidichthyidae > Pholidichthys > Pholidichthys leucotaenia. The sequence goes on along the minus strand of CM035844.1, from coordinate 45,199,033 downwards.
GTGTCTCTCTGGTGCTCCTTGGTCCCCGCTGCTGCTACTGTCGGTGGCTCCTCGCCTCCTCTGGTCGTCTCGCTGGGCTCCGCCGCTGCCGCGTTGACTGTGATCGCCCTGGTGGTGATGATGATCTGGTCTGCCTCCTGGGCTAGCGCACGGTAGTTGCGCGCGGCCAGCCACGGCGAATTGGCCAGAACCGCTCTCGCCACTGTAGGAAGGTTCCGGAGGAAGAGGTGGGCAAACAGAAAGTGCCCGTCGTCCGTGCCCATTAATGCCAGCATCTTCTCCATCAGGTCTACAGCCGAACCATCTCCTAATTCGGTCCGTGTCAGGAGCCTCTCCGCTCTCTCACAGTCCGAGAGCGTGTAGCGCTGGATGAGCGCAGCCTTGAGCGTCTCGTATTTGCTGCTGGCTGGTGGCTGATCGAGCAGGCTCGCTACCTGCTGAGCTGTGCGGGCGTCGAGCACTGCGACCACATGGTAGAATCTGGTATCATCTGCCATTACTCCCCGGAGGGCGAACTGGGCCTCGGTGAGGTGGAACCAAGAGCGTGGGTTGTGCTGCCAGAAATCCGGTAGCTTGACTGAAACCGCACACGCGTGGCTGGGGGTTTCAGTCCAGGCTGTCTGTGGGATGGCTGCCGCCTCGCTGTAGCTTCCTGACCGGGCCGGCTCCGGGGATCTTGCCTCATGTTCCATAATACGTCTTGGGTCACCAGTGTGGAGTGTGTGAAATCAAAGGCAGATTCATTTCAGACGATTTATTACACACTCACATCTCTCAAGCACAGAACAGATTGAACATTTAAGCAGAAACTCTCCTCTTAAGTTTCATGGCATTTACATCACACACAACATGACATTTGCATCACACTGCATTCAACATCCTTCATCCCTGACTCCTTCCTGCTATCTCACCAGGAATCCCCTGCTCTTTGTTCTCCCAAGCTTATCCACTGTCTCCTGTCTGAGATGCTAGATAATCTGGCTCCCCCAAGATGCTACATTACGTTCATTATAGTTTTGTTACTTACATTTTTGAGGTTACTTGTCTTTATTTGCCATCTCATTATATTTTTATTCTGTTGTGTTCTCCCTCTGGGTCGACAGCTGTCAGTGGCGCTTTCGGGTTTTTGCTCCGTGTGGGCGGTGTCCCTGTCAGCTGTCAACCCATTCTCTCCCCTCTCATTGCTCTCAGCTGGTCCAAATTGTAATCTTTGTTATCTCCTGCCTGCTCATGTGACACACACCTGTTATTATTTGTTTCATTTGTGTCTAGCCTTATTTAAGAGCCGTTATGTTCATTCCTCTTTGCCGGAGTCTTGAGTTTCTCTTCCTTTGTTTTCTCCAACCTTTGTTTAAACCTGTAAGTTTATGTGCTTGACAGTTCGGATTTTTGTGTTGGCGCACTGTTTTGGACTTGTGTTTTGTTTCCTTAATAAATTTCACAAACTAGCAGTTCAGCGCATGGGTCTCTCTGCCCCGAGGGGCATTTATATCAGAGACTCTACTAAAGCTTTCACTCATTGCGCATGTGTGAAATTAATGTACCATTGTGACTCTGTTCATGTGCGAGGCTCAGTGCTTATTTGGTTTGTGGGATGGGGATGGTGGATAATATACCACTTTCAAACAGCAGGCACCAACACTCCCGAGTTTGCATCCCACAGAGAGCCGTTTATCACTTTGACTTTGTATTTTACATTTAGGCATTTACTCCACTAATTGTTAAGATTAGGAAAAATGTTACGGTTCAGGTTGCCACCTTCAATGCAGAAAAATACAGGACACCCCACCCCACCCCCGTCTTTGAACCAAGGACATCTTTTACCAATGCTTCTGCCTTTGTTCTCTCTAGAGATATCCATCCATCCATCCATCTATCCATCCATCTTCTACTGCTTTTCCGGAGGTTCGGGTCACGGAGGCAGCAGTTCAAGCAGAGGAGCCCAGACTTCTCTCTCCCCAGCCACCTGCTCAAGCCACCTGGGCTGCACGGTGGCACAGTGGTTAGCACTGTGGCAGCACAGTTTACCCTTGGCCGGGGGATCGTGAGATCGTGGGTTCGATCCCAGCCCCCGACCAACAATGATCCGTGCGGAGTTTGCATGGTCTCCCCGTGTTGCGTGGGTTTACTCCGGGATTTCTCCGGTTTCCTCCCGCATGCTAAAAACATGCAGGTTAGGAATATGGGGCACTCGTGCACGCAGCAACCAGCAGCTGGTGGCTTGTAAATACGGAAGTCACCAGACTGCAAAACAAATCTACCTACGGGTACAAAGAAGTAACAAAAAAAAAAAAAAGCTCTTCAGAGAGGATACCAAGGCGTTCCCAGACCAGCTGGGAGACATAGTCTCTCCACCGTGTCCTGGGTCTGCCCCGGGGTCTCCTCCCAGTGGGACATGCCCAAAACACCTCAAGTGGGACGCCTCCTAGAGATATCTTTTTTCTAATTTTGGAATTATGCAAAATCTTTTTATTTTGTTTGTGTCTACAGTCAGTGCTGTTACAGCTGAGGTTGTGGTTGACCATGTGGTATACCTGCAGAAATGGGCACAAATAGTCTTCCTGAAAAAAAAAATTATGTAATTTAATTAGCCTACAGTAAATAAGTGCAGTAATTTTGTAATTTGAAAATATAAATACATATTATTACATACATATACTGTACATATTAATTGCATATGAATTTTAGTTTAAATGCTTGAAAGTGCTTGAAATTATAAATCTTTCTTTCACCAAAACTGGGATCAGACTGAATAGTTATGACTGAATAGACTGAATAGTGTATGTATTCCTGTAAATATGTAATTTACCTCAGCTAGAAGGTGCTGAAAATAACTGGGGGAAAAACCCTTAAAAAGTGCTTGAATTTGACCTTGTAAAATGTGTACCAACCTGATTGGAGACTAACTGACTGACTTACTTTAAATACATTTGATTGAAATACTGCCTTTCTTATCATCATCATCATCATCATCAGGTGTGCAGACTGCTGTATACCTGGGTTAACTCAGCTACTGTAACCACGAGATGCTTGGAGGACGAAGAATTGAGAGACTGCAATTTGGGTTTTTCTGCTCCTGGTGTTATGGGAATATTATTCTTTTGTAGCATGCTGCCGTACATGCCGTACATCCTTTACTTCCGGCGCCACACGAGTCGGCTGCCTTTTGCAACAGCGGCTCAATTCTGAGTCTTTTTTTCCCCCTTCCTCTCTCTTTTTGATCCGGTTTTCACTCCAGTTAATATCACGGACACACAGATCGTCCCAAATGTCTCCTGAGCCGGTGGACGGAGCCACTGTTTATAGCAGGAGACGGTACAGCAGGGAAGAGCTGCTAGCACTCAACCGCCACCCGGTGCTAACGGAAAAACTCGACATACCGGGGGAACTGAGGCGTAAACGCCGTGGTTGCCGGGCTGGAGTAAGGCGGAAGACAAAGAATATAAGGTACAGACCCTCTCTGCCATCCATTGTCATGGGGAATGTACGGTCATTACTGGGAAAGGTAGATGAGCTAGCGGCTATCTCCCGCTACGATAGCATATACCGGGAATGCTCTCTCCTTTTGTTTACCGAGACGTGGCTATCCAAACTAGCAGCAGATGCTAACATTGAACTGGAGGGTTTCCACGCGATACGAGCAGACCGAACACCAGACAGTGGCAAAGCAAGGGGCGGTGGAGTGATAATGTATGTTAACAACAACTGGTGCAGACCGGGACATATCACTGTTAAACAACGGCACTGCAGCAAAGACATTGAGTTGCTAGCTGTTAGCATGTGGCCTACATATCTCCCGAGGGAATACTCACACGTGATCTGCATTGTTGTTTATGCAAATCCGACGGCGAACGCTGGGACAGCGCGTGACGTCATCCATTCAGTAACCAGCAGGCTGCAGACAGAACACCCAGATGCTCTTCTCCTCATCTCAGGCGATTTCAACCATGTTTCACTGTCTCCCATTCTACCCACGTCTACCCAGTATGTCACATGCCACACTAGAGACAATAAAACACTGGACTTATTCTACGCAAACACTAAGGAGGCGTACACCTCATTACAACTCCCCCCACTCGGGAGATCGGATCACAACTTGGTTCATCTCCGGCCGGTGTACAAACCCCTAGTGCACAGACAACCTCCGGCCATGCGCACAGTGAAGTTATGGTCTGAGGAGGCAAAGGACACTCTAAAGGGCTGTTTTGAAACCACCACCTGGGAGCAGCTCTGTGAGCCACATGGTGAGGACATCGATGGCCTCACTCACACCATCACGGACTACATCAACTTCTGTGTGGACGACACCGTTCCCACCAAGACCATACGGTGTTGCTCAAACAACAAATCCTGGATCAACCCTGAGATAAAAACACTTCTGAGAGAGAAGAAGAGGATCTTCAGGTCGGGGAACAGGGAGATGCTGAAGTCCATACAGAGGGAGCTGAGGAGAAAGATCAGAGAAGGCAAGGACAGCTTCAGGAAGAAGATGGAGGACAAGCTGCAACAGAGTGACATCAGCGGGGTCTGGAGAAACTTTAAAACCATCTCTGGGCTCCAGAATACCTCCCCCCAGGCCACGGGGGGGCAGGGAGTGGGCGAACAATCTGAATCTGTTTTTCAATAGGTTTGACCAACCGCCCTCCCCCCTGACTGCACAACAACCACTGCTGCCTCTAAAGACATCAAGTCCTGCTGCCCACTCCCCACTCCACCAACACCCCCCCACTCCTAACACACAGCCCCCCAACCTGACCCTGACTAAGACCCAGGTGAGGACGGAGCTGAGGAAGATCAAGGCGAGGAAGGCGTCGAGACCGGACGGCATCAGTGCAAAGCTCCTCAACTCCTGTGCAGACCAGCTGTGTGGGATTGTGGAGTACATCTTCAACCTGAGCCTGAAGCTGGGGAGGGTACCACAGCTGTGGAAAACATCTTGTGTGGTACCTGTACCAAAGACTTCCCACCCCAAAGACCTGAACAGCTACAGACCAGTGGCCTTGACGTTCCACGTGATGAAGAACCTGGAGAGACTGCTCCTTGCTCACCTCCGCCCCCTGGTGGAACCAGCGATGGATCCACTCCAGTTCGCCTACCAGCATGGCATTGGGGTGGAGGATGCGGTGATCTTCCTCCTTCACCGTTCTCTGTCCCACCTGGAGAAGCCCGGGAATGCGGTGAGGATCATGTTCTTTGACTTCTCCAGTGCTTTCAACACCATCCAACCAATGATCCTGAAGGACAAGCTGCTGTGCGCAGGGGTGGACCAGCACCTGTCATCATGGATCCTGGACTACCTCACTAATCGGCCTCAGCTTGTGAGAACCCGGGACTGTGTGTCCGACACGATCATCGGTAGCACGGGGGCCCCCCAGGGAACGGTTTTTGGCTCCCTTCCTGTTCACCCTTTATACTGCGGACTTCTCACACAACACAACACACTGCCATCTACAGAAGTTCTCTGATGACTCTGCGATCGTTGGCCTCATCTCCAATGGAGATGAAGCTGAGTACAGAGGGCTTATCCAGGACTTCGTGGACTGGTGTCATCGGAACTGCCTCCAGATCAACTCGAGGAAAACTAAGGAGCTGGTGGTGGACTGCTGCAGGCAAGGACAACCCCTCACAGCACCAGTAAATATACAGGGAACAGACATCAAGATGGTGACATCCTATAAGTACCTGGGTGTTCATCTGAACAATAAACTAGACTGGTCACACAATACTGACGCACTCTACAAGAAGGGACAGCGCAGGCTGTTCCTGCTGAGGAGACTCAGGTCTTTTGGTGTACAAAGGGCACTGCTGAAGACATTCTATGACACGGTGGTGGCATCAGCCATCACTTTTGGAGTGGTCTGCTGGGGCAGTGGCATTACGGCAGCCGATAGGAAGAGACTGAACAAACTGATCAAGAAAGCTAGCTCTGTCCTGGGGCAGTGCCTTGACCCAGTGGAGGAGATAGGAGAGAGAAGGACGGTGGCTAAACTGTTATCTCTGCTGGAGTCCGAGTTCCACCCTATGCAGGACATACTGAATGCACTGAGGAGCTCATTTAGCAGCAGACTACATCATTCTAGGTGCACAACCGAGAGGTTTTGCAGGTCCTTCCTACCAACAGCTGTCAGACTGTACAACCTAAGCAGGGCTGCTCGCAGAGATAGCAAAATGACATGACAACCTAATAGTTTTGAATGCAAAAGACGCAATAGACTTATACAATGGTCCCCTCCGGCATACAACTAGGAAAATACCGGTTGCTATGGAGGGTGAGAATATGTATGGGTACATAATCATACCATGTAGGATAACTAAGTAGACGGTTGTGCCGTTTCATCCCATCTAGCAACAATGCTCTGCACTGCGTGTGTTTATATATTTACATATTTATTCCATCTAGCTACAATGCTCCGCACTGGGTGTGTTTATATATCTACATATTTATTCCATCTAGCTACAATGTGCCGCACTGTGTTTTTATATATCTACATATTATTCCATCTAGCTACAATGCTCCACACTGTGTGTGTTTATATATTTACACATTTATTCCATCTAGCTACAATGCTCCGCACTGTGTGTCTATATACAGTGGGGTAAAAAAGTATTTAGTCAGCCACCAATTGTGCAAGTTCTCCCACTTAAAAGATGAGAGAGGTCTCCAATTTTCATCATAGGTATACCTCAACTATGAGAGACAAAATGAGGAAAAAAAAATCCAGAAAATCACATTGAAGGATTTTTAATGAATTAATTGGTAAATTCCTCGGTAAAATAAGTATTTGGTCAATAACAAAAGTTCATCTCAATACTTTGTTATATACCCTTTGTTGGCAATGACAGAGGTCAAACGTTTTCTGTAAGTTTTCACAAGGTTTTCACACACTGTTGCTGGTATTTTGGCCCATTCCTCCATGCAGATCTCCTCTAGAGCAGTGATGTTTTGGGGCTGTCGCTGGGCAACACAGACTTTCAACTCCCTCCAAAGATTTTCTATGGGGTTGAGATCTGGAGACTGGCTAGGCCACTCCAGGACCTTGAAATGCTTCTTACGAAGCCACTCCTTCGTTGCCCGGGCAGTGTGTTTGGGATCATTGTCATGCTGAAAGACCCAGCCACGTTTCATCTTCAATGCCCTTGCTGGTGGAAGGAGGTTTTCACTCAAAATCTTACGATACATGGCCCCAGTCATTCTTTCTTTTACAGGATCAGTCGTCCTGGTCCCTTTGCAGAAAAACAGCCCCAAAGTATGATGTTTCCACCCCCATGCTTCACAGTAGGTATGGTGTTCTTTCTCCTCCAAACACGACAAGTTGAGTTTTTACCAAAAAGTTCTATTTTGGTTTCATCTGACCATATGACATTTTCCCAACCTCTTCTGGATCATCCAAATGCTCTCTAGCAAACTTCAGACGGGCCTGGACATGTACTGGCTTAAGCAGGGGGACACGTCTGGCACTGCAGGATTTGAGTCCCTGGCGGCGTAGTGTGTTTCTGATGTAGCCTTTGTTACTTTGGTCCCAGCTCTCTGTAGGTCATTCACTAGGTCCCCCCATGTGGTTCTGGGATTTTTGCTCACCGTTCTCATGATAATTTTGACCCCACGGGGTGAGATCTTGCGTGGATCCCCAGATCGAGGGAGATTATCAGTGGTCTTGTATGTATTCCATTGTCTAGTAATTGCTCCCACAGTTGATTTCTTCACACCAAGCTGCTTACCTATTGCAGATTCAGTCTTCCCAGCCTGGTGCAGGTCTACAATTTTGTTTCTGGTGTCCTTTGACAGCTCTTTGGTCTTGACCATAGTGGAGTTTGGAGTCTGACTGTTTGAGGTTGTGGACAGGTGTCTTTTATACTGATAACGAGTTCAAACAGGTGCCATTAATACAGGTAACGAGTGGAGGACAGAGGAGCCTCTTAAAGAAGAAGTTACAGGTCTGTGAGAGCCAGAAATCTTGCTTGTTTGTAGGTGACCAAATACTTATTTTACTGAGGAATTTACCAATTAATTCATTAAAAATCCTTCAATGTGATTTTCTGGATTTTTTTTTCTCATTTTGTCTCTCATAGTTGAGGTATACCTATGATGAAAATTGGAGACCTCTCTCATCTTTTAAGTGGAAGAACTTGCACAATTGGTGACTGACTAAATACTTTTTTGCCCTACCGTATATATATATATATACAGTGATCCCTCACTTATCGCGGTTAATGGGTTCCAGAACCGACCGCGAAAAGTGAAAAACCACGAAGTAGCGTCACCCCTAATGACGTCACCCATAAATAATACGTACGTTCATTCTCTCACTCTCTCTCTCATATGATACGTGTGTGTGTGTGTGTAAGTGTACATACATACGTAGATGTAAATAAAGTGTACATAAATATGTTTTTAGAACTCTTTTATTCTTATAACAAGATACGTAACTCAAGATGAAGATGATTTACTGCACAGGTTAATGAGAGCTTTACTGCTCCTCAGGTGACGCCTCATCGTCAGGTGCTAGAGGCGCAGCATCGTCGAGGGCAGCTTCCGATAGAGCTGGAGAAGCTGCAGGAGGCGGCGCAGTGGCTCGACGGGAAGACTATTTCGCACAAAATGGCACAAGAGAACAGCAAAAAGTTCCACGCGGCGAGACTAAGCAACACGAGCGATAAAGAGCAATGAATGCGGTCTTCCTTCGCTGGGTGGGCGCTCGGCAGGGAGAGAAGCTGGGTAAAACGTCTCGGCCAATCAGCTTGCGGGGTGAAACGTCTCGGCCAATCAGCTTGCGAGATTCCCGAGCCGAGCCAACACGAGAACAGCGAACAGAGAGGTGGATTTTGAGTTGTGCTGCTCTCCGTGTTGATACCTGATATTCTAATGTAGTCTCCCTGCCTTCTGCTAGCGCCCGCCCATTATTTCTCAATTTTGAATTTTTGATGAATATTTTTGAAAAATCCGCGATGCACTGAGGGCGTGAAAGGTGAAGCGCGAAGTAGCGAGGGATTACTGTATATATATATTTATGTTTATATGTACATATGTATACTTGCTGCTCTTGTTTCTTTTTTTATCTCTTGCCTTCTGATTGTTGCTCTGAGTGTTGCTATCCCTGTGCTGTTGCAATCCTGGAATTTCCCCATTGTGGGACTAATAAAGGCTTATCTTATCTTATCTTATCTTATCTTACATCTCTCAAGCCACCATATGCCACGGAAAACACCCGCTGGCATACCTTCCATTTTGCCTTATACTCATTGTCTTTTACGCAGTCAAAACAATTATTGAGTTCTTCCCACTCATGTTGGTACTGTAACGTTGGGGCCATGTTAAGTGAATTTCCCAGCATGCTTTGCCAGTTTGAAACGTTACTGTGTGTGTTAAATGTGTTATTTCTGAGTTATACTGCTGGGTCATTATAACTGCATTATAATGACCCAGCAGTGTTTAGCAGGATTAGGGCAAGATGTATCATGTGTGTGTAACCATGATTCAAACAGGGGTCTGTGAGAATGACCTCCCCTGCTCTGTGTACTAAGTGGCAAGTTGGGGTTGGGGTGTGTGTAAAATAAATCTGGTTGATCACAGCCATCTGCTCCATTTTCTTTGTGTGAACCCTTGCAAACGTCACACTGGTGTCAGAAGTGGGATGGAGCAAATGGAAGCGATCAGAATGGAGATCCGGCAGCTGGAGCAGGCCATTGCTCAGCTGATGATGGATGACGAGACACCACCACCGGGAGCCTGGAGCCGGGACGAACGAAGCGGCGGACCTGACGGGGCCAGCGCACCCCGCCTCCTGTCTTTTTCAAGATAGAGCGGGCAGAACAGAGCAAACGTTCCACCCTTCTCAGGACAGCAGGGGCTGGCGACCCCACGGCGATCAAGGGTGGCGATCGATCAGGAAACGACCACCCCACCTGTTCGACAGTGGGCCAAGATTCCCCGTTTCAACGGCGAAGCCACATTAGATGACTACCTGACACAGGTCGAGCTGACTGCGGCGCTGAACGGCTGGTCACCAGAGGAAACCGCCGTACAGGTCGCGCTGGCCTTGGAAGGGAAAGCCCTCTGCACGCTCTCTGATCTCCGGCCTGAGGAGCACCACAGCTGGCCAGCACTACAAGGGGCGCTCCAGAGACGATTTGGGAGAATAGCGGACGCTGAGCACGCCCAAGAACAACTGACCCGCCGCTGCCGGGACCACCAGGAGAAACTGGGAGCCTATGCTGCAGACATATGGCTGTTAACCCGGCGCAGCTACCCAGATTTCGCGCCGGAGGCAGTAGAGAAGCTCGCCCTCCGGAGCTTCATCCAAGGTCTCCGCCCGGCCCAGCTCCAGAGCCACGTACGGCTCCACGCCGCGAGCGACTGGAAGACTGCAGTGGCAGAAGCAGAGCGGGTAGAGCCGCTAATAAATCGCACCGCTGAAGCAGCAACGCACAGCCGAAGAACCTACCAGGCTACGATGGAGAGCGAGGGGGAGGAGGAGGAATTACGGCAGACCACGGCAGCGCGTCCACGGAGAAGATGGCCTCGGCGGCGTGAGGAAGGGTGCTTCCGCTGCGGAGAGATGGGACACATCGCACGATACTGCCCCGCACCCACCCCACGACAAACCGGCCCCTCGCCGGCGTTAAACTAGAGCAAGGTGGCGTGAACGGGGACAGGCCACCTCCAGCAGATGTTTTCCCCGAGGAGCCGGCACCGCGCGTGGGCCGAGTTGGACACTCTCCAGGGATCTATCTACAGTGCAGCTTGGGGAAGACGTCGATCCGGGCCCTGATTGACACCGGCTCTACAATCTCCTTGGTTCGACCGGGCGTACTGCCGGGCACGAGCAAGACGGCTCCGCGGGGGTGGGAACCCACCGAGCGCTGCGTCACCACAGCTACCGGTGAGCGCGCCCGACTGAAGGGGCGGAGAGTGCTGGTGGTGGGGGTGGCCGGTCAGAACATAAGACACCCGTTCTGGCTGGCTGACATCCAAGACCCCTGTATTATTGGATTAGACCTGCTCACAGCCTGGCGTGCCAAGATCGACACCGCCGGACCTTCCCTCCAGCTGGGAAACCGGACCATCACGCTCCACAGCAGAACCCAGAGAAGGGACGCGGGGGCCCGCGCAATCGAGGGATCGCCAAGACAGACCGGACCAGGCAGGCCACCGCGAGGACTGGACACGATGACGTCACCAGCGCGGACACGAGCACACACAGGGACAGCAAGGGGAGGGGCCAACGTGTCAGCAGAGACGCAGCAGGCGGTGGAGGAATTATTTCAGCGGAGCTGCAGCGGGCTGGACCCGGAACAGAGACGCCAGCTGCGGGAGCTATTGGACTATTACGTGGGTGTTTTCGCTGCGAAGGATGAGGAATGCGGCCGGACCGGGTTGGTGCAGCACGAGATCGACACCGGTGGGGCCAGGCCGATTCGACTCCACCCACGCCGGCTGCCCTTTTCAAGGCGGGCAGCGGCGGAACAAAAAGTGCGAGAAATGCTGGAGGCAGATGTTATTGAGCCCTCCAGCAGCCCCTGGGCAGCGCCTGTGGTGCTGGTCAAGAAGAAGGACGGATCATGGCGGTTCTGTGTGGATTACCGACGCCTGGACGATGCCACCAGGAAAGATTCCTACCCCCTGCCCCGCATCGATGACACGCTGGACCACATCGCCGGCTCCAGCTGGTTCAGCTCGCTGGATCTACGCAGCGGCTATTGGCAGGTAGAGCTGTCACCCGAGGCCCGCCAAAAAAACAGCCTTCTCCATTGGGCAGGGACTGTACCAGTTTAAAGTGATGCCGTTTGGACTCTGCAACGCTCCGGCCACCTTTGAGTGCTTGATGGAGCGAGTGCTGGCTCACGTGCCCAGGAGCCGCTGCGTTGTTTACCTGGATGACCTGCTGGTGCATGCAGCTGATTTTAACAGTGCCCTGTCAAATCTCCGAGAGGTGCTGGGAGCCATCCAGCAGGCGGGGCTACGGTTACACCCTAGGAAATGCCACCTGTTCCGGCGAGAGACCACCTTTTTGGGCCACGTCGTCAGCGCAGCGGGGGTCGCCACCGACCCGGAAAAAGTGGCAACAGTGAGAGACTGGCCAGTGCCGCGGAACGTTGGAGAACTGAGGAGTTTTCTTGGATTGGCCTCCTATTATAGGAAGTTTGTGAAAGACTTCGCCACCATTGCCAGCCCGCTGCATCAGCTGACGCAGAAAGGACGCCCGTTCCAGTGGAGTGACAGCTGTGCTGCTGCTTTCTGCCAGCTTCGCGCAGCGCTCATCAGAGCCCCCATCCTGCGGTATCCTGACCCGAGCCGCCCTTTCATTGTGGACACGGACGCCAGCAACCAGGGCATCGGAGCGGTGCTATCCCAGGAGGGAGAGCATGGAGAGCAGGCAGTCGCTTACTTCAGCCGCACTCTCAGCAGAGCCGAGAGAAATTACTGTGTGACTCGCAGAGAGCTGCTGGCTGTCATTCAAGGACTGCGTCATTTCCGCCCGTATGTGTACGGGGGGAGGTTCCAGCTCAGGACGGACCACGCTTCCCTGACCTGGTTGTTAAATTTCAAAGAACCGGATGGACAGTTGGCAAGGTGGCTGGAGGCACTGCAGGATTATAATTTCCAGATTGTGCATCGGGCAGGCCGCCTCCATGCCAACGCTGACGCGCTGTCTCGGCGCCCCTGCGCGACAGAGGAGTGTCGTCACTGTCAACGGGCTGAAGATCGGGACCAAATCGCCCCACGGGCTGCCGCTCTCCGAGCCGCTGCGAGCAGGAATAACGCAGCGATACACAGCCCCTCCTCAGATGATCAGGCAGTTCTCCCCAGCGATGACGTCACAGAGGTTCTTGGCACGCAGCAGCTGCAGAGCGAGCAGGACAGAGACCCGGTCATTTCGCGGGTTCGGCAGTGGCTGGACGCAGGACAGCGGCCCGCCTGGGAGGTTGTGTCACCGCTGGACCCAGAGACTAAGGCCCTACACTCCCAGTGGGCCAACCTCCGCTGTCATGAGGGCGTGGTGTATCGACAGTGGCAGACTCCAGCTGGGCAGCGGCACATTTGGCAGCTGCTGGTTCCTCGTCGACTCCGGCCCAAAGTACTCCAGCTGGTTCATGGGGCGGTAGGAGCGGGCCACTTCGGGGTGACAAAGACGCTGCAGCGCCTTCGGGCCCGGTTCTACTGGCCCGGCTGTCATCAGGACGTGGAGCTCCACGTTCATCGCTGCGACACATGCACAGCTCAGAAGGGACCAACTCAGCGATCCCACGCTCCCCTGCAGCAGTACCGGGTGGGAGCACCGATGGAGCGAGTGGGAGTGGACATCCTGGGCCCTTTCCCGACCACGGACCGGGGGAACCGCTACGTGCTGGTCGCGATGGATTATTTCACTAAGTGGCCAGAGGCGTACGCGGTCCCGGATCAGAGCGCCGCTACGACGGCATCAAAGCTGGTGGATGAAATGTTCTGTCGGTTTGGCGCACTGGAGGAGCTGCACAGCGATCAGGGTCGGAACTTCGAGGCGGAGGTCTTCGGAGAGGTCTGCAAACGGCTGGGCATCCGGAAGACCCGGACCACCCCACTGCATCCACAGAGCGACGGCCTGGTCGAACGATTCAACCGGACCCTCACCACCCAGCTCGCTATCCTAGTGGACCAGCGACAGCGAGACTGGGACCTGCACCTGCCTTTTGTTTTGTGGGCGTACCGGACAGCTGCTCAGGAATCTACCCGGTGCACCCCTGCGGCGCTCATGTTTGGACGCGAGCTGCGCACACCGGTGGATTTGGTATTCGGTTGCCCCCCTGAGCCGGAGGTGGAAGGAAAACCTGGATTGGATTATTTTTTTTGTTTGAAAGAACGTCTCCACACGGTGCACGAGCTGGCTCGAGAGGCCCTGGCAGCGGCAGGGGGTCGGCAGAAGCGAGCGTACGACTCCCGCTGCCAGGGGAGGGACTTTGCACCGGGAGATCGAGTCTGGGTTTTCTGCCCTGAGAGGAAGAGAGGACGATCACCGAAGCTGGCGAGCCATTGGTCGGGGCCATGCGTGGTCCTGGAGAGACTGTCAGATGTGGTGTACAGGGTGAGGCTTAGAAAAAGGGACCGGGTTGTGGTCCTTCATCGTGACCGTCTCGCCCCGTATCGGCCATCTGCACCGCTGGTGGACGAACCGGAGCTTCCATCCCGGCCCGATACCCCGACCGAGACCCAGATGGACACTAGGGGGCCTGTACGTGTTGGCCGCTGGCGCCGAAGACCGCCCCGACATCTGGATGAGTTTGTATTGGACTTTTAAATTGGACTTTAATTTTTCTGGGGACAGAAACCAGTCCGGGGGGGGGGGGCAGTGTAACGTTGGGGCCATGTTAAGTGAATTTCCCAGCATGCTTTGCCAGTTTGAAACGTTACTGTGTGTGTTAAATGTGTTATTTCTGAGTTATACTGCTGGGTCATTATAACTGCATTATAATGACCCAGCAGTGTTTAGCAGGATTAGGGCAAGATGTATCATGTGTGTGTAACCATGATTCAAACAGGGGTCTGTGAGAATGACCTCCCCTGCTCTGTGTACTAAGTGGCAAGTTGGGGTTGGGGTGTGTGTAAAATAAATCTGGTTGATCACAGCCATCTGCTCCATTTTCTTTGTGTGAACCCTTGCAAACGTCACAGTACTTTTGCAAGCATTTACGTTTGACTGATCCACGATTAGCACTGCGGCAGCACAGCAACCCACCCTTGGCCTGGGGATCCTGGGTTTGATCCCAGCCCCCGACCAACATTGATCTGTGTGGAGTTTGCATGTTCTTCCCGTGTCTGCGTGGGTTTATTCCGGGATTTCTCCGGTTTCCTCCCACATGCCAAAAACATGCAAATTAGGTTAATTGGCATCAAACTGGGGATTCTAAATTGTCCTTAGGTATGGATGTGAGAGTGAATGGTTGTCTGTCTCTCTGTGTTGGCCCTGCGATGGACTGGCAATCTGTCCAGGGTGTACCCCGCCTCTAGCTCAAAGATACTGGGATAGGCTCCAGCCCCCCCATGACCCGAAAAGGATTAAGTGGAAGAAGATGATCCACGGTGCGGACTATTGGAGCACGGTGAAAGTGTAGACATGTTGGTCTGTGAGTGAGAAGCCGGCAAGGCACTACAGCTGCTGCTGAGCCCACCCAGCTACCTCTCCCCCAATCACTGTCGAGCAATGACTTCACACATGTGGTGTGTAAAAGTAAACAAATCAACCAACAACTACTGAGTAGGAGGGCTACATGCAGAATGCGGATGAGATGATGCTGCGCTAAAAGCAGTTAATCAGTACAGGATAAACCATGTCCTGTATTGATTCAATACATGACACATTATTTTAGTTTAAAAAAACAGGACGATACTGTATTTTACAGGATGGGTAGCAACCCTAGTTACGGTTAGGGTCACCTTTACTAATGGCTAAAAGTCAGAGAAAGTGGCAGAGAAACAATTCTCAATGGTGTTGGCAGAAAAACATTAAGGTGCTGGATTTCTCAACTGTGCAAACGCTGTGTATCCACTGCACATAAAAAATGTTTTCCTTGTCTGTCATGCACGTTTTCTCTGAGTGAGTAATCAAATTTTAGGTTCGATTGAGCTGGTATAAAGTTAAGGCAGCTAATGAGAAGGAAAATGAGCCATGGTAGCACTAGAGATGAAATATGACCGTTAGCGGCATAGTCATTTGAAAAACATCATTAAAATTCAGAAACTTACCTGATATTTTTGGAGAGGATGAAACTGTTTTTGTTTTTTGTTTTTTTTCGGGGGGGGGGGTTGCCACCTGAAAATCATCACAGGTGATGAGAACAAACATTAGTTTTAATGAACTTTCTAGGTTCACTAAACTAGTTCAGCAACTAACATGATGGAATCTTCCACAATTTTAGCTTAAAATGCTATTACAGATGTGTCCAGAGCGACAGAAAACACCTTGGAAGGTGAGCAGCATGTTTGCTAACTACTGGTCTGTGCTAACAACACAACTTTGTTGCATCATTTGAAGTTGTTTAGCTCACTTGGAAAAGGAGCAGCGTGAAACCAAATCAAACCGGATCAAATGTTTAAAATGTAACAAAAACAGGAACCTCAGTCAGGACTTTGGTGTGGCCTTTCAGGTGTGAAAACACCCTTAAATGGAGGATTCTGATAATTTCTCTTGTTACCAAAAGGTGGTGCCATTACTTTTACTAAATATTATACTCAACTATTCAGACAGGACCTTTTTCATAGATAGGAAATTTATTGCAAGTCAAAATTTTCCAGAAGTGATTTAACTTAAATATGCACTCCGGTGGATATACAGTAAATCCCCTATAAAAACAAATCTATATCACACATGTCTAAAAATGGTATCTTATGCCCTTTTTTCTACAAAAAAATCTTTCATTATCTTACAGTTTCACATTTTCACTGTAGGCTTTATCTCTTGAAGTTTACGGGAGCTGTATTAATCTTTACAAGTTGTATGTCATAACACTGTAAGTGTCTACAAGTGTGATCTCTTCCACAGCAGTCCAATGTCACAGTGGTTGGTAATGTTGCCTCAGAGAGATAGCTTCCAATTTAATGAAACAATATTAGGGAGTGCTGTATCAATGAATATAGTAACTATGGGTGTGATACATCTGTGTGGAGGGCATTAGACGTGTCACCCCATAGTTTCCATATTCACTGATATCACATGACCTCAAGTGTAATATTGATTTTATACAACAGTTCCGCAAGCACAATTTATTAAATGACAGCAACACTGGATAAAATATTATGATTTGTTTGTTTAACCAGTTATTTTGCACAGCTGAAAAAAAAATAGTCCCTTCTAAATGTAGCCAGTAACTGTTGCTTAACATCTCAATCAGCATGAAGACATCCATTGTCATTTCACACGCAAACAAAATTAAATATTGTCAAGTGCCAAAGTAAGTGTTTATGAACATACCGGTCACCTTTTAAGTTGGTACTGCAGAAGGGCCGAGATCAAAAAGTGTCAGATGCTGGTGGCTAGTTAGCATGCTAGCAATTTGGCTTCGGCACACTTCGCTCACTTTTTCTTGGCATTTTCAGATGAAACAGAGCATCCATCACCACAAAGGTATTGTGGTTTAATTGAGACAATAAATCCAACTCTAGCGCTGTCCATTTTTTAAAAACAGACATGAAATAGCTTAACAGTGTTTATACAAGGGCAGACTTTGTAAACTGAATAAAGTTGTTTTTGTTTTGTTTTTTCAAAAGGGTGGGACTTCAGGGTCAGGTAACATTTCTCTTCAAACAACACTTCACTGTGGAAATTGAGGTATCCAACACAGTATTGCAATTCTCACAGATAGAGTTGACAGTAAATTACTATTAGTAATTAACAGTCACTAGAACACCTTTGAAGCAGAGTAATACATACTGTATCCAGTGAAGTGTTGGAGTTGTCGTAAATCACCCGTTTCACGGGGAGAACAAGACATCAAATGCCGTCTGTGACTTTGTAACATTTATTAAAGTAAAGATGCACATAACAAGCAACACATGCAGCCGGAGCACACCCAAAGAGCAGGGCTCACAGCTGAAAGAATTTAGGAAAAGGACAAATTACCTGGTCGGAGCTCAGCGCGATCTCCTCAACGGCTATGGCTGACAACACACTCAGATTCTTGATGATCATTCGAGGACGTCTCAGTCGGGCATGACAATGGGGAAAAGTTGTTGTGCCCTTAAATATCATCTCTTGATGGGCAGCAGGTGTGGATACATGAGTAGAAAAAATAACAGAATGAATGACAGCTGTGCAGCTCCGAACAGTTTGATAGCCGGAAGCTGCACAGTGCTGTCAAAATAAAACACATACCGGAAACCATAATGAAACAACAACACAACCCCAAAATGTAACCATTACTACAAATACAAAATAACACAATAACTGGACAGGATAAACAAAGAAACAGACAGAAAAAAGACTAAACTTAACTGAAGACTGGGCATGGCACCTGCCCATGCTCAGGATCATGATAGGAGTGCAATTATCATGGAATATAGCAACTCCTGGAATCCCTATTGTCTAATCAAATTGCTCGATCAGAACTAACTGTTGTATAAGCTATTATAATTCAGAAAGAATATTGTGAACTCTACTTGAATGGGCAAGTGTTAATGCTGATAGGGTGCAGACATTACCTCTTCAACTTTTCATCTTCTCCATCAAACTTTTAAGTAAGTCCTCTTCCCCCCTCTTCCTGGGTGCGTCCTGCCTGGCTTGGGGGGGGGGGGGGGTTGCTCTGCGGGTGCAGGGCTGTCTTGGTGCTGGCTGGGGGTTCCCTTGGCTGTCTCTCACGTGATGGTGGGTTATGTGCCATTTGCTGCCGGCAGAGCTGGGGGCTGGTTTCTCCGGGTCGGGGTCCTTGGGGTGGTGGCAGCACTACTCTGGTGGGGTGGTGAGGATTCTTGGACGATGGGCCCGGTTTTCAGTCGAGGTTACTTGCTGGCTCCCCCTTGTATTGTACCCCCCCCCCCCATGTGGTGGGTTCCAGTTTGGGGGACCTGGGTCAGAATGACCTGCTTGGCTGCTGGTGCTGCCAACACAGGGTTATTCTGCCCATCCTCCTGGGCCAGGGGGTTACTTTATGATTGTATATTGTTGTTGTATCTGTTACGACCCGAGCGCTGGGTTCTGTCCGCGCTCAGGCTACGCACAGCTCGCTGCCGGCCTTGACAGCTGTGGGTTGTATTCTGGCCTCTCCGGGCTCTTATTGTGAAGGCGCTCGGTGGGGCTTCCGCCTGTCAAGGTTGGTCAGCTGTTTGTCATTACTGCTCGTTAGTGTTCGCCTTTATAAGGCGGGCACTAGCGGCAGTTAAATCGCAGGAGTATCGTCAAAACGTCAGACATCGTCAGATCGTCTAAACCTCGTTAGACCTTCATGTCAGGTTTGTGTTCTTTGGTCTTGTCATAGTTTAGCTCGTAGTGGCTGGGGTTAGCCCTACGAGCCCTTGTATTGCTTAATGCGTGTTTTTGCCCTGAGCGGCTCATAGTCTTGTCTTGTCTTGTGTTATTAATAAATCACCATCATTGCAAAACTCACTGGTGGACTCTTGGCGTCTTATGGTGATCCGCGAGGGTCACCGCATGACAGTATACTCTTGCCAGACGTCTAAATGTAGACGCCACACCGAGACACCTTTTTCACCGTGAATTTTTGCTTTAATTGGACTATTGTTCTTCCCTGTCTGAGTGTCATTTGCTGGGAGAATGCCGTCATCCAGGGGCCGCGGTCAGCGCCTGGGCAAAGAGTTAGCGAGCGCGCTGGAGTACGTCGACGGGACGCTCCTCGCCGCTACCTTTGATGTCAACTCCAGCTATATGCGCTGGCACCTGGACTATGCAGAGGTTTCCTGGACAACCTTCCCCTCCACTACTACGATCACCCGGAGGTGATGACGAGGAAAGATGAACTCGCCACGCGGCGCGAGATACTCCACGGGCTGGAGGAGGAGGAAAGCAGGAAACAGAGGAGGAGGCATCCTCGCTCCCTGTGTTGGGTTCCTGTCCCTGACCCGGTCCAGGAGGTCGCACCATCTGGAGGTCGTCGACGACGTCGGCGCCACGGCCAAGGAGAACCTCAGCAGAATCCCCGGCTGGACCCGCTGCTGGCGAAGCCCGTCAGCGAACCTCTGAGAGCAGCTCCACCTCGTCCTTCCAGGGGGCCCTCTGTCGCCATCCAGCGGGGAGAGGGAGGAACAACGTCCCCTACAGCAGGAACCATCTCTTCTCTGGGATAAAGGCAAGTGCGTGTTAATTTATTACATCATAATTGTAACCTGCCTTGTCTGACTCCTGGAGGTGGAGTTCGGGGTTCCCAGCCCCCCGAGCTCCCTCCACCTGCTGTAGAGATAACGATTAAACCTGCTGCTTCTGTGTCCCCCCCGTTGAGCAGTCCGTGACGCCAGGCCAACGTCGTCGGATGAAGAGGGGGCCTGCAGTGCTGGAAAGCCTGGATCTGGCCCTGTAGCCACGTCGTGGACGGAGGAGAAGAGCGGACTGCGGCCCGGAGCCTGAGCTGACGATGAAGCATCCCCAGGTCTCCTCGCCGGAGCGGTCCTAGCCAGTGGGTCGAGTGTCCCCTGCCCCCACTCCATACGGGTCATCGACGTGGACAGCAGCGCGGGAGGAACCTCAGGCTGCAGACGACATCTTGCCAGCTGCGGAGCCCGACGCAGCTGAGTTGGAGCCTGCTGACGAGAGTTGCCGCCCTGAACCTGGATCGCCAAAGTCCTGGGTGGCAACAGAACCCGAGTGCAGGCAAGTGCTCCCTCTTGTATCTCTGTCCCCTGTTTTGGAGCATTTTTGCCTGCCTCTCGGGGAGGCGAGTGAGGAGCAGCCGCCTGCTGCGCCCGAGCTTGTCTCGCTGGGTTCTGTTGCTACCGGTGATTCTGATCCCGGTTTCCTTCTTGTTTGTGAGCCTCGTTGCAGTGTCGCCGGCATGGAACCAGTCGGAGTTACTGGGTTGGAGGTCCCAGGTTCGGGGGTGGAGATCGTCAGCAGAGCTGCACCGACCCAGTCGGGGTCCGTCGTGGAGGCTGCTGTGGCCCAATCGGGGTCCGATGTGGGTGCACCAGAGGCCCAATCGGGGCCCGACGTGGGTGCAGCTGGGACCCAATCGGGGTCCAGCGGAGGTGCAGCGCCGATGTGGTCCACGGACAGGGGAGGAGCTGCAGACCTTTCGCCGTCGGACGGATTACGGGCTCATCCTTGCCTTCTTTCCTCTCCAATGAGTCACCGCCCCTGCGCATCATCGCCGGGGGCCGTAGGGGTTCCTGTTCGCTCGCCCCGGCTCTCCCGAGTTTTGTTCTCGTCAGGGAGGCTGCCATGGGCTGTTTTTCCCCGGGACTGGTGGCTGAGGGACACGGGTCGGCCGCCTGAGGAACTGCTTCGCCGGTTCGGCGCCCCGGGTAGGCCACCCGACGTGTTGTGTGTTTCGTTGGGCGACCTGGTTCGGCCGCCAGAGGAGATGATGTGCTGGGCGTTGGACTGTGGCGAGCCGCCTGGTCATGTTCCGCCTCCCATGACCACCCGCTGGCCGTTGGACGCGGGGAGACCACCTGAACTGTTCCTATGGCGCCTGGTCTCCGCCGGTCGGCATAAACTGTCGGGGGGGTAGTGATCATTTTTCTGGTGATGATCTGTCCCGGTGATTGTTCTGTTTTTTTTTCCTTTCCCTTGCTATCCTGTGTGCTTTGTGTTATGGTCATTTGGGTGTCTGCGGGTATTTATGTCTTGCAGTTGCTCTAGTTTGTTTTGTGTTAGGTATGAGCCAGTAATTGCTCTGTTTTTCTGTATTTGGTTTTTTGAAAACTCTCATGAGAATTCGCACAGGTGGGAAGTCATTTTCTTGTGTAACGTGGGCCAAGATTTAATTTTCTCGTGCTGTCCTGTATTTAGTTTTTCTGACCCAGTGATTCTGTTTTTTTTTTGTTTTGTCCATGTTATCCTGTGCAATTTTTTTTTTGTGATCGTTAGTTGACCATTTGATTTAATCTGAGTAGTTGGTATTCTTGTCATTGCCCTGTATTTAGTTGTTCTTGCCGGGTTTTGATTGTTTCTGGGTTTGGTCTCTCTCCCTCCGCACCTACCCCCAGCCACCCACCCTGGGGGGGCGGGGGCAGGGTGGTCCGTAGGCGTTCTGAGCCCGCCGTTGGAGGGAGGGTACTGTTACGACCCGAGCGCTGGGTTCTGTCCGCACTCGGGCTACGCACAGCTCGCTGCCGGCCTTGACAGCTGTGGGTTGTATTCTGGCTTCTCCGGGCTCTTATTGTGAAGGCGCTCGGTGGGGCTTCCGCCTGTCAAGGTTGGTCAGCTGTTTGTCATTACTGCTCGTTAGTGTTCGCCTTTATAAGGCGGGCACTAGCGGCAGTTAAATCGCAGGAGTATCGTCAAAACGTCAGACATCGTCAGATCATCTAAACCTCGTTAGACCTTCATGTCAGGTTCATGTTCTTTGGTCTTGTCATAGTTTAGCTCGTAGTGGCTGGGGTTAGCCCTACGAGCCCTTGTATTGCTTAATGTGTGTTTTTGCCCTGAGCGGCTCATAGTCTTGTCTTGTCTTGTGTTATTAATAAATCACCATCATTGCAAAACTCACTGGTGGACTCTTGGCGTCTTATGGTGATCCGCGAGGGTCACCGCATGACAGTATCCTCTCAAATACTTGTAAATAGATACTTGGAAAAATAAGGACAGGTTGGAGTTTCTGTATGTAAGAAGAGAAATATTATATATTTTATATAGCTGTATGTATACAGTGGTGTGAAAAAGTGTTTCCCCCTTCCCGATTTCTCATTTTGTTGCATGTTTGTCACACTTAATTGTTTCAGATCGTCAAACAAATTTAAATATTAGACAAAGATAACACAAGTAAACACAAAATGCAGCTTTTCAATGAAGGTGTTTATTATTAAGGAGAAAACAATCCAAACCTACATGGCCCTGTGTGAAAAAGTGATTGTCCCCTAAACCTAATAACTGGTTGGGCCACCCTCAGCAGCAACAACTGCAATCAAGTGTTTGTGATAACTGGCAATGAGTCTTTTACAGTGCTGTGGAGGAATTTTTGCCCACTCATCTTTGCAGAATTGTTGTAATTCAGTCACGTTGGAAGGTTTTCAAGCATGACTCACCTTTTTAAGGTTATGCCACAGCATCTCAATTGAATTCAGGTCAGGACATTGACTAGGCCGCTCCAAAGTCTTCATTTTGTTTTTCTTAAGCCATTCAGAGGTGGACTTTCTGGTGTGATTTGGATCATTGTCCTGCTGCAGAACCCAAGTGCACTTCAGCTTGAGGTCACGAACAGATGGCCGGACATTCTCCTTCAGGATTTTTTGGAAAACAGCAGAATTCATGCTTCCATTTACCACAGCAAGTCTTCCAGGTCCTGAAGCAACAAAACAGCCCCTGACCATCCCACTACTACCACCATATTTTACTGCTGGTATGATGTTCCTTTTTTGAAATGCTGTGTTACTTTTATGCCTGATGTAATGGGATACACACCTTCCAAAAAGTTCAACTTTTGTCTCATCAGTCCACAGAGTATTTTCCCAAAAGTCTTGGGGATCATCAAGATGTTTTCTGGCAAAACTGAGACAAGTCTTTATGTTCTTTTTTGCTCAGCAGTGGTTTTCGTCTCGGAACTCTGCCATGCAGGCCATTTTTGCCCAGTGTCTTTCTTATGGTGGAGTCATGAACACTGACTTTAACCGAAGCAAGTGAGGCCTGCAGTTCTTTGGATGTTGTTGTGGGGTCTTTTGTGACCTCTTGGATGAGTCGCTGCTGTGCTCTTTGGGTAATTTTGGTCAGCCTGCCACTCCTGGGAAGGTTCACCACTGTTCCATGTTTTCGCCATTTGTGGAAAATGGCTCTCACTGTGGTTCGCTGGAGTCCCAAAGCTTCAGATATGGCTTTATAACCTTTTCCAGACTGATGGATCTCAATTACTTTGTTTCTCATTTGTTCCTGAATTTCTTTAGATCACAGCATAATGTCTAGCTTTTGAGGCTCTTTTGGTCTACTTCACTTTGTCAGGCAGGTCCTATTTAAGTGATTCTTTAACAAAGAACAGGTGTGGCAGTAATCAGGCCTGGGTGTGGCTACAGAAATTGAACTCAGCTTTCCAAAGATGTGATAAACCTCAGTTAATTTATGTTTTAATGGGGGGGGGGGGGTCACTTTTTCACACAGGGCCAAATAAATTTGGATTTTTTTTTTACCCTTAATAATAAACCCCTTCATTTAAAAACTGCATTTTGTGTTTCGTTGTGTTATCTTTGTCAAATATTTCAATTTATTTGATGATCTGAAACATTTAAGTGTGACAAACATACAAAAAAAAAAAGAGAGAAATCAGGAAGGGGCAAACACTTTTTCACACCACTGTATACCTATTTATATTTGTATATGCTTATTTGCAAATCCATTCTCCCCACAGGTTTACATGTTCTTGCCTGCACACATGCATGTGTGCAGGCAGGGGCGGCAGTGGCTCAAGAGGTAGAGCAGGTCGTCTAATAACCCGATGGTTGGTGGTTCGAATCCCGCTCTCCCCAGATATCCTACCGTTGTGTCCCTGGGCAAGACACTTCATCCGCATTGCCTCCAGTGCCCATAACACTGGGTATGAATGTATAAAAATGTTTAAATGTTCGGTGGTGGCCGGAGAGGCCGTTGGCGTGGGTTGGCAGCCACATTTCCATCAGCCTGCCCCAGGGCAGCTGTGGCTACAGTAGTAGCTTGCCACTACCATTGTCTGTCTGGAGTGAATGAATAATGTATCTACTTGTAAAGCGTCTATGATAAAGTGCTATATAAATCTGATGCATTATTATTATGCACACGTATATGTTTTGTTTGTATCTTGTTGTGGTTGTGACATTTTGCCCACTGTCTGTACAGTATGTTTCACCTAGCACTGTTGGTGGTTCTCACCAAAAATAATATTCACGATAAAGTTCCACTGACGGAAATGATGAGTTGTATTCAGCAATGTCAGCCTCATGCCGAACAAGGAGCTGTATTTACAAACTGAGCCGTTAAAAAAAACAAAAAAAAAACAAAACCTTTTTAAGTAAATTTCTTAATACTTTTTTTCCCAACTCATACTGTCTGAATCAGAATAGTGTGGAGAAGATACTGAATTTCTGTAAAGCGCCACCTGCAAAAGAGCTTTCACATTAGCCGGAGGGTTGGTGGTTCGATTCCCGCTCTCCCCAGACATCCTGCCATTGTGTCCCTGGGCAAGACACTTTACTTTCACTTTGCCTCCAGTGTCCATGACACTGGGCATGAACGTGTATAAATGTTCGGTATTGGTCAGAGAGGCTGTTGGCTTGGATTGGCAGCCACGTTTCCGTCAGTCTTCCCCAGGGCAGCTGTGGCTACCGTAGTAGCTTACCACTACTATTGTCTGTGGAGTGAATGAATAATGTATCTATTGTAAAGTGTCTTTGAGTGTCTATGAAAAGCACTATAAAAATCTGATGCATTATTATTATTATTATTATTATTATTATTATTATTATTATTAGAGAGGATACCCATCAAAGTTTCCATGTGACCTGCTCCCACGGGCCACTGCACTTGTAAAAGCCTGAGGTTTGCAACAGTGACATAAAAACCTGCATATTAATTTATTGTTATCCAACATGCAAATCAGCTGTGATTCACACACGGTTACATCGTCATTTGAGCTTCAGTCTTGCTCATCAGTGAAGATATTGTTGCGGGCTCCTCACAGAGACCATCATCTTGGCCCGCTCACCTCCAGAGACTGCAATCAGTAGCACGCTGTGGCATCATTAACACATGAAAAGGTGACTGTGGGAAGATTTGCTGTCAGTATTGCTAGACCAAAAGTTGGTCGCTTAAGGAATTTCTTGAAGAACTTTTGGTTCATAATTATACAACACATTGAAGCACCGGGAACTCTGCTATACTGTATAAGGACTGCAGTAAATGAGGTTACTCTGCATTTTATATTCCTTTAGTAAAAGTGCAGAAGCACTGCATACGTACTGCATATATATTTTGGAATTTTTGTGGTCATATCTGTCACAACTAGAGGACACCCAGAGAGTGCATACCTCCACCAAGTCCTTATCTCTCAGAATGTTGGTTTGTCTGTTTGTCAGCAGGATTACACAAACACTACCAGCCTTGGTGGAGGTATCCGCTCTTTGAGTGGCTTCTATGTCTTTACAGTGCATACCTTTGCCAAGGCCTTACAGTCATGTGAAAAAATTAGGACACCCTGTGTAAGCCTGTGTGTGTGTGTTTTTTTTAAACATATTTGGACATATGGATATTGAATATCAGTGTTAAAAATACTGGGAGATTCATGTAATACAACTAAACAATTAAAAATGAATTCAAGACTTTTTTCAAATTTTCTGTAAAATGTAATTCTAAACAAATAGTGAGGAATAAATTAGCCCCCCCCCCCCACACATCTTTTTAGGACACCCCCACATTAAAATAAAATAAATGTTAAAAAAATGCAAAAAAAAAAAAAACAGAAAACAAAACCAAGGTTAGACATACAGTGGGGCAAAAAAGTATTTAGTCAGCCACCAATTGTGCAAGTTCTCCCACTTAAAAGATGAGAGAGGTCTCCAATTTTCATCATAGGTATACCTCAACTATGAGAGACAAAATGAGAAAAAAAAAATCCAGAAAATCACATTGAAGGATTTTTAATGAATTAATTGGTAAATTCCTCAGTAAAATAAGTATTTGGTCACCTACAAACAAGCAAGATTTCTGGCTCTCACAGACCTGTAACTTCTTCTTTAAGAGGCTCCTCTGTCCTCCACTCGTTACCTGTATTAATGGCACCTGTTTGAACTCGTTATCAGTATAAAAGACACCTGTCCACAACCTCAAACAGTCAGACCCCAAACTCCACTATGGCCAAGACCAAAGAGCTGTCAAAGGACACCAGAAACAAAATTGTAGACCTGCACCAGGCTGGGAAGACTGAATCTACAATAGGTAAGCAGCTTGGTGTGAAGAAATCAACTGTGGGAGCAAATATTAGAAAATGGAAGACATATAAGACCACTGATAATCTCCCTCAATAAGATAAGATAAGATAAGATAAGCCTTTATTAGTCCCACAACGGGGAAATTCCAGGATTGCAACAGCACAGGGATAGCAACACTCAGAGCAACAATCAGAAGGCAAGAAAAAAAAAAAATCTGGGGCTCCACGCAAGATCTCACCCCGTGGGGTCAAAATTATCACGAGAACGGTGAGCAAAAATCCCAGAACCACACGGGGGGACCTAATGAATGACCTGCAGAGAGCTGGGACCAAAGTAACAAAGGCTACATCAGAAACACACTACACCGCCAGGGACTCAAATCCTGCAGTGCCAGATGTGTCCCCCTGCTTAAGCCAGTACATGAGACTTGGTTAGGGCAAGAGGATTATGTTGGTTTAAATGAATCAACTCCCTCTGGTTATTTAAACTGTCAAAATCCCAGAAGTTCTGGTCGTGGAGGAGGAGTAGCAACAATTTACCATTCCAAATTACTAGTTAATGTAAAGCAAAAAACATGTTATAATTCCTTTGAGGGTCTGGTCCTCAGTATTGGGCACTTTAGCAATTTTAGGTTAAACCCAATTTTATTTGCCATAGTCTATCGTCCCCCATCAACCTACTCAGAATTTTTATCCGAATTTGCTGATTTCTTAGCTGATTTAGTGCTGAAATCTGATAATAACAATTATAGTAGGGGACTTTAATATACATGTGGATGTAGATAGTGACTGCCTTAATGTGGCATTTAATTCAATATTAGACTCGATTGGGTTTTCTCAGAAAGTAGGAAATTCTACTCATTACCTCCACCATACATTGGACCTTGTTCTGACATATGGCATAGAAATAGAAAATCTCGTAGTGTCTCCTCATAACCCTGTACTGTCAGACCATTGTCTGTTAACCTTTGATTTTACTATTTCTGACTATATGGCTCCTAAAGAAAAATATTATTACAGTATATGCCTCTCAGATGATGCTGTTACCAAATTTATGCAGATTGTTTCCTCTATGCCATGTGTCAACACAACGGAAATAAGCTATAGACAGCTTGCTCCTTCTGTAATTGATAACATGGTGGATAGTGTTTCAGCTTCTCTGCATCAGACTCTAGACTTGGTGGCCCCCTTAAAAAAGAAAAAGTCTAATCAGAGATTTCTAACTCCTTGGTTCAACACAGAAACTCGTAGCTTAAAACAGAAGACTCGTCAATTAGAAAGAAAATGGCACTCCACTAATTTAGATGAAATCTATTTAGCTTGGAGAAATCATCTTTTAATTTATAAAAAATCTCTTAGAAAAGCTAGAACGAGTTATTACTCTGCATTAATAGAAGAGAACAAGAATAATCCCAGGTTTCTTTTCAGTACTGTAGCCAGGTTGACAAAGAGTCAGGACTCTGTCAATCCTAGCATTCCCTTAGAGCTTATTAGTCAGGACTTTATAAACTTTTTCAATAATAAAATTTCATCCATCAGAGATAAAATCAATCAGATTCTTCCCACAGTTAACTTAAATACTGTAACTACTACAACTCCTTCTATTGATGTCTGTCTTGATGAGTTTACTCCAATTGACCTTTGTGAGTTAGACAAAATAGTTTCCTCATCCAAACCTTCATCTTGTCTTTTAGACCCTATTCCTACCAGGTTATTTAAAGAAGTCTTCCCACTTATTGGTAGCTTTATTCTTCATATAATCAATTCTTCATTAACTTTAGGCCATGTACCGCAGGCTTTTAAAACGGCTGTAATTAAACCCTTACTCAAAAAGCCAACGCTAGATCCAGGAGCTTTAGCTAACTATAGACCAATCTCTAATCTCCCTTTCATTTCAAAAATCTTAGAAAGAGTTGTTGCTACGCAATTATTTGACCACCTGCAGGGAAATGGTTTACTTGAAGAGTTTCAGTCTGGGTTTAGAATCCATCATAGTACTGAAACAGCCTTAGCGAAGGTCACTAACGACCTCCTCATTGCATCTGATAATGGACTAGTTTCTGTACTTGTCCTTTTAGACCTTAGTGCAGCTTTTGATACTATCGATCATAATATTCTACTTGATAGATTAGAACACTATGTTGGACTTAATGGAACTTCATTGCAGTGGTTTAGATCTTATTTATCTGATAGGTTCCAGTTTGTTCATGTAAATAATGAGTTTTCTTTCAACTCAAAGCTCAGTCATGGAGTTCCACAGGGATCTGTGCTAGGCCCTACTCTTTTTAGTTTATATATGCTTCCGTTAGGCAACATTATTAGAAAGCACTGTATACATTTTCATTGTTATGCTGATGACACACAATTATACCTGTCAAGGAAGCCAGATGATCAATTAGCCAAGTTAGAAGCCTGTCTTAAGGAAATCAAAGCTTGGATGACTTGTAATTTCCTGCTATTAAATTCAGATAAGACTGAAGTCATTCTTGTTGGTCCAAAAAACCTTAGAAATTCCTTTCCAAATCAAACTTTCAGTTTGGATGCGGTTACTCTTTCTCTTAATAGCTCTGTGAGGAACCTTGGAGTTATTTTTGATCAGGATTTGTCCTTCAATTCACATATTAAATTTGTTTCTAAGACTGCTTTCTATCATTTGCGTAATATTGCCAAGATTAGGAGCATCTTGTCTCAGAGTGATGCTGAGAAACGCTTTTGTTAGCTCGAGATTAGATTATTGTAATTCTTTATTATCAGGCTGTCCTAAAACATCTTTAAAAAGTCTTCAGCTGATCCAAAATGCTGCAGCAAGAGTTTTAACAGGTACTAGAAAGAGAGATCGTATCTCTCCGGTTCTGGCCTCCCTTCATTGGCTTCCCATAGAGTTTAGAATTAAGTTTAAAATCCTTCTTCTTACTTACAAAGCTCTAAACAATCAGGCTCCTTTTTATTTAAAAGATCTGATACTACCGTATTATCCTAACAGAGCACTACGCTCCCAAAATGCAGGATTACTTGTAATACCTAGAATCTCCAAAAGTACAATGGGAGGCAGAGCCTTCAGTTATCAAGCTCCTCTCCTGTGGAATCAGCTGCCAATCTGGATTTGGGAGTCAGACTCGATCTCTGTTTTTAAGAATAGGGCTAAAACCTACCTTTTTGATATAGCCTACAATTAGGGAGGGATCATGTGTTTCTGAACCCTCCCTTAGTTATGCTGCTAATAGGTTTAGTCAGCCGGGGGACCTCCAGTAATGCACTGGGCCTCACTCCTTTTCTCACTCTCAATGAAATATTTTTTTTGCTGGTCATTAACATTTGTTTGTTCTCTCCCATAGATTGAGTCCCCATCGTGCTGTTTGCTCTCTACATGTCTGTTCTTTTCTTCTTCTCTATCCCCTCACCCCCCAGCCAGTCGCAGCAGATGACTGCCCCTCCCTGAGCCTGGTTCTGCTGGAGGTTTCTTCCTGTTAAAAGGGAGTTTTTCCTCTCCACCGTCGCCAAGTGCTTGCTCACAGGGGATCGCCTGATTGCTGGGGTCTTTCTGCAACTGTGGGGGTTCCCCCTACAGTTGATAGTGCTATGAGATGACTGTTGTTGTGAAATGGCGCTATATAAATAAAGTTGAATTGAATTGAATTGAATGTCCAAGCCCATCTGAAGTTTGCTAGAGAGCATTTGGATGAACCGGAAGAGGATTGGGAGAATGTCATATGGTCAGATGAAACCAAAATAGAACTTTTTGGTAAAAACTCAACTTGTCGTGTTTGGAGGAGAAAGAACACCATACCTACTGTGAAGCATGGGGGTGGAAACATCATACTTTGGGGCTGTTTTTCTGCAAAGGGACCAGGACGACTGATCCGTGTAAAGGAAAGAATGAATGGGGCCATGTATCGTGAGATTTTGGATTTTGAGTGAAAACCTCCTTCCACCAGCAAGGGCATTGAAGATGAATCGTGGCTGGGTCTTTCAGCATGACAATGATCCCAAACACACGGCCCGGGCAGCGAAGGAGTGGCTTCGTAAGAAGCATTTCAAGGTCCTGGTGTGGCCTAGCCAGTCTCCAGATCTCAACCCCATAGGAAATCTTTGGAGGGAGTTGAAAGTCTGAGTTGCCCAGCAACAGCCCCAAAACATCACTGCTCTAGAGGAGATCTGCATGGAGGAATGGTCCAAAATACCAGCAACAGTGTGTGAAAACCTTGTGAAAACTTACAGAAAACGTTTGACCTCTGTCATTGCCAACAAAGGGTATATAACAAAGTATTGAGCTGAACTTTTGTTATTGACCAAATACTTTTTTTCCACCATAATTTGCAAATAAATTCTTTAAAAATCAGACAATGTGATTTTCTGGATTTTTTTTTTCTTATTTTGTCTCTCATAGTTGAGGTATACCTATGATGAAAATTGGAGACCTCTCTCATCTTTTAAGTGGGAGAACTTGCACAATTGGTGGTTGACTAAATACTTTTTTACCCCACTGTATATATGTGAACATTTTTAATAAAGAACTGAATATTTAAAGGGGTGTCCAAATTTTTCACATTTCTCACAATGTTAAAGAAAGTGAAAGTGTGATCCAGAATCCACATCCTGACCTGGATTACCTCCAATATCTAATGGTTTCATCCATACCCCAAGGGCCACCTCTGGCGAAAATTTAATCAAAATATGTTCAGTAGTTTTTGCATAATCCTGCCAACAGACAAGCATACAGGACAGTTTTCTGGCACAAATCCAACTACCCTTTGTGTAGTGTTACAGATGCAGATTCAAAATTAAACTCTGTGTTCTGAAAAATTCAATGAAATCTATTTTAATCCAAAAGGGTTCATATTGTCTTCTAAATTAATTACAAAAATGATTTCTATCATACAGTGAATAAGGTTGTTTTTACCTTAACATGTTTCGGTCACTTCTTGCAGTCTTCCTCAGAAGAGTCATGTGATGTTGTGACATCAGCTGTTTTATCAGCTGTTTTATCCATGTTTACCAGACAGCAGAGGACGACTACCCCCCCTGCTGTCTGGTATCCTGTGGAGGACAGCATCTCAGATGTAGGACAGGGTATGGTATAGGATCCCTCATCCCTGTTGATAGTTCGTGGGGCCGGTTTTCTGATCTCCATGGCTTCCCTGATCCAACGGTGGTATCTGGTGCTTTCTGTGTGGATGACGTTTGCCTCTTCCCAGTCCATGATATGATTTTCTCTTTTGCAATGGTCAATATGGCAGATTTCAGGTTCTGTTGTTCATCTGTTGCTTTTTGTGCTCGTGTATACCTTGCTATTGTCTCTTTTTTAGCATTCTTTCCTGTGTTCCTTCTATTTTAACAAGTATGCTATTTGTTTGTCTGACAATACATTTTTAATTATAAGTTATATACAGAAGAGGTCAAGAGTGGGATTTCTTTATTTGAATTTTTTCAACCTAGTACATGATTTGGACTTCGCACCTATAGGTGCATCTCAATAAATTAGAATATCATCAAAAAGTTAATTTATTTCAGTAATTCAATTCCAAAAAGTGAAACTCATATATTGCATAGATTAATTACACAGAGTGATATATTTCAAGTGTTTATTTCTTTTAATTTTGATGATTATGGCTTAAGTAAACCCAAAACTCAGTTTCTCAAACAATTAGAATATTACACAAGATAGATTTTTTAAAAGTGGATTTTTAATAGAAATGTTGGTCTACTGAAAAGTATGCCCATGTACACACTCAATACTTGGTCAGGGCTCCTTTTGCATGAATTACTGCATCAATGCAGCACAGCATGGAGGTGATCAGCCTGTGACACTGCTGAGGTGTTATGAAGGCCCAGCTTGCTTTGATAGTGACCTTCAGCTTCTCTGTATTGTTATCTCTGCCAAGGAGGTAATGTAATGGGAGTGGTTTGTCTGTCTGTCTGTTGTGAGCAGGATTACACAAAAACTACTGAATGGATTTTGGTGAAAATTTCACCAGGGGTAGCCCTTGGGCCAAGGATGAACCCATTAAATTTTGGTGATGATCTGAGAGTGCATACCCCCACCAAGGACCTTGTTTCTCTGTGTGCAACAGGATTACACAAAAACTACCAAATGGATTTGGATGAAATTTTCACCACAGGTGGTCCCTGGCCTAGAGAGGAAATCATCACATTTTGGTGATGATCCGAGAATGCATACCTCCGCCAAGGCTATTATCTTCTCACAGTGTGTTTGCAAGAATCCTCCAAAACTAGTAGATAGACTTTGATGCAATTTTCACCAGAACTGGCTCATGGCCTACACACAAACCCATTACATTTTGGAGGTGATCCATGAAGGACGGAAGGAGCCTTGGTGGAGGTACTGTATGTGCTCTCTGAGTGCTTTTCTAGTTGGGTCTGGTGTCTTTCATCCTCCTATTGACAATACTCCATAGATTTTCTATGAAATTTAGGTCAGTAGAGTTTGCTGGCACAGTAATACCATGGTCATTAAACCAGGTTTTGGTACTTTTGGCAGTGTGGGCAGTTGCCAAGTCTTGCTTAGAAATGAAATCAGCTCCATAAAGCTTGTCAGCATGAAGTGCTCTAAAAATGTCCTGGTAGACTACTGCACTGACTTTGACCTTGATAAAACACAGTGGACCAGCAGATGACATGGCTCCCAAAATCAGGTGCCAAGTCCTGTCATTTGGAAATCAAGGACTCAAAGTCTGGAGGAAGAGTGGAGAGGAAATCCCAGTTTTATGACAAGATGTACAACTATCAATAAAAGTAATACTTTTTTGTACACAGTGTTTGTGAAAACCATACAACCATAAAGATAAAAGAAAAAAAACAACATTAAAAAGACAAAAACAGTTCAGAAGTTTGGGGTAAGAATCAAAGTAGTCAGAGGTACAGGAGTGGAGTCATTGGCCCAGTTCAGAGTAAAATTGGCCGAGCGACGGCCACTTGGCTCTGGTGCAGGGAAGGCTATGTAAAAAGCAACTCCTATGACCAAAATGAAAACTAAAATCAGTAAGGTGAGTCCTCTTCGCAACATCAGCTGAGTGACAGAGAGCGGCACTTGATGTTTATTGTTGGAGGTATTTTGGCTCTGTTCTGTGTCCGTCTCAGTTCCTCGGCCATTGACACTGTTTTCTTCAGCCTGATGGCCCCCCTTTAGTTGCTGATCCTGAGTGTGAACAGGACTGTAGCCATCTGCTTTTGGAGCTTCTTCATGGTTTGACTGTTCAGGGTGCAGAGACACAGTTAGTAAATGTAGTACTAGCGCCAACATGACGTGAATACAGCACTCATACACACCACAATGTGGACATCCACTTACTGTATCTGAGCGGTTAGGTTTGTCTGCCATCTTCTTCCCAGCCCGCTGTTGAGCCTAAAACCAAGTTACAGTAATGTTAAAGTAGGAAGGTAACAGGTGTACACATCCTTTTGTCAGGTTAAAATAAAAATAGTAATTACATTTTAAAACATGTGCTTACTGTATTTTTATGTATAACTTCTTTAAACATATAGTACAATATTGTGTAGAACGTTAGATCATACTTTCTAGACAGATTGTACTTTCATACTTTCATGCATGTACACTGTAAAACAACATTTTTGCTGGCAAATATAACAATGAGCATTTTGCTGTAATTTAATAGTAAAAGGTGTTACAGGGAAGCATTGAGAGAGGCTCCAAAGTTTACCGATGGATTTCCATCACTACAGAAAAAACAAAACCATTCTACCTTTCGTGTGACTTTTTCCCAGTTGAGTTTATAGATCAGAAGGAGGAAGAAAACCATCTCCAGAGCAATACATAGATGAATACCCAGCCATAAACCTAAGAGAAAATCAAGTACATATGTGCATTACATCTGAACCTTCTAGAGGTGTTGTGGATCAAAATCAGTAAAACACCTGGTAAGGTGGATGTCCATTTGATAACCTCCTCAAGACACTGCTTCATCATATTTACTATTGCATGTGTAGGTTTAGGTTTGCAGTTTGGAGTGTTAAGGTAAGGCTTCAGCCTGGATGGAAGGTTGAGAGGTGTGATCCTACTTCCTGTTTTTAATAAATCAAGTATCTACCCCACACAGAACAAGAGTGTATACCTCTGCCAAGGCTGTTTGTTCACTGATTAAAATGTGACGACTGCACTGCTCTGGCCTATGATTATGCTTGAGGGCTTTGATGGTCACTATGTTGATGAATTTAGGCCCAAGCTCATCTCTGATGTCATTTGAAGGCCTCATTAAAATACGTAGCATCATAGACCACTCAGTAATGGCATGTCATGTTGCCTTTGATAATATGCACATCATGTAAATTTCATATAAATCCAGTGGCATTTGTGACATCAGGCTAACTTCCTGTAGCCAGTGGGTTGTGTTGTGATTATGAGTCAGTATTAACATGCAGATCTGTGTCAGGCCAGGACTGCTATAAAGCATGAGAAATTTGGGTCGGGTCTGCACTACCCAGTAATAAAATGTGGATGAGATAAAACTTAGCTAAAAACTGAAAAAAACTTGGATTTTTAAAAAATATTTCAGTTTAAAAAGTTAAGCTTTCATATACGCTATATTCATCTCATACTATAAAGTGAGCTGTTTCAAGCCTTTTTTTGTTTTAAAATTGCTATTTGAATTAAATTGATGAATCATGACATTTTAATTTTTTGAGATACTGTCATTCATTCATTCATCTTCTTCCGCTTAATCCTTTTCGGGTCGCGGGAGGGGGTGGGGGGCTGAAGCCTATCGCAGCATCTTTTGGGCGAGAGGCAGGGTACACCCTGGACAGATCGCCAGTCCATCGCAGGGCCAACACAGAGAGACAGACAACCATTCACTCTCACAGTCATACCTAAGGACAATTTAGAATCCCCAGTTTTTGATGTCAGTTAACCTAACCTGCATGTTTTTGGCATGTGGGAGGAAACCGGACAAATCCCGGAGTAAACCCACGCAGACACGGGGAGAACATGCAAACTCCACAAGGATCACTGTTGGTCAGGGGCTGGGATCGAACCCAGGATCCCATGGCCAAGGGTGAGTTGCTGTGCTGCCGTAGTGCTAACCACTGCGCCACCGCGCTGTCATTGCATTTGTAATTTTGTAGTTATTTTAATGGTGATTTATTGTTAAAAGAACAGTTCTAAACTGTGTAATTTATGGTTGCCATAACAGTATACCTTCAAGAGGTATACATTAATGCTGTATTTTTTACAGTAAATTATTGGCAACCACAGCTGCCAGTAATTTACCGTTAAATTCACATTTTTATTTTTTTTTTACAGTGAAGTAGTATATTTGGTTTCTATATACACCAAAAAAGAACAACAAGAAAACTACCCAATATCCTCAGTTTAGCCGCAAACATCAGAGCTACTCCTACTGGCAGGCCGATGCAGTAGTATCCCACCAAGTTGGAAATGGCAGCAACTTTCTGCATCCCAGCTCCAATAACAATCCCTGTGCAAACACACTGTGAAGAAAACAGCACAGGTTGAACAACAAGAGCAACAATTTCTGTGTAGAAATCACGACTGAGTTTAAAACAAAGCAGGAACAGCATTTATTCTCCATCAACATACCAGAATAGCATCAAAGAACTGCAGAAATACAAAGACCAAGAGATTTAGTGACACAATCTCCACAATTTTGCTGCAGAGAGAAGAAAGGAACAAAATTGTCTGAATAGAACTGCATTTGCTTGCAGTGGATATATAAAGTGTATGCACTCTTTAAAATTATTAGTGTATAGCACTAGTTTAAGCACGTGTGCACTTATGCAACCACCTTACTCTCCATTTTAATTTTAAAAAAATATTTCACAATAGCAGATTTGTGTGCTTTTTTAATTGAATTGTACAGCTTTTTGATCACATTAAAAGTGAGAAAAGTTTTGAAATTATCTATGGTGCTCTCATTTTTTTTTTTAAATCACACAAACCTGGCCTTTTTACAGATGCGTGTACACTTTTCATATCCACTGTAGTACGAGAATGAGTGTTTGCATTAGTCAAGTACTCACTCATCAGAGGTAAAAATGTAGCCGAGAACAGATCTGCAGGGCAAGAGGATGGAACCCTGCAGCAAAGCAAGCATGCCTAAAACAGTGATAATACAAGATACATGTAAGATATTATACATGTGGAAGATGGTACACAAATATATTTTTATCTGATTTATTATTGCTCTGAGTGCTGCTATCCCTTTGCTG
Source organism: Pholidichthys leucotaenia (assembly GCA_020510985.1). Lineage (NCBI taxonomy): Eukaryota > Metazoa > Chordata > Actinopteri > Cichliformes > Pholidichthyidae > Pholidichthys > Pholidichthys leucotaenia. Next base: position 45,162,307 of record CM035844.1, on the reverse strand, counting down.
CTGCAATCCTGTAATTTCCCCATTGTGGGACTAATAAAGGTTTATCTTATCTTAAATATACACAGTAGGAATGCAGAGATATTATTGGCCATGATATCACTATTGGGTGATCTTCACCTAACCAGGTTCACTAGGTTTAGTGAAATGAACTAGTTTTCACTAAATCTGCTCCTCTGAAACCTGCAACAGTAAAGCTGAAAAAATATCTGCAATTGAACATTTTAAAGGGGTCATTGATTACCCTTCTTTCCACATTTTAACAGCTCACACATGCTTTAATGAAATGTTTGTGAAATATTTTGTTCAATTTTCTTTAGTTATTTAATTATTGCAGTAATTTTTTCCTACTTTTCTAAGGACGATTGGTTTCAGTGCTTGTCTCTTTAAAACCTTTCAGCCCACATTCAACTCTGCCTTCCCTCTTATGTTACTGCTGCTAACATTAGCTGCCCGTAGCTACCTAGCACAGCAGCAACTAACATAAATTTGTCTCAAAGAATGAATGCAATAATGTCTCACTGTTAGGCAGGGGTTTGTGGTTTCAGTGGTTGATTATAGGATATGAATGGTCCATGGAGTACAATAGACTTAGACTTAACTTTATTAATCCCTTTGGGATGACTCCCTCTGGGAAATTTAAAATAAGCACAAAACCTGTCATGACGTGTTAGTTTTTGACAGCTCATGCACTCGATGCCAAACACAGGGTGAACCACACAGAGGGGCACGTTTGACAGTTTTATTAATCTCAAAACACAGCGTTGCACAGCTACAGAAACAGTCACTCGCCAGAGGAAATGGACCTGCGGAGAGAAGACGAGAGCCGTGAGCTGAGGAGTGGAGTAAGGGGAAAATGGGCGAGCCAAATTGCCAGTTACTTGGGAAATCCAGGGATGACCGGCAGGACCCAGCGGGGAATAGACGAACCAGTAGGGTAGGGGGGAGTAGTGAAGCTGATGGTGCCTGACCGGGGAGAAGAAATTACTGATGGGTTGTGAGGTGGAGCAGGAGAGCACGTGCAGTCCCGAGAACACACCTACACGGTTGCAGCAACCTGAAAGAAAGGAGAACACGGAGGTTAACGATGTGTTAATGATTCTGGTTAATAGCTAGTCCATAGGACGGGCAGTATACCCAGATGAGCCAGCGTAGTAGACTGCGTGGAGGGAACCTCCTTAAAGTATGCTGGCTGATGAGCGGGCGCAGGTGTGTCTTCTGCCTCAGGTGCCATGATGAGCTGGAGGAAATGGGACCGGAGGGGAGGGGCGCTCTCCCGCTGCTCATGACAGGGCCCCCCCTTCTAGGGACGCCTCCTGGCGGACCGGAGGGCTTGTCTGGGTGGGCACGGTTAAAAGCCCGGAGCACCTCTTTGTCCAGTACCCGTGCCGAGGGAGTCCAGGATTGCTCCTCCGGCCCATAACCCTCCTAGTCGATGAGATACTGCAGGCCCCGCCCCCAGCGGTGAACATCCAGGATCCGCCGAACAGTGTGGGCAGGGGAGCCTTTGATGACATGGGGAGGGGGAGGAGGGCAGAGGGGGCTGGTCGAGAGGGGTTTAATGTTTCTGACGTGGAAGGTAGAATTCACCTGTAGGGACGAGGGCAATTTAAGCTGAACCGACGTGTCGTTGACCACCCTGACGATGGTGAATGGCCCAAGGAAGCGGGAAAACAGTTTCTTGGATTTGCCCTTAAGGGGAATCTGGCTAGATGCCAGCCAGACCTGCTGTCCCACGATGTACTTGGGGGCCGGCACCCACTTATGATCAGCAGCGGCCCGGGTGCGTTCAGTGGCGCGGGTCAGGGCGGCCTGAGTGGATCTCCAGACATGCCGGCAGCGCCGCGCGTGTGCCCCTACGGATGGCACTGAAACCTCCCTCTTGGCCGTAGGAAGAAGAGGTGGCGTGTACCCCAACGACACCTCAAAGGGGGTTAGTCTGGTGGCGGAGGATACCGCAGAGTTCATAGAATATTCGACCCATGTCAGGTGCGCGCTCCAGGACGAGGGGTTATCGGCTGCTATGCACCGCAAGGCAGCCTCCAGAGACTGGTTGGCGCGCTCCGCCTGCCCACTACTTTGAGGATGATTTCCTGATGAGAGGCTCACAGTTGTTCCCAGCGTCCGACAAAAGGCCTTCCAAACCTGGGACGTGAACTGGGGCTCCCGGTCTGACACAATGTCCATAGGGCTGCCGTGGATCCTGATGACGTGGTCAGTGAGGAGGACTGCTGTCTCCAAGGCCGACAGGAGTTTCGGGAGAGCCACCTGATGGACCGCCTTGGAGAAGCAATCCAAGATGGTCAAAATGACCGTTTTGCTGTGGGAGGAGGGCAGCCTGGTAACAAAATCCACGGCAACGTGGGGACCACGGCCGGCCAGGGATGGGGAGGGGGTGAAGTAGTCCCGATGGGGGGGAGGAGTCACTCTTACCCCGGATGCACGTCTGGCAGGCTCTGACGTATTCCTGAACATCCTGCCGCAGCGTGGGCCACCAAAACGCCTGTTTAATGAACTCGATGGTCCGGGCGATGCCAGGGTGGCAGGCAAAGCGACTAGTGTGCCCCCACTGGATAATGTTGCTGCGGAGGGCGGCCGGAACGTACAGACAGTTCTGGGGGCACTCTAATGGCACAGGATCCCAGGACTGAGCCTGGCGGACCCTCCGCTCGATATCCCAAGTAAGGGCTCCAATAACACATGCGGGTGGCACGATGGTCTGGGGGGGGAAGGGGGGGCTACGTCCTCGGAATCAAACTGGCACAAGAGCGCATCCGGTTTCGTATTCCGAGTGCCAGGCCGGTAGGTGATGGTAAAGTTAAATCGCTGGAAAAATAGCGACCAGCGGGCCTCCCTGGCATTCAGTCGGCGGGCTGACTGGAAGTACTCGAGGTTCTTGCGGTCGGTCCACACGATGATAGGGTGGGCAGCACCCTCTAACCAGTGCCTCCACTCCTCAAGTTCCAACTTAATGGCTGGCAGCTCTCTGTCCCCTACATCATAGTTCCTCTCGGCCAGCGAGAGCCACCGAGAGAAATATGCGCATGGGCAAAGCTTCTGGTCGGGAGGCATGCGCTGTGATAGCACAGCGCCAACCCCCGAATCAGACGCGTCCACCTCGAGGACGAAAGGAAGCTGCATGTCGACCTGGGCCAAGATGGGTCTTTCCGTGAACTGGCGTTTTAATTTATTAAATGCCAGTTCAGCTGCCTCAGTCCACCAAAAGGGGACTTTAACGGAGGTCAGCTACGTTCTCACACGGGCGAGAGGTGAGGCCGCACTCCTCCACGCGTTCACGGTACCGATTGTCTAATCCTACCGCCTGATCTATCAGGTCGTCGAGCATCTCTGGGACAGGCTGAACCGCCAGGTCGTCACGGAGTTGGTCATTCAACCCGTAGAGGAACACGCTGCGTAATGCAGCCTTGTTCCACCCCAACTCGGACGCCACAACCCGGAACTCCACCATGTACTCGGCCACCGACCGGGCACCCTGGCGGAGAGTCATTAGGCAGCTCATGACGTTGCCCTTACGCTTGGTCTGGCCAAATGCGCACTTGAAAGCGACCACAAATTGGTCAGACGTATATTGGCGCCCCTCTGGGTTACCTAGAGTGGACTGGGCCCACTCCAGGGCTCAATCCCTGAGCAACAGGGTAAAAAACTGAATCCAAGCTACATTCCCAGGATACTTCTCCCCGACTTGCTCCAGGTACATCTGTACTTGAAGGAGAAATGGCTTACACTTCCCCACCTCTCCCACGTACGGGGAAGGCATGGGAATGGAGAAGGTACGGCGCATAGCGCGCGGAGCAGGCTGGGGGGGGGGCAGCCGCGGGACGTGCTGTGGACCATAAGGTACACATATTAGCCACCTGTTGCATCAACGCAGCGAGCTGCTGCTCGCTCGCCACTAGGCAATCCATAGCGGATAGCTCCTGTGCAGAGGCACCGGCTGAGCTACCTTCATGGCTGGCTCGATCTGTCATGACATGTTAGTTTTTGACAGCTCACGCACACGATGCCAAACACAGGGTGAACCACACAGAGGGGCACGTTTGACAGTTTTATTAATCTCAAAACACAGCGTTGTACAGCTAGAGAAACAGTCACTCGCCAGAGGAAATGGACCTGCAGAGAGAAGATGAGAACCATGAGCTGAGGAGTGGAGTAAAGGGAAAATGGGCGAGCCAAATTGCCAGTTGGGAATTCTAGGGATGACCGGCAGGACCCAGCGGGGAACAGACAAACCAGTAGGGTAGGGGGGAGTAGTGAAACTGATGGTGCCTGACCGGGGAGAAAAAGTTAATGATGGGTTGTGAGGTGGAGCAGGAGAGCGTGGGCAGTCCCGAGAACACACCAACACGATGGCAGCAACCTGAAAGAAAGGAGAACACGGAGGTTAACATTGTGTTAACGATTCCAGTTAATAGCTAGTCCGTAGGACGGGCAGTATACCCAGACAAGCCAGCGTAGACTGCACGGAGGGAACCCCCTTAAGTACGCTGGCTGATGAGCGCAGGTGTGTCTTCTGCCTCAGGTGCCGTGATGAGCTGGAGGAGATGGAACCGGAGGGGAGGGGCGCGCTCCCGCTGCTCATGACAAAAACATACATGAGTGAGTTGCTAAACTGCTAGTTTGAGCCATAAAATAATAAAATTTTAACTAAGCTAAAATAACATCTAGAACAAAATATATGGTCAAGTGTTAGATGAAAAAGGATTCCAGTGAGGGTAATTAGAATTTACAGAAAATAGCGATCAAAACAGGCCGGGTCAGGTGGCCTGTCCGTTATCTCCTAACCACCAAGGCGAGTTGTGTCCGGTTAAGAGCAATTGACTTGGACCGCCTAGCTCGTTAACAGTTCAATGCAAAATCATGGCAATGGCACATGACTGTGGATTAGTGAACCAAGTGGAAACATGGATGTCTATTAGTGGAACAGGGTCAATTATATAGTTATATACATTATACAGGTGTAATAATTTAAGAGAACTAAATGTTTACATACACAATGAGTTATAATTACATAAAATCTGTGCCAGTGATTATACCCGATGTTGTCACGTGTACAGTCAGTAAGCGGAACGTTTGTTTAATGTGCTGTTCCCCTACGTCCAGTTTCGGGGCCCCTATGAAGTGTTTCCCACTCTTACTTCTTCCCTTTTTGCTTCTGAGCTCCATGGGAGAAGTAAGTGATGCTGCAACCAAATAACGCTTCAAGTAGTGGTAGCTTCAAGTTATTGTATAATATTGTGACGTTTCACAGGTTCATACAATGATGAGAGAGGATTTAGAACACAGTCGGCATTTATTTCATCACTGACAAATTACACAGAACGGAGGGGAGGTCATTCACACAGACACTCATCTCACTCAGGGTGAGGCAGACGCATAAGCTATCACACACAGGGAAAACAACATTATCACAACCGATCTTATAACCCAATTACAACGGTACAACAATAATGCTCAGAACACAGGAATAATAACAGTCTTTGAATCCCCCGCAGTGCGAAGCATGCCAGGAGAATCCCCTGTCCCTTATCACGGCCCCAACATTACACTGTCCCCCCTGGACTGGTTTCTGTCCCCAGAATAATAAGTCCAACTCAAAAGTCCAATATGAATCCATCCAGGTGTTAGGGCGGCCGCCATTGTCGGCGGTTAGCACGTATGGGCCCGTTTATGTCCATCCAAGCCTCGGATGGGGCTTCTGGCGTGGCCACCCGTGGGGCAGCTGTCTGGTATGGGGCGAGGCGGTCGCGGGGAAGCGCCATCACCCGGTTCCTCTTCTGCAGTCTCACTCTGTACACTACATCCGACAGTCTCTGTAGGACCACGCACGGTCCCGACCAGTGGCTTGCCAGCTTTGGTGACCGTCCCTTTTTCCGCTCCGGGCAGAAAACCCAGACTTGATCTCTGGGTGCAAAGTCCCTCCCCTGGCAGTGGGAGTCGTATGCTCACTTCTGTCAACTCCCTGCCGCTACGAGGGCCTCCCAAGCCAGTTTGTGTACTGTGTGAAGACATTCTCGCAAGCAAAGCAAATAATCCAACTCCAGTTTGCCATCCACCTCGTACTGCTGCAAGGGGGAGTGGGATTGCTGAGTCGGCCCTTTCTGAGCTGTGCAGGTGTCACAGCGGTGGGCATGGAACTTCACGTTCTGACAACACCCCGGCCAGTGGACCGGAGTCCGAAGACACTGCAGAGTCTTCTTCACCCAGAAGTGGCCCACCCCACCGACCCGTGGAACAACTGGAGCACCTTAGGGCGGAGCCATTGGGGAACCAGCAGCTGCCAGATGTGATGCTGCTCAGCTGGAGACTGCAACCGCTGACAGACAACACCCTCACGACAGAAGAGGTTGGACCACTGGGAATGTAGGGCCTTGGTCTCTGGGTCCAGCGTAGACACAGCCTCCCAGTGGAGCTCACAGCGGTCCGTGTCTAGCCACTGCTGGACCCAGGAGATGACAGAATCTCCACCTTGCTTGCTCTGAAGCTGCTGCATGCAGAGGGCCTCTATGACACCATTGCTGGGGAGAGCTGCCCGATGATATGAGGAAGAGCTGTGAGCCACTGCGCTATCCCAGGCTGCAGCGGCCCGTGAGACTACTGGGTCACAATCCTCGGACTGCACTGACGGCACCAGCCCCTCGATCATGCGGGTTCCCTGGTTCCCTGTCTGCCTCTTGCCGCAGAGCGTGATGGTCCTGGCCCCCAGAAGGAGAGAAGAGCTGGCGGTGTCGATCTTCAAGCCTCATGCTGTGAGCAGATCTAGTCCAATGATGCAGGGGTCCTGGATGTTGGCCAGCCAGAAGGGGTGCTCCATGTTCTGGCCGGCCACTCCCACGACAAGGCCTCGTCACCCTCTCAATCTGGTGTACTCACTGGTGGCTGTGGTGATGCAGTGCCTGGTGCATTCCCACCCTTGCAGTCTGACTTCATCTGTACCGGGTAGCACCCCAGGTTGGCCCAGTGAGATGGTGGAACCGGTGTCAATCAGGGACCGCATTGAAATGCCATCCAGGCTGCACTGCAGGTACAGCCCTGGTGAGTGTCCAAGTCAGCCCAGACGTGGTGATAGTTCATTGGGGAAAATGTCTGTGAGGGGTGGCGGGTCCCCGTCTGTGCCACCTTGCTCTAGGATTAAAGCTTGTGGGGAGGCTGGTTGTTGTGGGATAGGTGCAGGGTAGTGGCGCACGACGTGGTCTGGCTCCCCGCAGAGGAAGCATCCCTCCTTGCGTCGCCTTTGTACCCTCGCCGGTCGTGCAGCTGTGGCTTGGTGCAGCATCTCCTTGTCCTGGCTCTCAGCCGTGGCCTGGAAAGCTCTCTCTCTAGGTGATGAAACATCAGCCACAGGCTCAAGCATCAGCTCTACACACTCCTCCTCTTCCACAGCCATCTCCCAGCTGCTCACGGTGTGAATCCGGATGTGTTCTCGAGGCCGGACCAGGCAGAGCCCTTGGATCAAATTCTGGAGGGCGAGCTTCTTTACTGCCTGCGGCTCAAAGTCCGGGTAGCTGTGCTGTGTCAGCAGCTGGACATCTGCTGCATAGGCCCCCAGACTTTCTTGATTGCGTCGTCAGCGGCTGGCCAGCTGTTCCTAGACGTGGTCAGCCTGGATCATCCTCCCGAACCGCCTCCAAAGCACTCCCTGTAGTGCTGGCCAGCTGTGATGTTCCTCAGGCTGGAGATAAGACAACGTGCAGAGAGCTCCACCCTCCAGAGCCAGTGCAACCTGCACAGCTGTCTCCTCAAGTGTCCAGCCATTCAGCATAGTGGCCAGTTCAACCTGGACCAGATAGTCATCCAGCGAGGTTTCGCCACCAAAGCGGGGAAGCTTGGCCGGTGGGACAGTCGCCTCCCTCGGCCACAGTGGAATCATTTGGTCATGGTTCCCCCTCTGGCGATCTCCATCTTGCCTTGAAAAAGGTAGAAAATGGGATACACTTGCTGGAAGCTCGGCCACTGGGACAGTCGCCTCCATTGGCCGCAGTGGAATCGTTTGCTTATGGTTCTCCCACTGGCGCTCCCTTTCCTGCCTTGAAGAAGGCAGAAAACAGAACATGCTTGCTCCGTCCAGTCCACTTCCCCATCCTTCACTGCGGGCAGCTCTGGGGGCTGGCGTGTCTGCTCTGCTGTCCATCTGCATCTGGGCAATAAGCCACTCAAGCTGTTGAATTGCTGTCTTGATCCTTGATCCTGCATTTCTGTTATGTTCTGGACATTCTGTCCACACTTTCTGTTGTTTTTTTTTTTTTTAACCATTTGCACCATTGTTATCTTCATGTTTTCATTTATATTATTTAAGTTCCCTGTTTTCCAGCACCAGCATTTACCCTTGAATGCTTCCCTTATCTTTATTTGCTCATGTATGCTTTCCCTGTGCCTACCTTTGCCTCAGTTGATCATGGTGGGGTTTTTTTTCCATTATCATATCTCCAATAATGTTCTGTAGTTTTGTTCCGGCATGTACTGTATGTTAGCATCATTCTCTAGCTCCCCAGTGTCTATTCTTCTTCTTCTTTTAGATTTGATTGGCAGTTGGCAACCAGCTTACAGGTGCATTTTGCACAGCCCAGTCCGTCCTGTCTTCATCACCTGTAGCTGATCCCCTGTTATCTGTTGGCCTCTGATTAGTCTCATCAGTTTTGTGTTTGGTAATCACCTGTGTCTTTTATTAGCCATCCTCTTCTGTTGGCTGGTGCTGGAACATTGATTAGTCATTGTACAAGTCGTGTACGGGTTGTACCTCTGGCGCCCATTATCACTCAGTCTAATAAATCCTGGTTTGTGTTCTACATCGTACCCACCTGAAGGAGTCAAATTACTGTCTGCCGGGGGCAGCCCTTGACAATTTCAGAAGGTTAAAACCTACAAATGCACCATTTCCCTAACTGGGACAAACTGTGAACCACATGGGGTGGACATAGACAATATGACCAATTGCATCACAGAATACATCAGATTCTGTGAAAACACAACCATGCCAGCTCAGACCATGCACTGTTTCCCCAACAACAAACCATGGATCACCAGTGACCTGAAAACACTTCTTAACAAGAAGAAGAGGGCTTTTAGGTCTGGAGACAAGTAGGAGCTGAGGAAAGTGCAGCGTGAACTGAGAGAGATGCTGAGGATGTGTAAGGACAATTACAGGAGGAAGTTGGAGGATAAACGCCAGCAAAGCAATGTGAAGGATGTCTGGATGGGAATGAAACACATCACTGGGTGTAAGGGGAGGGACAGACAGACATTGGGGAGCCTTGAGAGAGCTGATGAGCTGAATCTGTTTTTTAATAGGTTCAACTCACCATCTGTTACCCTCATAACACAGCCAGACCCCCACACACTCCTCACCCTCCTGTGCACCCCCCCCCCCCGCCCTACCCTCCTCTGAGGACATCAGCACCAACCCCCACATCACTGTGACTACAGACCAGGTTAAGAAACAGCTGGAGAGACTCCATCAGCAGAAGGTTGTGGGCCCTGGTGACATCTCCGCCAGGATCCTGAGTACCTGTGCCAATCAGCTAGCTCTGGTACTGAAACACCTGTACAACCTGAGCCTGAGCCTGGAGAGAGCACTGGTGCTGTGGAAGATGTCTGGCCTTGTCCTTGTCCTCAAGAAGTCATCTCCATCGGCCCTGAATGATTATCGACCAGTTGCCCTCACATCTCATGTGATGAAGGTCCTGAAGAGACTGGTCTTAGCCCACCTGAGGCTGCAGGTGAAGACATGGCTGGACCCTCTGCAGTTTGCATATCAGCCCCATTTAGGAGTTGAAGCTGTCATCTACCTGCTGCAACAAGCCCATCTGCAGCTGGATGGCGGAGGAAACACTGTCAGAATCACGTTCTTTGATTTCTCCCATGCGTTTAACATCATCCAGCCACTGCTGTTGGGTGAGAAGCTGCGGGTGATGGGGGTCAACAGTTCTGTAATCTCCTGGATTACTGACTACCTGACAGGCAGGCCACAATTTGTCTGGCTGGACAGTGTCTTGTCTGATGTGGTGGTTAGTATATGGGAGCTCCACAGGGGACTGTGATTTCTCCTTCTCTCTTCACCTTATACACCACTGACTTTCAGTACAACACTGAGTCATGCCACCCGCAGAAATCCTCTGATGACTCAGCTGTTGTTGGGTGTATAAGAGGGGGAGAGGAGGGGGAGCACAGGGCACTGGTAGACAGATTTGTTGAGTGGGCTGAGCAGAATCACCTGAGGCTGAACGTCAGCAAAACCAGAGAGATGGTGATTGACTTCAGGAAGAAGAGGATGCCTTCACAGCCACTGCGGATTAGGGGGAGCATGTGGAGGTAGTGGAGGACTACAAACACCTGGGTGTCATGATCAGCAATGGACTGGACTGGAAATCTAACACTCACACTGCATACAAGAAGGGGATGAGCAGATTCTACTTTCTGAGGAAGCTGAGATCCTTCAACGTGTGCAACAAGATGCTGGAGCTTTTCTATCAGGCCGTTGTTGCCAGTGCCATCTTCTTTGCTGCTGTCTGTTGGGGTAGCAGTATCAGAGCCAGCGAAACTAACAGTCTTGACAAGATTATCAAGAAAGCTGGCTCTGTAATTGGTCTCAGGCTGGATACCTGAGAATGTGGTGGAGGGGAGGACACTGAACAAACTGTTATCCATCATGGACACCCCTGATCACCTCCTCCACCACATACTGGACAGGCAGCGGAGCACTTTCTCCAACAGACTTCACTGCCAAACGGTCAAGTACAGGAAATCTTTCCTGCCACATGCCATTTCACTGTACAATAACTCACTCTAATGTTGACTTCTGGTCATAACAATGCTGCCATACTGTGTCACGCCGCGCCATTCATCAGCGGCGCCACCTGCTCACGCACCTGCTACTCGTCAGCGGCGAAGGATAAAAGCCGCCTCGCCCTGAGCGTCGGCCTGAAGCCGTAGACTTCATTCCCCTTTCATGGGCTTCTACCACATTCTCTTCAGCATCCTCATCACCGGTAAGAAAATCGCTTACCTCATCTCTCCAGTCTGCTCCCCTGTGCACAGGTGGATTCCTCGGCGGCGGACAATTCCGTCCCTCGTCTCTCCTCGCTGCTGCACCGAGCCCTGCAGGTGGCTGTCTCCCGGGCTTCCATCCTTGAAGCGCCAGTCATCTGTCCCAACAAGTAAGCTTCTCTCCCTCGCCTATTCCCCTCCTGTGTTGGTGTGTGCTCATCACCCTGTGTCTGATTTCTCCCATAGGGTTGCCGGCTGAACGGTCTCCTGCCTCTGGGTCCGAAGCAGACGCCACCACCAACACATTAACATTCCGCAGACACGCACCCAAACATCCCTGTTGTTAATAAACAGTTTGAACTACTCTGAGCCTGTGTGTGTGCGTCTCCTGAGCCGAACGTTATGTCAGTACGGCTTCAGCAGAGCGGCTCGGCAGACGGCGGGCTCGCACACCGGTTTACCATCCTCGAGGCTCGGGTGGATCAGATTGTTTATCAGCAACAGGTGGTTCTTAATCAATTATTAGAATTAACTAACCGATTGAACCGCTTGGACCCCCAACAGCCATTCCTCCCGACTCGCCAGGGTGGCGCGGCTCCTGCTGTTCCAGCGGCCGTCCAGCCGGCTCCAGTGGCACCGGTTCGGCTCACGCCGATTCCGACCCCCGCCCGCTTTAGCGGTAAGCTCGGCGGAGCGCGGGGGTTCATTATGCAGTGTGAGTCCGTGTTCCACCGTGTGCCCGGAGATTTTCCCTCGGATCACAGCCGAATTGGTTACATAGGGAATCTTCTGGAGGGGCGTGCGTTAACTTGGACCTACGCCGTAATGGCGAGGCCCAGTTATGCCACCCTCACCTATGACCAATTCATGAGGCGCTTTCTGGAGGTCTTTGACCATTCTCAAACCGAAACGGTCCAGGTCGATCGGCTTCTCGCTCTCCAGCAGGGAAGCCGGTCGGCAGCGGACCACTCGGTCGACTTCCGGGTAGCGGCGGAGGAATTGGGCTGGGAGGAACGCTCCCTCTGTGGCCTGTTCCTCCGCAGCCTCAATAGTGATCTGAGGGATGAACTGGCTGGTCGGGATATCCCTGGGACGTTAGCGGAGCTGACGTCCTTAGCGGTAAGTTTGGATAACAGGCTGCGCGAGCGCTCCTCGGGGCGGAGGTCTTCTTCTTCTCGCCCTCGTGGAGCCTCGCCGCTCCTGTTCCAAGCTCGCCCCCTGGCGGCGCCGCCAGCATCGCGCCCCGAGGAGTCGGAGCCGATGGTGACGGGCTGGACTAAACTTTCCCCTGTGGAGAAACAACGCCGCCGTGAGTTGGGCCTCTGCATGTATTGCGGAGGCGACCAACACACCGTGGAGCGTTGTCCACGGAAAGCCAGCCGGTGGGGTCCGCGAGTCACTGTTGGAAGCCTCGCGGATGTCAATCGGTTAGGATCACTCACTCAATTGAAGCTGCCCATCCGTTTCTGCCATAACCCCACTGGGCACCTCACCCACGCACTGGTGGATTCGGGCGCAGAAGGCAGCTTCATTTCACAAAGCCTGGCAACCCGATTGGGCATCCGCTGCCAGGCACTCAACACTCCCATCTCCCTAGTCCACCTCTCCCGTGCCACCCTCGGGAGAGTGACACATCAAACTGTCCCCCTACCGGTCATCATCTCGGGAAACCACCGGGAGGAGATGACCTTTTACGTCCTTCCCAACTCTGTGTCGCCCGTCATCCTGGGGTATCCCTGGCTCCGCCTTCACAATCCGGTCCTGGATTGGAAATCAGCTGGGATATCGGCATGGAGTACGTTCTGTATGGGCACCTGCCTTCAGTCCGCTGCCTGCTCTCCGTCCGCTCCTCCCCCTGCGACGGACGCTGCACCCCCGGACCTGTCTCTGGTGCCCCCAGAATTTCACGACCTGGGTATGGTGTTCAGCAAAGCGAAAGCTATGTCTCTCCCCCCTCATCGGCCCTATGACTGCGCCATCAACCTCCGCCAGGGGGCTCCCTTACCTTCTGGTCGCCTTTACAGCCTGTCTGCGCCGGAGAAGGAGACGATGAACGCCTACCTGAAGGAATCATTAAGTGCTGGGATTATCCGCCCATCATCGTCACCCGTGGGGGCAGGGTTCTTCTTCGTGGGAAAAAAGGATGGGTCCCTCCGCCCTTGTATCGACTACCGGGCCCTCAATAATATCACGGAGAAGGACCGTTACACCCTGCCTCTCATGGACACTGCTTTCCACTCCCTCCAGGGGGCGACCTGGTTCACCAAGCTGGACCTACGCAGCGCTTACCACCTCGTCCGGATCCGGGAGGGAGATGAGTGGAAAACGGCCTTCCGTACCCCGAACGGCCACTTTGAATACCTGGTGATGCCGTTCGGGTTGACCAACGCTCCTGCAGTCTTCCAGCGCCTCATTAATGACGTCCTCCGGGACTTCATTGGCCTTTTCGTGTTCGTCTACCTGGACGATATTCTCATCTTCTCCAAGTCCAGGGATGAGCACCAGGTCCACGTGAGGCGGGTCCTCCAAAGGCTGCTGGAGAATCGTCTGTACGTTAAGGCAGAAAAGTGTGAATTTTACGCCAGGAGTACGTCCTTCCTGGGGTTCATCATCGCCCACGATAAGGTGCTCCCCGACCCAGAGAAGGTAAAGGCGGTGGTGGAATGGCCCACACCTGCATCCCGGAAACAGGTGCAGCAATTTGTTGGCTTCGCCAATTTCTACCGCCGCTTTGTCCCCAACTTCAGTGCCATCGTTGGACCACTGACCCGCCTCACGTCCCCGAAGGTCCCGTTCCGGTGGACCGAAGAGGTCGCTGCCGCCTTTGAGGCGCTGAAGGCGGAATTCTCCTCCTCCCGGGTCCTTCGCCAGGTCGACCCCGCGCTGCAGTGCATTGTAGAGGTAGACGCTTCGGACACGGGAGTGGGAGCAGTGCTGTCCCAGCGGTCACCGGACGGTGGCGCCAAGCGACCGTGCGCCTTCTTCTCCCGGCGCTTGTCCCCGGCGGAGAGAAACTACGATGTGGGGGACAGAGAGCTCTTGGCCATCAAGCTCGCCCTGCAGGAGTGGCGCCACTGGTTAGAGGGGGCGAACCTGCCGTTTGTGGTCCTCACGGACCACAAGAACTTGGAATACTTACGATCTGCCAAGCGCCTGAACGTCCGCCAGGCGCGCTGGTCCCTGTTCTTCGCCAGGTTCCAATTTTCCATCACCTTCAGGCCTGGCTCTAGGAACGTCCTGCCTGACGCCCTCTCCAGGCAGTTCGCCCCCGTGGAGTCGGAGGAGGCGCCCCACTCCATCCTGCCCAGGTCGTGCGTCGTGGGAGCCATCTCGTGGGACATCGAGAGCAAGATCCAGAAGGCACAGGAGGTGGAACCTGACCCTGGCGGCAGACCGGAGGGGAGGCTGTTCGTGCCATCCGCGGTCCGAGGAGAGGTCATCCACTGGCTCCACACCTCCAAGCTCACCTGTCACCCTGGCACCTCCCGGATGATAGATCTCCTCCAACGGTCCTTTTGGTGGCCAGGCCTGCGGAGGGATGCAGCCCGCTACGCCCGGGCTTGCCCAATCTGTGCCACCTGCAAGTCGGGAAATGCCCCTCCAGTGGGTCTGCTCCAGCCCCTGCCCGTCCCTGGCAGGCCCTGGTCGCACATCGCACTGGATTTCGTCACCGGACTCCCCGTCTCCAACTCCTATGACACCATCCTGACCATCGTGGATCGCTTCTCCAAGGCCGTGCACTTCGTCCCCCTGCGAGGCCTCCCTACTGCCCTGGAGACGGCGGACCTCCTCGTCCAACACGTGGTCAGGCTGCATGGGATTCCGGTGGACGTGGTCTCGGACCGGGGCCCCCAGTTTTCATCTGAGGTTTGGAGGTCTTTCTGCAACGCCATCGGAGCCAAGGTGAGCCTCTCCTCCGGCCATCACCCCCAATCCAACGGGCAGTGTGAGAGGACCAACCAGGAGCTGGAGGCTGCGCTCCGCTGTGTGTCCAGATCCAAACCCACGTCCTGGAGCAACCATCTTGCCTGGGTTGAATATGCCCACAACACTGCTCGCTCTTCTGCTACAGGGATGTCCCCCTTCAAAGCGTCCCTGGGTTACGACCCCCCGCTGTTTCCGGAGCAGGAGAGTGAAGTAACTGTCCCGTCAGTTAGGGCCCATCTCAGGCAGTTCCGCTCCACCTGGGCTGCCGCGCGCCATGCGCTATTACGCACAGCGGAGCGCAACAGGACTGTGGCGGACCGGCGTAGAAGACCTGCCCCGGCGTACAGAGTTGGGCAGCTTGTTTACATTTCCACCCAGGACGTCACTCTAAAAGGCGAGAGGAGAAAGCTGGCACAGCGCTTCATGGGTCCCTACCCCATCACCCGGATCATCAACCCGGTGGCTGTGCGCGTGGCTATTCCCCCCTCCCTCCGCATTCATCCTACTTTCCACGTGTCGAAGGTGAAACTGGCAGTTACTGACCCCCTTTGCCCTCCTCCTGCAGTGCAACCCGCGCCCCGGATGATTGGTGGCCATCCGGCCTGGTCCGTCTCCTCCATCCTGGACTCCCGGCGCCGGGGTCGTGGGTTGCAATACTTGGTGGACTGGGAGGGCTATGGGCCCGAGCATCGACAGTGGGTGCCCCCGTCGTTTGTGTTGGACCCATCGCTCATCGCGGACTTCCACCGAGCGCACCCGGATAAGCCATCGCCAGGAGGCGCTGCTAGAGGGGGGAGTACTGTCACGCCGCGCCATTCATCAGCGGCGCCACCTGCTCACGCACCTGCTACTCGTCAGCGGCGAAGGATAAAAGCCGCCTCGCCCTGAGCGTCGGCCTGAAGCCGTAGACTTCATTCCCCTTTCATGGGCTTCTACCACATTCTCTTCAGCATCCTCATCACCGGTAAGAAAATCGCTTACCTCATCTCTCCAGTCTGCTCCCCTGTGCACAGGTGGATTCCTCGGCGGCGGACAATTCCGTCCCTCGTCTCTCCTCGCTGCTGCACCGAGCCCTGCAGGTGGCTGTCTCCCGGGCTTCCATCCTTGAAGCGCCAGTCATCTGTCCCAACAAGTAAGCTTCTCTCCCTCGCCTATTCTCCTCCTGTGTTGGTGTGTGCTCATCACCCTGTGTCTGATTTCTCCCATAGGGTTGCCGGCTGAACGGTCTCCTGCCTCTGGGTCCGAAGCAGACGCCACCACCAACACATTAACATTCCGCAGACACGCACCCAAACATCCCTGTTGTTAATAAACAGTTTGAACTACTCTGAGCCTGTGTGTGTGCGTCTCCTGAGCCGAACGTTATGTCATACTGCACCTTGCAGTCTAATTGGTACCTCACATTGCATCCCTGTGCCTAATAGTCCTGTATTGTACAGTGAGTATGATGTACTATCTCTCTATACAGGCCATCATTTGTGATGTATATACTAGGCAGTTTTACTTTCCTGGATAATTCCTTTGTCTCTGCTGCTGTTACACTGTAATTTCCCAGTTTGGGATCAATAAAGTACATCTATCTATCTATCTATCCATCCGTCCATCTTTCTACAGTGGATATAAAAAGTCTACACCCCCCTGAACAAATGCCAGGGTTTTGTGATATAAAAAAAATCAGACCAAGATAAATCATTTCAAAACTTTTTCCACCATTAATGTGACCTATAACCTGTACAACCCAATTGAAAAACAAGCTGAAATTTTTTAAGAGGAAACATAAAAAACTTACAATAATCTGGTTGCATAAATATACACACCCTTAAGCTAATACTTTGTTGCAGCACCTTTGGCTTTTATTACAGCACTCAGTCTTTTTGGGTAGGAGTCTATCAATGTGGCACATCTTGATGTGGCAAAATTTGCCCACTCTTCTTTGCAAAAATGCTCCAAAACTGTCAGATTGTGAGAGCATCTCCTGTGCACAGCCCTCTTCAAATCACCCCACAGATGTTCAATCGGGTTCAGGTCTGGACTCTAGCTGGGCCATTCCAAAACCTTAAAGCGTACTTCTGGTGGTCGTGAAGACGCATTTAACTTGAAAACATTATGAAAAAGTATTTCTTATTTTGGTAAATAATTCTTGCCAGCCATATACCACCAGACATATATTCAAATAGGACCTTGGCCATGGGCAGCCAATGAAAACTGTGGGCGCAGCCATGACACTTGCGGATGTGACGTCACTTCGTGGATAGGAAAAGACAATAATAAGCGTTTCCCCGCGATTACGGTGCTGTTGTCCATTGTTTTTGTTCTATTATGGCCGAATTTTCTGACTGTGCGGAAGAATTCGGGCGACATGGCTACATGTTTGAGCCAGAAAGGTCTTCTGAGGGTTAAAGTGACGAAGTGGTCTTAACACACAACGCAATTTCGTCTGAAATTATTCGTCTGTGCCCTGTTTCCGCTCCGATCTTCTGACAAGGTGAGCTGGGTTTGGGTACACAAAAAAAGTGTTTCTTTGTTTTTTTCGCTTATTATTCAGACATCCAAAGGCTTTACATTCCGCCATGTTGCGATATCCATATTGCATTGTATGTTTTTGTTTTTACAAGAGCACCGAGTGTCTGCTGCTCTGTATATAGTTTTAGAATCATCTTCCGTGTTGCGGCAGTTACAAGATCAGATGAGACAAGCCGCTGAATTTAAGCATTTATTTATTTATTTTCTACTCGTTTCAGTTCTGCATTTAATATGAACCCTGAGTTTGAAATAAACGTTTGAATTTGAATTTGAATATCCCCGAAGCCTCTGCACATCCGGGTACTCAGATCGCAGTTTTAGAATCATCGGCCTTTACGAGCTCAGATCAGAAAAGACGGCTCGCTGAATTTAAACATTTATTTATTTATTTTCTACTCGTTTTAGTTCTGCATTTAATATGAATCCTGAGTTTGAAATAAACGTTTGAATTTGAATATCCCCGAAGCCGCTGCACATCCGGGTACTCGAGGCTCAGCCAATACTGATCCAGATCGCGGTGTCAACGAAATTACGTCACAGGAAGCGTCCTGGAAGCCCATGTAGCCGCTAGTATGGCTGTACCCATGTTTTGCTGACATAGCTGAACCAGCACATCAGCAATGGATTTATATCAAATTGCTTTGAACGTGAATTTCAACTTAAACTTGAACTAGAACGTGAGACAGGGGCTCAATATAATATCTTTTTTTTTCATGACCACCATAGGTACGCTTTAATCTTCTTCTGGTGAAGCCATTCTTTTGTTGATTTGGATGTGTGCTTTGGGTCACTGTCATGCTGAAAGATGAAGTTCCTCTTCATCTTCAGCTTTCTAGCAGAAGCCTGAAGGTTTTATGCCAACACTGACTGGTATTTGGAACTGTTCATAATTACCTCCACCTTGACTAAAGCCCCAGTTCTAGCTGAAGAAAAACAGCCCCAAAGCATGATGCTGCCACCACCATGCTTCACTGTAGGTATGTTCTTTTCTTGATGAGCAGTGTTGTGTTTGCATCAAATATACCTTTTGGAATTATGGCCAAAAAGTTCAACCTTGGTTTCACTGAACCATAGCACATTTTTCCACCTGCGTTTGGGAGATTTCAACTGTGTTTTTAGAAAATGTTGCCGGGCTTGGATGTTTCTCTTCATAAGATAAGGCTTCCGTTTTGCCACCCTATGCCATAGCCCAGACATATGAAAAAGATGGGAGATTGTTGGCACATGTACTAAACAGCTAATACTTGCCAGAAATTCCTGCAGCTTCTTCAATGTTGCTGTTGGCCTCTTGGCAGCCTCCCTGGTCAGTTTTCTTCTCGTCTTTTCATCAATTTTGGAGGGCCATCCAGTTCTTGGTAATGTCACTGTTTTGCCATATTTTCTCCGCTTGATGATAACTGTCTTCACTGTGTTCCATAGTATATTTAATGCCTTGGAAATTCTTTTGTACCCTTCTCCTGACTGATACCTTTGAGCAATAAGATCCCTTTGATGCTTTGGAAGCTCTCTGCGGACCATGGCTTGTGCTGTAAGATGTGATTACAACAATGTCAGGAAAAGCCTACTAGAACAGCTGAACTTTATTTGGACTTCATCAGAGGTACTTTAAATGGTGGCAGGTGTGTGCTGACTCCTATTTAACATGAGTTTGAATTTGATTGGTTAATTCTGAGCACAGCCACATCCCCAGTTATAAGAGGGTGTGCATATTTATGCAACCAGGTTTTTGTAAGTTTTTTTATATTTCCCTTTAAAAGATTTCAGTTTGTTTTTTAGTTGGGTTGTACAGGTTATAGGTCACATGAATGGTGGAAAAAGTTTTGAAATGATTTATCTTGGTGTCATTTTTTACATCACAAAAACCTGGCATTTGAACAGGGGTGTGTAGACTTTTTATATCCACTCTATCTATCTATCTATCTATCTATCTATCTATCTATCTATCTACCTTTCAGGCAATGACCCCTTTAAAGCATCAGTTCAGTTAGTATTTCTTTGTCTCAATGGTAATGAAGATAACATTGATGGGAAAAAAATGCAAAAAGAAACAATCGCTATCAGCTATTGACCATCTGGCTACTTATTATTTTCAACATCAGTATCAGCCCAAAATTTCACAATTAGTGTATCCCCAATACACAGTTAACAGTATCATGCATACATTTTCACAAAAGTGTTAAAGTGTTATTATTTTCAAAGTGATTACATATTTAAAGAAAAACCACGCTGTGGGTTGGATCTACAGTGTAAGTCTACACCAAGTAAATATACAGTGCACCAAAGCTGTATCTATGGAAATAAATATACCTGCTAAAAAGACTGAAGTCTAACATTTTCAAAGTTTTAAACAGATACTATATTTTAAAGCATATCTTTTCATACCTGACAGAACTAGGGTAACTTTGCAGGTAACTAAGGCTCTGCTTTTGTCTCCACCCCCCAAAGCATTCCCAACACGCACACAGGCAGCTGCATGGATACCTAAAGGGACCTGAAATGGTCACATCTTAGTTGAAGTAATTACTTGTAGTTGAGCACATTTCATGAAACATAGTATAGAGATGATGACACATGCATATGAATGTTCAAGTGGATAACTGGGTGATTCATACCATATACATAAAACTGCCTAGTTCCATCAGTATGTGCTGAGCAGCAAGATCCACTTCACCGAGTAAACCTGATATGACAAAGATTCAAATATTAAGATTTAATTCATAGTGCACAGAGACTGACACAAAATGTGATAACAGAGCAGATACTTTGGATTTAATTTCTAACTTCCATTCATAAGCTGAAAAATGTCCATTTGTGAAAATGACCTGAAATTATGGCATCTCATTAACTGGCATGGGGGAGTTACAGCCTGACATTTTAGCTTCATTTTTGCTTCCAAAAAAGTTCCCTTTTATGTCTTAATGTGTCTAAGTGATCCTTTAAGTGCTTTGGGTTCTTAGAGTTCAGAATTTGTCATATACAAGTACATAGCCAGTAGCAAAAAATTCACGGAACTGTAACAGGGTGGAAAGATTTTATTGATTTTAGTGCTTTTAAACTCATTTTTGCATGATTGTTTTTACCTTTGTATGTGTTTGTGGTGCTTTTTATGTTTTTAACTTGTTGCTTTTAATTTGAAGAGCTAGTTTAGTTCCACCCTGGTGCCTCTTAATTAGTGATTCTCCCCATCTATGTTGATTGGGCAGTGTGTGTGCCTGTGAGCAATTATTGCTTCAGAGTTAAAGGTAGAGCAGCAGGAACAACAGCAGACTGGCCAGATGGGAGTAGATAAGTGCACCTTGACAAAATGTAAAGAAAGAACCAAGGAGTGGTGCAAAGGGCCTGGGCTAGTAATGGTGAAACTGAGGCCTATTGAAACAATGAACAACTTTTGAGACAATTGCTTTATGATCGACACAGTGTTATGAAACATTTAATAAAGAGTGCCATCTGCTGACTGATTGTCAGAACTGCATTTAAGTGGAAGACCTGAAAAAATACTTTTTTTGAGCATTTGGCCATCCGAGGTCTATTCAAAATTGAATGGCAGGAACAAACAATACAAAAAAAAAAAAAAAAACGAATTCCAATAGAACGCTCTCAGATTTCCTGCGAGCCCTCAAGTCATGTGATGTGACCGACATAACGAGGCCTCGCTTGCTACGGTCACATGACTGTGGGCATGCTGAAACAGCGCTCAATGCACTGCTCATGACACTTGCACTTTATATTGCTCGAATCAGTGTTGAATGGGCGGTGTCGAGCGTAACATCACTAGCTTGGGCTTAACTGCCCTGCCCCAGTATGAACAGCCAAGGGCTTTTTATGGCATGTAGCCATAAAGGGAGAGACTGGAGAGCCAGCCTGGGACTGGGAGCTACCAGAAGGAACAAGGAGCCACCATCAGAGGAACAGCCGGGGCAGCAAAGAAAAGAGGACAGCAGCATGAAGATGGAGCCGGAGATTGCCCGCTGAGCCCTACACCGCAATCTGTAGTGATGCTTGAGAGTTTGTAAACCCTTTAGAATTTTCCACATTTCTGCATGAATGACAAAACAGATTTTCACACAAGTTCTAAAAGTAGGTAAAAAGAACCCAGGTAAATAAGTGAGACAAATTTGACTTTTTAATTTTTTTGACGAAAGTGATCCAATATTGCATATCTGTGAGTGGCAAAAGTTTGGATCTTTGATTTCAGTTTCTGGTGTGACTCTTTTTGCAGCGGTTAACTGCAGCTAAACATTTGAAGTAACTGCTGATCAGGTCTGCACATCATCTTGGAGGAATTTTAACTCACATAGCCACATCCCCAGTTATAAAAGGGTGTGCATATTTATGCAACCAGGTTAATGTAAGTTTTGTATTTTTTATTTTTCCCTTTAAAATATTTCAGTTTGTTTTTCAATTGGGTTGTGCAGTTTATGTCACATTAATGGTGAAAAAGTTAGCACCTGGTTAGCGCCTGTGTGTATGGCAGCTCTGCCGCCATCAGTGTGTGAATGGGTGGATTGCAGGATCTGTAAAGCGCTTTGGTCATCCTAGATGAGAAGAAAAGCGCTATATAAGTGAAAGCCATTTACCATTTAAAAGATCTCAAAAAGCAACACATCCCACTGTGATCTAAAGAAATTCAAGAACAGATGAAAAACAAAACCCAGAACAATGTCTAAAGAACTGCAGGCCTCACTTGCCTCAGTTTGGACACTGGTCCACAATGGAACAATAAGAAAGAAACTGGGCAAAAATGGCATCCATGTGAGAGTTCCAAGACAAAAACCGCTGCTGGACAAAAAGAACACAAAGATTTGGCTCAGATTTGCCAGAAAAAATCTAGATGATCCTCAAGACTTTTGAGAAAATATTCTGGGGACTGACGAGACAAAAGTTGAACTTTTTGGAAGACATATGTCCTGTTTTATCTGGCATAAAACTAACACAGAATTTCATAAAAAGAACATCATATCAACAGTCAAACATGGTGATGGTAGTGTCATGGTCTGGGGCTGCTTTGCTGCTTCAGGACCTGGACAACTTGCCCTAATTGACAGAACCATGAATTCTGCTCTCTACCAAAAAATCCTGAAGGAGAGTGTCCGGCCATCAGTTCAGGAAGCCCTCCAATGTGACTGAATTTAAACAATTCTGCTCAGAAGAGTGAGTCAAAATTCCTCACCAGCGATGTAAAAGACTCATTGCCAGTTGTTGGCACCAATGGTGGCACAACCAGTTACTGTATTCGGTTTCGGGGGCAGCTGGGGGCAATTATTTTTTTCACATAGGGCCAGGTAAGTTTGGATATTTTTTTCCCTTAATAAATGGAATTATCACCTAAAACTGCATTTTGTTTTTACTCAGGTTATCTTTGTCTAATATTAAAATTTGTTTGATCTGAAACATTTAGGTGTAACAAATATGCAAAAAATATAAGAAATCACAGCATTGTATTTTAAATAAATGGGCAGTCGTCCCTATAAATTTCTTATGTTATTCTAGTAAATTTGAAGCTTTTATTGGTTTCGTAAGGTTGTTAAAGCCAGGAAGCGGGTTGTGAGGCTGAGCTCTCACAACCTCTTGAAATGCTTCCTATGGCGTGCAACTCAAATAGCCTCTGACAGCCAAAGTCCAACTCCTGGCCATCCCGTGGCAAAACTGTTATCACTGACAGGAGAAGGGGTGAAGGCGAGCCACTGGTGTCTTAAAACCAGTTGCCCAGGGTAGATGGAGCTCTCAGCCTGGGAAGGCAGTCCATCCAAGGGAAGAAAAACCCTGATTCGAAACCTCTGCAGCCTTGTGGCTATACCTGATTTCAGGAAAGGCTTTGAGAGTAAACCCCAAGGACAAATCCGGAGTGGAGCCCCTAAGGCTGACAGCAGATGCTCTGCACCACTTTCCGGCAGCTCCTGCAGTGAAACTGGCCCCAAATTGTATTGGTTCATCCTTTCCTTTGTACTCTGCCAGTGATGCCAAGAGGGGGGCACTGACGTATGAGCAGCCCAATGTCTCCATATTCACTTGCCCAAGCCTGAAGCGCAAACTAGAGAGGCCACTCCAGCGGCATCGCAACATTCCGGCACAACACGGGACGAGGCAGCCTACCGGTTATAAGCTCTGACCAATTGGTGTAGGAAGGAGGGCTTGGGGTCTCGTTTGATGGTGGGAGAAGTCATTGCAGCATCATTGGGCAGCTACCGCCCACCCCAAGCTGGGCAGCCCCCAGTCAGTAAGGTGTTGTCCTGCCATGGCTTGCTTGCTGTACTGGGTGCGCAGAGCTTAGGGGACCCTCCTGACAAACAAGCATCAATTCGCACCAGGCAGTTCGAAAGAAAAAACAACGAAGACTCTGGCTCTTTGAGTCGCAAGCTGAGATGTATGCACAATGTGCCCTGGACTCTCTGATGATCTCCAACAAATGGACAACTCACGTAAGACAGCCATCATCAACAAGGAACTTGGACGACTTAACATCGGCATCGCTTGTCTCCAAGAAACCCGCCTAGCCGACAGTGGTTCGCTTCAAGAAACAGATTACACCTTCTATTGGCAGGGCCTGTCTCAAGATGAGCCCAGGCAGCGAGCCAACCTCCGCAGTGTCCTTCACACGAGAAGCTATCACAGCGCCAACTGTGATACCAACCACTCACTTGTTGCCAGCAAAGTCAGACTGATTACCAAGAAAATCTACCATCCAAAAACAAAGGGCTGACCACGCATCAACACCTGCACCACTTCTGAAACTGAAAGGGTCCAAACGTTTGGTGACATCCTTCAACGAAAACTCGAAGATCATTCAAACAACAGCAACCAAGCAGATGTAGACGCGAAATGGTCTCATCTCCATGACGCCATATACGACTCCGCTGTGACCGCATACAGCAAAAAAGTACGCAGAAACGCAGACTGGTTTAAGGCACACTGGAATGAAATGCAACCAGTCAGAGGCCAAACGGAAAGCACTGCTAGCTTATAAGCAGAACCCTCATCCTAGCACACGCAATGCCCTGAGAGCAGCAAGGAGCAAGGCCCAGCAGATTGCCCGCCGTTGTGCCAATGAGTACTGGCTGAACCTGTGTGCTGACATACAGGTAGCTGCTGACTGTGATCACGCCAAAGGGATGTGCGAGGGCATCAAAACAGCACCCGGTCCCACCAACATTAAAATAGCCCCTGTCAAATCCAAGTCAGGCTAAGTCATCACGGACCAGAGCAAACAATTCCAGTGTTGGGTTGAACACTACCTAGAGCTTTACTCGACCCAGAACATCATGACAGACTCTGCCCTCGACGCCTTGTCCAGCTTGCTAGTCATGGAGGAGCTAGACAAAATGCCCAGCCTGGAAGAGCTCAGCAAAGCCATCGACTGTCTTAGCAGTGGTAAAGCTACGGGGAAAGACAGCATCCCCCCTGAAGTCTTAAAAAGTGGTAAAGCAGCACTCCTACAGCCTCTGCACAAACTTCTCTGCCTCTGCTGGGAGCAAGGACATGTGCTTCAAAATATGCGTGACGCAAACATAGTCGCATTGTACAAGAACAAAGGGGATCACAGTGACTGTACAACTATCGGGAAATCTCTTTACTCAGCATTGTTGGCAAAGTCTTTGCCCATGTCCCTCTGTCCTGCCTGCAGAGTCTTGCTTCGCGAGTCTATCCTGAGTCACAATGTGGCTTTACAGCTAAAAGCTCCACAGTGGACATGATCTTCTCCCTCCATCAGCTGCAGGAGAAGTGTCTAGAGCAGCAGCAACAGCCACTACTCATTGTGTTTGTGGACCTGACAAAAGCCTTTGACTTAGTTAGTCGAAGTGGGCTCTTTCAGCTTCCCCAGAAAATAGGCTGTCCTCAAAACCTCTAGTGATAATCACCTCATTTCACAAAGACATGCAAAGACATAGCACTGTCCTCTTCGACAGTACAACTTCAGACGCCTTTCCAGTCAGCAGTGGAGTGAAAAAGGGCTCTGTCCTGACACCAACCCTCTTTGGATCTTCTTCTCAATGCTCCTCCATTACGCTTTTGATGATTGCCCTGAAGGTATCTACATCCGCACAAGATTGGACGGAGAACTTTTCAACATTGCGTGACTGCATGCAAGAACCAGAGTGACAGAGGTCCTAATCAGAGAGCTACTCTTTGCGGACAACGCAGCCCTTACATCACACAGCGAAGACGGCCTCCAGCACATGATTGAGCGGCTATCCCATGCATGCAAAGAGTTTGGGCTCACCATCAGTATAAAGAAAATCAACATCATGGCACAAGACGCTCACACTCCCCCTGTCACCACCATTGACAATACTCAGCTTGTTGTGGTTGACAGCTTCACTTACTTTGGGTCCACAGTCACCAACTCCCTCTCCCTAGATGCTGAAATTAATTTCAGAACAGCCAAAGCAGTTGCTGTGATGGTGAAGCTCAACAAATGAGTGTAGAACAATGATCTGTTGCGCGACAGGATCAAGCTCTGCATCTACCAAGCCTGTGTTCTGTAAACTCTCCTGTGAGGCAGCGAGTCCTGGACAACCTATGCCAGACAGTAAAAACGGCTCAATGGATTCCATCTGCGCTGCCTCCGATGCCTCCTACACATCAAATGGCAAGATAGAGTCACCAACACGGCGGTACTTGAGCACGCTGGCCTACCCAGTACGCCCACACTTCTCAGCCAAAGACGTTGTCGATGCCTTGGCCATGTGCACCGCATGGAGCCAAACCACCTGCCCAGAGAAATCATGTATGGTGAACTGCAGGAAGGCATTCGTCCGGTAGGACGACGTCTGTTGAGGTACAAAGGCGTCCGCAAACACGATCTCTGATACACAGAAATAAACACTGACTACTGGGTGGAGGTGACCAAGGAACGTGACATTTGGTGCCACTGTGTAAGAGAAGGAATGACCAGGGCTGAAGCAAGTCGGAGGGAAGAGCTTGAGAGGAGGTGTACTGCAAGACATGAGCACGCAGGGGTGCAACAACATCCATCAGCCTTCATCTACGCCAACTGCAACAAAGGCTGCCATTCAAGGATTGGTCTACCCAGCCACTCCAGGTGCTGAGCCAATCCTTGACAAGACGTGCTTCACCATCACCTCTTCAAGACAAGGATGCCAAGAGAGAGAGAGAAGCTTTTATTGTATATATATTTGTGATGATTTTCCCCTTGCAATTGTTTGGCTTTTTCTCAAAGTTTTGCATCTTTGGAAAATTTTTAGACTTTAAAATTATGGTAAAATATTTATGCAAAATAGGTAATAAAATCTCTCTCTCTCTCTCTCTCTCTCTCTCTCTCTCTCTCTCTCTCTCTCTCTCTCTCTCTCTCGTGCGCATGCGTGGGCGTTTGTGGGAGCGGGGGTGTGGAGTGGTGTCGAGTGAGTACGTTAAACTTTGTATTTTCTAACTTTTTCTCTATCTTGTGTGTTTGAGGTGTGTGTGTTTAATATAGTGGGTTGAGTGTGGGTGTGTTGGGGTGTGAGTGTTGGAGTGAGTGTGTCGGGGAACGGTAGCTTCTGCTGCCGGTTTTTCCCGGCCGGCATCATGCCGGTGATTGATGGTGGTGTGGAGTTTGAGCGCTTAACCCGGCGTCATGGCGTGAGAATCCTCCCGACAGTTCCCTGTTCTGTGGAGGAGGCCAGCCTCGCTGTAGGACAGGTGGTTGGGCATGGCAGCATAAAATCAGCATCGAGGATGAACAGCGCAGTTGTGATCTTTCTGGATTCGACTGAGAAAGCTGATCAGGTGGTGGCACAGGGAGTGGTCATAGGTGACACTTTTACTCCCGTTTTACCGCTGGCGAATCCGTCTAGGAGGATCACCATCTCAAACGCTCCTCCTTTCGTTAAAAATGATCAGCTGATTAGAGAGTTGTCCCGTTTTGGCCAGGTTGTGTCCCCTATCAGAATGGTCTCTCT
Organism: Pholidichthys leucotaenia; assembly: GCA_020510985.1. Taxonomy (NCBI): domain Eukaryota; kingdom Metazoa; phylum Chordata; class Actinopteri; order Cichliformes; family Pholidichthyidae; genus Pholidichthys; species Pholidichthys leucotaenia. The sequence continues at coordinate 45,134,960 of CM035844.1, read as the reverse complement.
GGGTAGTAAATCACCCCTGCTGAAGCATGTTGTGTGTCACAGGAGGCAGTGTTTCATGGTGTTGAAAGACAGCTCTGCTGAACTGAACGCGTCTTTTAATTTCAGGATTGACGGCTTTAGCTACTTGGTGTTTGCAACATCTGAAACCATGAAGTGTTTTGCGTGTGGCGCAGAAGGCCATCTTATTAGGTCATGTCCTGAAAAGGCGAACACAAAGAGCACTGGCGGTAAGAAAGGTGACGCCGCTGTTTCTGGTGGTCCGGAGGGTAGCGCTACATGCGGTGCGGCGGATGCCGCTGCGGCGCCCACTTCTGCTGGGGCGGTCGCGTCCGCAATCGCGGCCGCGTCTGCTTCTACTTCTGCGGGGGTGTCCGCGTCCGCGTCCGCGTCCGCGTCCACGTCCGCGTCCGCGTCCGCTTGTGCTGGGGCGGCCGCGGCCGCCTCTGCTGAGGTAGCCGCAGCGGGCGCGGTAGTTGCCCCCCCAAACATTGATGGTGGGAAATTTCTGTCTGGCGGCAGCTGTGATCATTGTGACGAGCCTGTCACCCGGAGTAAAGAGGCGGAGGGTGTAAGTAAGAGTGCAGTTAAACGAAGGAACGTGGGTGAGCAGACTTTGCAGGCGGGGGAGGAGCGGTTTGAGGCTGTAGCGGACACACAGAGCAAACACTGCATGACGAACGTTGCAGTTCACGAAGAAAAGCAGGAATGTAGTTTTGTTGAAGAGGATCCTTTTAAAGCTGCACAAAAAAGAAAAAGTGCTGAAAACTTGCAGAGCTCTGCTAAATCTAGTAGGGTTGGGAAGTTAGATTTACTAGATGAGAGCGTCTCTGACGAAAGTGGAGCTGAGTCTGAAATGATGCAGACGCAGGAGGAGCAAAGCTCCTATTGTTTTACCAAAATTAGGCAATTTCTCCAGGTGACCAAGGGGAGCAGAGCTGTGAAAGTGGAAAATTACTTTCCAGATCTGGAGTTATTTGTGGCATCAGCTCGCAAGCTGATGAAACTGAATGATGGGAATGAGACTTTTACTGATCAGGAAATTTTTCGTTTAAAGAAACTGGTTGCTAAACTGAAATCACAAATTACTAACAGTCATGTTGACTCTTAGTTTGTTTCTTCCCCTTTTATGCTATGTGTGTGTTTTTTTACTGTACCTTATTTTTATCCTTTTTAATGCCCCACCTTAGAATTGGCACTCTTAATATAAACGGGGCCAGGGATGATGTAAAAAGGGCCTCTTTATACAAGCTTTTTAATTTAAAGGCACTTGACGTGCTGATGGTCCAGGAGACTCACAGCACTGTAGACATTGAGTGCCAGTGGAGAAAAGAGTGGGATGGCTGCATTTTTTTTAGCCACAAATCCAATAATAGTGGAGGGGTGGCTGTACTTTTCTCTAGGGGTTGTGTGCCTGTCTCTTATGAGGTAGAAGAGGTGGTGAAAGGACATGTACTCTTGCTAAAGGTACAGTTTGAAAATGTAAACTTGGTTCTTATAAATGTGTATGTGCCAACCCAGAGAGCAGAAAGGATCAGGGTCTTTAATACGCTATCAGATACGGTTAGATCCTGTAATCCAAATAGTTTTTTATTTCTGGGGGGTGATTTTAACTGTACATTAAACCACAGACTGGACAGGAACCATCAGGAACCTCACCCTGCTTCTGCCAATAGGCTGAGGGAACTAGTGAAGGCACATGAAATGGCCGATGTGTGGAGATCACATCATGGGGACCAGAGGCAGTACACCTGGAGCCATGCTAAAGATAACCTCTTATCTATGGCCAGGTTAGACCGTTTCTATGGTTTTAAACACCAAATGAGTGTTTTTAAAAATAGTTGTATCTGTCCTGTTGGTTTCACTGATCACTGCCTGCTGATTTGTTCTGTTTTCATTGAAAATGTAAAGTGTAAGAGTGCTTTTTGGCATTTTAATAATACACTTTTAAATGATGTGTTTTTTAAGGGAGTTTTTCATGATGTATGGAAGTCACACAGGGAACAAAAATCTTCTTTTAGTTCTCTCCAAATGTGGTGGGATTTTGGTAAGGCACAGATAAAACAATTCTGCCAACAGTACACTCAAAATGTCACTCGTAGCTTGACCCAATCCTTGAAAGTTCTGGAGACTGAGGTGGTAGAGCTAGAGGAGTTACTCAGTTCTACCGGAAAACAGGAGCACTTAGAGGCTCTTAAGTCAAAAAGGTCAGCCTTGGCTAGCTTGCTAGGGGTCACCGCACAGGGTGCTCTGGTCCGCTCACGCTACATGGATGTAGCTCTGATGGACTCGCCCTCCCAGTACTTTTTTGGACTGGAGGGGAAAAATGGACAGAGAAAGCTCATTCACTCCTTGTTGGGCGATGACGGGAGAACAATCTCCACAGCAGCAGAGATCAGGAAACACGCTGCTAGCTTTTACAGTGAATTGTTTAGAGCAGAGTGGAGGGAGGACACGTCACTGGGCCAGGTTTTCCTTGATGGTCTTCCAGTGCTCTCAGAGGACCTTGTTGCCGGCTTGGATGCTCCACTGTCTCTGTCTGAGCTGCATACGGCGCTAATGAGCCTCCAGAATGGAAAATCACCAGGCATAGATGGTCTCTCTGTGGACTTTTTTAAGGAATTCTGGCCCCTGCTTGGTCCAGACCTGCTGGAGGTTCTCCAAGATAGCTTGGAAAGGGGGACCCTACCCACGACCTGCAGGAGGGCCATCATCACACTGTTGCCGAAAAAGGGGGACCTCCAGAGCCTAAAGAACTGGAGGCCAGTCTCTCTGCTCTGCACAGACTACAAGATTCTCTCAAAAGCTCTGGCCCGAAGACTGAGAAAGGTGATGAGCGAGCTCATTCATGTAGACCAGACTTACTGTGTGCCTGGCAGGCTGATTAGTGACAACGTCACTTTAATTCGGGATATTTTGGAGGTCTCTGGTTCATTGGCGGTAGAAACTGGTTTGATTTCAATTGACCAGGAAAAGGCGTTTGATCGGGTTGAACACCAATATTTATGGACAGTTTTAACAGCTTTTGGGTTCAGCCCAGGCTTCATAGCCAGGATACGGGTCTTGTACAGTGACATTGAGAGTGTGCTGAAGATAAATGGGGGCCTGTCTGCCCCTTTAAAAGTCCAGAGGGGGGTTCGGCAGGGCTGCCCTCTCTCAGGGATGCTGTACTCCCTCGCCATAGAGCCTTTGCTTCACTGCCTGAGAAGGGATCTATCAGGAGTTACTTTTCCTGGCTGTGACACCACGTTCAAGCTGTCGGCCTATGCAGATGATGTAGTCATTCTGCTAAACAAGCAGAGTGACATTGACGTTCTGGTTAGGAGTGTCAATCTTTTTGGCCAACTTTCCTCTGCAAAGATAAACTGGGGAAAAAGCGAGGCTCTGATGGTGGGGGAGAAACTAGAAAATCAGCTCACGCTGCCGGGTGGGTTGATTTGGAAAAAAGGAGGTTTTAAGTATCTTGGTGTCTTTATTGGAAATCAGCAGTTTGAGCAAAAAAATTGGGATGGGGTCATAGAGAAAATTAACGGGAGACTAAACAAGTGGAAGTGGCTAATGCCAAGAATATCTTTTAGAGGAAGAGTGCTCATTTTAAATAATCTTGTTTCCTCATCCCTGTGGCACCGCCTCATGTGCATGGACCCCCCTGCTGGTTTGTTGTCCAAAATTCAGTCTGTTTTGGTGGACTTTTTTTGGGGGGGTGGACTCCACTGGGTTCCTCAAGCCCTGTTATTTCTTCCCAAAGAGGAGGGGGGGGCAAGGAGTGATTCATTTAGCTAGTAGAGGTGCTGCTTTTAGACTGACTTTCATACAGAGACTGCTGACGGGCCCCCAGGACCTGGTATGGAGGCCTTTGGCCTGTGTTATTTTACAGAGAGTCCTTGGGCTTGGGCTAGACCTCCCTGTGTTTTTAATGGATTTTAAGAACTCTAATGCACTGTCTTTACCCAGTTTTTACCGCAGTCTCTTTTCAGTGTGGACTCTTTTTAAAAAACAAAGAGGGCCATGCGATTCCCTCTACTGGTTGTTGAGGGAGCCGCTGGTTTTTGGTGGTCGCCTTGGTGTCCTGCCGGGAGTTGGAAGGACCTTCCTTGATAGGCTGTGTTCCAGGAATATTCTCACTCTGAAGCAAGTGGTGGAACTGGCTGGTCCTGGCCTCAACAACGCCTCAGCTTTAGCAGCTCATCTTGGTGTCAGGTCGAATCGTTTCATCGATGGTCTTCTTGCACACTGGAAACAGGAGCTTCATGGACTTGAGCACTCCCTACTCTTGGACTTTTGCAATGGCACGCTGCAGCCAGAAAGCACTGACCCCTTTCCCTCTCTCACGCTCTATATGGACTTTGACGTCGCTCCTTGCTCCTTACTGGCATTCTGTGCTCCCACTGGTGTGGACTTTGGAGGAGCCAGTGGTAAGGCACTCTACAGACTGGTGGTGATGGCACTCAACAAGGACCGATTGAACACCTGTGTGGACACTCCTTGGAGAGCCTATTTTAAACTAGGAAAAGGGCATCGGCCTGCCTGGAGGGCTCTTTACAAAGCCCCTCTCCCTAAAAGGCATGGAGACTTACAGTGGAGGGTCCTGCATGGTATTATAGCTGTCAATGCTTTTGTTTCTGTGATTAACAGCAGTGTCAGTGATCAGTGTGTTTTTTGTTCCTCTAGGGAGACTGTTTTTCATTGTTTTATTGAATGTCAGCGCCTGAGTGGCCTCTTTGAACTTCTCACAAAACTTTTTCATATTTTTAAGGAAGTTTTCTCTAAGCAGGTTTTCATTTGTGGTTTTATGTACATTCGTCGTTTTAAGCAGAAGTGTCAACTACTGAACTTTGTTTTAGGGCAGGCAAAGTTGGCTATCTATGTAAGCCGGAGAAGAAAACTTGAAAATGTTGAGAATGATGTTGATGTCAAAATTTTATTTGTGAGGCTACTTAAAGCCAGAATCAGGCTGGACTTTCAGTTTTTTATGGGGAATGGGGATGTGGAAGGTTTCAGGACCCTCTGGTCCCTGGAGAATGTCCTCTGTTCAGTTCATGATGGACAGCTTTTTTTTGGGCGTTTTTTGGGGGATTAATTTTCTGTGTAACATAGCATGATATAGAAATTGTATTGACTGATGGACAAGTGTGTTTATTAAAGATCTTTTAAAAATCAAAATCTCTCTCTCTCTCTCCCTCTCTCTCTCCACAGGGATTCACTTGTTAAGGAGCCTTCACACCAAACGCAAATGGGCAAATTTTTCGCACGGCACAATTACATTATAACTCAATGTAAACACGCAAACAGACATGAATTCACAATCTGAGTGAGATGCAGACAGGCGAAGTTGCCTTTATAACTTCTGCAGCTGTGTTCAACCTGCTGTGGGAATTCCCAAAATAACGTCATGCTTAGGTTTACATTATCTGACAGAAGGCTCACGTGAAAAAATTGTCCCTGCCTCCAAAACTTCACAAGACGATGGGTGTTTCCGTTGCTAGCTTGCTAGCCTTGTTAGCACATCAGTGGCAGGAATCTGGGTAAATAACTCCGACATCCCGATTCAGCTGAAGAGCTCCCGGTCCTCCTGTTTCCAGGTGAGTGGCAGTCTCATTTTCAAACTAGTCTACTCTAATGTTGATACTTTTACTCTGATGATGGCAGAATCTCAAAGGTAGCGCTATCCCCTGGACGTGAATACGCGAATGCACGATTTCGCGTGTGCTCGCCTCTTTCCATTAACTTTGTACGGATTCACACCACTCCTTCACATTTGGTGTGAATGCACCTTTAAGGGCAAAAGTGGAATAATTCTGACCTCTGTTAGACCATGGTTGTGATGGTTGAATGTTGCTACTTAACAAATTAGATCAAAAATGCCAGGGCTGATTTTTTTTTTGTCCTAGTCCAGCCCTGGCTAAGACAGCTAGTAGCAGACGTTTTTCTTTAATAGTCGCATTGTCAGTCAACCACTGTGCACTGTTTGGAATTCAAGAGAAAGAAACTGTTGTCATTTTGGTTTAAGCAAAATATTAAATCCAAGCTGTCACTGTTTTTATGTATCATCACGTACCTTCTTCACGAACTAGAATCCAAGGAGGAGATGTATGAAAGATGATAACTCTAACAAAATAATGTGTGTGTGTGTGTGTGCGCGCACGCGCGTGCGTGTGTGTGTGAAAAGGGTGGGTGTGTGGTGGAGCTCATTGGGTGCTCCGCACCCCTAAGGCTCTGACCCTAGAACTGCCCCTGATGCCTAGGTCATATGACGGTCACAAATCTGGTCTGTTTTCAACAAACTGATAATGCATAATTAACACACATAAGTAGCTGGTGTTGGACATGTACACAGGTTTGAAATGATATGAGCCACTCCTTGGGTGGACGGATAAATTTTTCACACATAAGGAGTTGTTCAGAACTCCTTGATGTAGGCGGGCAGTAGGGCGGCCATTCCTCACATGAGGACGGATAATTTTCTCGCACATGAGGAGTTGTTCAGAACTCCTTATAAGAACTCCTTATACAAAGATACAGAGTGATGATAATCAAGTCAGTGGCAATAATGCACCTGTGAGCTGGTTGCCAACCGCCAATCAACTCTAAAAGAAGAAGAAGAACTCATTATACAAAGATATAGAGTGATGATAATCAAGTCAGTGGCGGTAATACACGTGTAAGCTGGTTGCCAACTGCTAATCAAATCTAAAAGAAGAAGAACTTCGCTCTTAAAGGTGGCAAAAGCTGGAGCTTTCCATGACAGGAAGTTGTATGGTATTCCATAAAGTACTATCATGAAATGAAAAAGCATTTTGACCAAAAAAGGTTTTACGGAGGGGTATCACACAATCACCTCTTGCGTAAGCCCCAGTGGACCGACCACGAGTGCTACTCAGTCTGTATTTGATGTCTTCATTCAGGGGGGTGGAGCCAGACCATGCAGGATTTTATACATCAAGCAGGCAGTTTTAATTTTTTTTTTTTTTTTAATTCTCAGAGGGCAAGAGGTTGTACCTAGGGAGAATATTGCAGTGGTGGTATGTGAGAGGCTTTTTATCTAATGGTTTCAGAGCATTTTTATAGAGTGACTCAATTGGTTTGAGGGTTGCCACTCCATACAATGACCAGCTGGTAATACAATAGCTCAGATGTGAAAAGATCATTGAGTGTAAAAACATCGTGGTGGCTCTGTCTGGAAACAACTTCCAAATTTGTCTTAAGTTGTGAATCCATCCATCCATCCATCCATCTTCTTCCGCCTAATCCTTTTTGGGTCGCGGGGGGGCTGGAGCCTTTCCCAGCATCTTTGGGCGAGAGGCAGGGTACACCCTGGACAAATCGCCAGTCCATCACATATTAAATTTTAATGTTTTTAGTGACCATTTTGATATGGCTCTTGAATGACAGTGTAGAGTCCAAAGTCACACCCAGGTATTTGAATTCCTTGACATTTAGTTCTTTTCTTCCTATGTGAATGTTAGAATGTGTAGTAGTAGTAGGACATTTTGGAAAAAACATACATACAGTTTTATTTACATTCAGAGAGAGACGGGACTTGGTGAGCCAGTTGACATAACTGGCAGACCCAGAGAACAGACACAGGCTCAAGAATGGATTCAGTTATCTTTATTGTAAAAGTGAGTGTGTGAACGCGTGTGTATGTGTGAAGTGTAAGGGAATGTAGGTGCGTGGTGCTGGAGACTCGTAGCGGAGAGTGAGCAGAGCGCTATTCGATCTGGCAACCCTATGGCTAGAGCAGAGGCAAACAGTTAGCATCGTGCATAATGGGAGGGTACTCAGGTGATAATGGTGGCTTACTGTTTAAAGGTGAGATGGTGAACACCAGTTGGCCCGGAGGCTTACGCCAGGAAGAGAGCGCCTGCTGTCACTACGCCGCTGGAGCAGGATGGTGAGCGAAGAGGAGGAAGGCTGAGACCGCCGCCGGGAGGAACGAATCCGCCGCCTGGGAACTCTGCCTGTGCACAGGGGATAAGGACGAACAGGTGAGTAGAAAGAGGACTTACTTGGTTGAGAGGGAATTCCTTCCAAGGGATGACGCCGAAGTGGCAAGGATGACGAAGGCTGTGAGGATGGCTAGGAAGACGAGCGTAGCACTTCATGTAGCCAGGGAGACAGACGGCTCCGTGCCGGTCTGAGGGCCGAGTGAGTTATATAGCCCGAGAGTGATGGGAAGCCGGTGTATGCACAGCTGTGGGCAATAATGGCACAGAGCGAGTCATTACAGTACCCCCCCCCCCGAGAGGTGCCTCCTGGCACCTGATCCAGCCTACCTGGATGCGTCCAGTGGAAGTCCCTGAGGAGTTGTTTATCCAACACGAAGGAAGGACGCACCCAGGACCGCCACTCGGGACCATACCCCTCCCAGTCCACTAGATACTGCAGGCCGCAACCCCAGCGGTGGACGTCCAGGATGGCGTTGACCTTCCACGCCGGGTCGCCGTCGACCACCACCGGTGGAGGTGGAGACCTGGGAGGGGGACAGAGAGGGCTGGAAAAGAATGGCTTAATCTGCGACACATGAAATGTGGGACAGATGCGGAGGGAGGGGGGGAGAGCCAGGCGCACAGCTACGGGATTAATAATCCACACAATGGGAAATGGACCAATGAAGCGCTGCGACAACTTCCTGTTCTTGGCCTTGAGGTCAATGTTCTGTGTGGAGAGCCAAACCTGCTGACCCACCTGGTAGGGTGGGGCCGGTCTCATGCGGCAATTAGCGACCCTGGAGTTGCACTCCGCCGTGCGTCGAAGTGCCGTCCGGACCGTCCTCCATATCCGCTGACAGCGTTTCAGATGGGCCCGGACATATGGTACGGTGATGTCCCCCTCCTCCTTGGGGAAAAGCAGGGGGTGTAACCCAGGGAAGCCTCGAAAGGGGACATGCCGATGGCTGCAGACACCGCTGAGTTGTGGGCGTACTCTATCCACGGAAGGTGGGCGCTCCAGGACGCATGGTTGGAGGAGATGACACAACGCAGCGCCGCCTCCAGCTCCTAGTTAGCTCTCTCACATTGACCATTGTTCTGCGGGTGGTAGCCGGAAGACAGGCTCACCGTGGCCCCCAGAGCATTACAGAAGGATTTCCATACCCGGGACATGAATTGAGGACCCCGGTCGGAGACGATGTCCACGGGTATGCCATGTAGTCTCATGACGTGCTGCACCAGTAGGTCCACAGTCTCTCTCGCCGTGGGGAGCCCCTGCAGGGGGACGAAGTGGGCAGCCTTGGAAAAGCGGTCCACAATTGTGAGGACGACGGTGTGCTGATCAGACGGGGGAAGCCCAGTAATGAAATCCAGGGCGATGTGGGACCAAGGTCTGCCAGGGGTTGGGAGAGGGTGGAGCAACCCCGCAGGGGGAGAGGATGGCGTCTTACCGGTGGCGCACTGATGGCAGGCACAGATGTAGTCAGCGACGTCCCTCCGGAGGGATGGCCACCAGAACATCCTCTGGAGAATCCTGACTGTGCGGGACCCCCCTGGGTGGCACGCCAGTCTGGAGGAGTGGGCCCAGTGGATCACCTCACCCCGAACAGCCGAAGGAACGAACAGTCGACCCGCTGGACCCCCGCCCAGGTCCGGTTCCGCCTCCTGCGCCTTCAGGACCCTGTCGTTGATCTCCCACGAGAGGGTGCCCACGATGCATGATGATGGAAGGATAGGGAGAACGGGCACCTCCGTCGCGTCAGGAGAGAACTGTCTGGAAAGGGCATCTGGTTTAGTGTTCTTGGCCCCGGGACGGTAGGTGATGGTGAAGTTGAAACGGCCAAAGAACAAGGACCAGCAGGCCTGGCGGGCGTTCAGGCGTTTGGCCGTCCTCAGGTACTTCAAGTTCTTATGGTCCATCCAGACCACGAAGGGTTGGGCGGCCCCCTCCAACCAGTGATGCCACTCCTCCAGCGCGAGCTAGACTGCCAGGAGCTCCCTGTCACCGATGTCATAGTTCTTCTCCGCCGGGGACAGCCGGTGGGAAAAAAACACTCAAGGCCGGACCTCCCCATCCACCGGAGAGCGCTGGGACAACACGGTTCCCACTCCCGAGTCCAAGGCGTCCACCTCGACCAGGCACTGCAAAGCGGGATCCACCTGCATCAGGATGGGGGAGGAAGAAAAGAGGTCCTTGAGTTCGGCAAATGCCGCTGCAGCCTCCTCCATCCACCGGAACGGCACCTTCGGGGAAGTGAGGCAGGTCAGGGGAAGAGCAATGACCCTGTAGTAGTTGGCGAACCCCAGGAACTGTTGGAGCTGCTTCCTGGGGGGGGGGGGGGGCAATCCATTACCGCCTTTACCTTACTGGGATCCGGGAGGACTTAGTTGTGGGAAATGATGAAGCCGAGAAATGACGTCTTAGAAGCGTGAAACTCACATTTCTCAGCCTTCATATAAAGTTTGCTCTCCAAAAGCCGTTGTAAGACCCACCTCACGTGAACGCGATGTTCGTCCAGGGATCGGGAGAAGATCAGGATGTCGTCGAGGCAGATGAAGATGAATGACCCCAGGAAGTCACGAAGCACATCATTGATCAGCCGTTGGAAGACGGCCGAAGCGTTGGTTAACCCAACCAGCATCACCAATTATTCAAAGTGTCTGTTTGGGGTCCGGAAACCAGTCTTCCATTCATTCCCCTCCCTGATCCACACCAAATGGTATGCACTCCGAAGGTCCAATTTAGTGAAGACAGAGGCCCCTTGGAGGGAATCAAAGGCCGTGTCCATCAGAGGAAGAGTGTACCTGTCCTTGATGGTGATGTCATTGAGGGCACAGAAATTGATGCACGACCTCAGGGAGCCGTCTTTCTTTCCAATGAAGAAGAACCCCGCCCCCACCGCCGCCGACGACGGGTGGATGATGCCCAAGCTGAGGGACTCCTTAATATACGCCTCCATCGCCTCCCGCTCCGGAGCAGACAGGCTGTAGAGATGGCTCGATGGCAGCGGGGCCCCAGCCCGGATATTGATGACGCAGTCATAGGGCCGGTGGCGGGGGGAGAGATAACGCCCGGGACTTGCTGAATACTGCCCCCAGGTCATAATACTCAGGGGGGACCCCAGACAGATCGGGAGGAGGAGTGACGGGAGCAACCAATGGCATGGAAGGAGAACATGCAGTGGACTGCAGACATGCGCTGAGGCAGAAGGAGCTCCAGGAGACCACACCTCCTGTGCGCCAGTCGAAGGAGGGGTTGTGGAGCCGGAGTCAGGGGTAGCCCAAGATGACCGAGGAGGCCGCGACTGGCAGGACGAACAGGCTCAGGTCCTCCCAATGGTTCCCAGAGATGATGACTGAGACTGGGGCAGTTCGTTTGGACACCACTGCCAATGGCGCTTTGGACAGAGCAAAGAGCCTCAGGGGGGTCTCCAGAGAAAGGCAGGGAAGCCCCAATCGGGTTGCCAGTTCCCCCAAGATGAAGCTCTGCTCAGCTCCCGAGTCAACCAAGGCGTGAGTGCAATATTCAGTTTTATTGTGGATGAGCCTGATGGGTAGAAGACACTTGGAGAGGGGATTTGGCCGAGGTGAGTCCGTGAGTCCCCCTACTGCGACGCAAGGACCCCCTCTTTTGGCCGAACGGGGCAGGACTCTACCTCATGCTCTTCATTACCACAATACATGCATAGACCTAGCTCCCTGCGGCACTGCCTTTCAGCCAAAGAAAGCTTTGTACGCCCCATTACCATAGACTCTGGCACGTCTGTGGACTCAAGCGAGGGCAAGGCCAGTAAGGGAGACTGAGAGGAGCGATGAAACTGGGCGCCCGAGCGTCTGGAAGTCTTCTGCTCGGCTGCCCACTCCCTCAGTCTGTTATCTAAGTTGATCGCTAGGGAAATTAGCGCCGTTAGCGTCTCTGGCTTATCTAGGCAGGCCAGCTCGTCCCGCAGACTAGGGCTCAGGCTTCTGATAAAGATACTGCATAATGAGGCATCCTCCCACCCCACCTCCGCCGCCACCACCCGGAAATCGACGGCATAGTCCGCTACGGACCTGCCCACCTGTCGAAGATTTAACAACCGGGTGGTGAGCACGTTATCGCGGTCGGAGTGGTTGAATACCTCGTTAAACTTGCTAACAAACTGGCTGTAGGTTAAGCTAGTGTAGCTCGGCTTAGCCATCACAGCATATGCCCAGGCTAGAGCTCGCCCCTCCAATAAGTTAGCAACATAGCCTATGCGACTGTGGTCAGTTGGAAAATCCCCCGGGACCCGCTGAAAGACTATCTCACATTGGAGTAGGAACCCACGAGCCTCCCCTAGTCCACCACTGAAGCGAGAAGGGGTGGGAACTGGTGTGAGTCGGGCTGAGGGGGCCTGGCTAGCCTGGCTAGGAGGTGAGCTAACGGGAGCCGACATACTACCAGAGGCGGGAGGAAATGCCGGCTGTCCCGTCAGACGATCCAACCGACTGTTAATTTGAGCCAGCTGATTTAAGATAACCTGCTGCTGGTAAGCAAGCTGATCCACTCGAGCCTCTAAGTTGTTGACCTGGCGCACTAGCACGCTGTTCGCTGGGTCATTCTGATGGAGCCGTACTGACATAATTGGCAGACCCAGGGAACAGACACAGGCTCAAGAATGGATTCAATTATCTTTATTGTAAAAGTGAGTGTGTGTGAATGTGTGTGTGTGTGTGTGTGTGTGTGTGTGTGTGTGTGTGTGTGTGTGTGTGTGTGTGTGTGTATGTGTGAAGTGTAAGGGAATGTAGGTGCGTGGTGCTGGAGACTCGTAGCGGGGAGTGAGCAGAGCGCCGTTTGATCTGGCAACCCTATGGATAGAGCAGAGGCAAACAGTTAGCACCGTGCATAACAGGAGAGTACTCAGGTGATAATGGTGGCTTACTGTTTCCAGGTGAGATGGTGAACACCAGTTGGCCCGGAGGCTAACGTCAGGAAGACAGCGCCTGCTGTCACTATGCCGCTGGAGCAGGATGGTGAGCGGAGAGGAGGAAGGCTGAGATCGCCGCCGGGAGGAACGAATCCGCCGCCTGGGAACTCCGCCTGTGCACAGGGGATAAGGACGAACAGGTGAGTAGAAAGAGGCTTACTTGGTTGAGAGGGAATTCCTTCCAAGGGATGACGCCGAGGTGGCAAGGATGACGAAGGCTGTGAGGTTGGCTAGGAAGACGAGTGTAGAGCTTCATGTAGCCAGGGAGACAGACGGCTCCGTGCCGGTCTGAGGGCCGAGCGAGTTATATAGCCCGGGAGTGATGGGAAGCCAGTGTGTGCACAACTGTGGGCAATAATGGCACAGAGCAAGTCATCACACCAGTGTTGAACAAGCATCAGAGCTGATGAGTGCAACCGCAGCTTCTTCGGGATTTTGTGTTGCTTTACAGATATCTGGGAGATCATCACTCTATATATAACTAGTGCATACCTGTGCATGTCCGTGCCTGCCTGTAGAAACCAAGTATAAGCAAGTATTTCTGCATGCCTGTAGAAAGCAGGTGTAAGCAAGCACATCACCACTCGTTCAGTGATGCCTACCTCTGATCTTTGATGATGTCATAGCGAGTTCTATGATCTTTGATGATGTCATAGCGAGTCCTACGATCGTGAGTGATGCCTGCCTTTGATCTTTGAAGATGTCATAGCGAGTCCTTTGATCTTTGATGATGTCATAGCGAGTCCTATGATCTTTTAGCTAGTCCTATGGTCGTGACTAACACATGGTGTCTAAATGACATCATATAGACATCATATAGTTATCATAGGCACATCATAGGCGAATCCTATGATCTTTTAGCAAGTCCTATGTCGTGACTGACTGACACAGACAGACACACAGAGATTTCTTATCACTCTAAATTCAAGAAATGTCAGTGTGTCTGTCAGTGTGTCATGATCATAGGACCACCTATGATGTTCCTATGATGTCTGCATGATGTTCTATGATGTTCCTATGATGTCGACAATCATAGGATGATGTCTATGTGATGTCATATAGACCATAGGACTCACTAAAAGATCATAGGACCCCCTGTGATGTTCCTATGATGCCGACATGATGTCCATATGATGTCATATAAACCATAGGACTGTAGTTCCAGAACAGGGCAAGTTTGCAATTGAACTCGATGAAAGACTAATGATTCCAGGTGGCAAACTGGAAGACATTGTCAGTTGGGTGTATGAACACATGCAAGTCAGTGTTTCAAATCCAAGATGGTTATGTGAGCATGTCAAATTATGCCCCACAAACTCTGAAGTTGACACAGTCAATGAGTACATGACAAAGATTTTCCCAGGAGAGGAACAAGTTGGCAACAGTGCTGACACTGTAGACTCTGAGGGTAATCATACATACCTAGCTGAGTTTCTAAATACACTCTGCCCATCTGGAATGCCTCCTCATTGCATCACTTTAAAGGTGGGAATGGTGATCATGCTACTGCGAAACTTTGACCAACAAAACGGACATTGCAATGGCTCAAGATACATCACTGAACAAATACAGCCTCACCTGTTGGTTGCAACATCTGTGATTGGTGTCAATGCTGGACACACTCTCCTGATTCCATAAATCACACTCACACCATCTAACAACATGCTTCCAGTCACCTTGCGACGTAAACAGTTTCCAGTAAGACCCTGCTTTGCCATGACTGTGAATAAGTTACAGGACCAGTCTTTACAGCGCGTTGGTGTTTTCTGCACAAGAGATTTCTTCAGCCATGGCCAATTCTACGTTGCCGCCAGCAGAGTTAGCAGATCAAGCAGTCTTCGTATTCTTGCTCAAGATGAAGAAACTAAGCAAATGTGTCGCTTTCTGAGTAATGTTGTTTATAAAGAGGTGTTGACACAGTAAAAATATGTAACCTTGAAGAATGGCAGTCTACACTACAGATGTGTAAAATGCCAAGCAAAGCGTTGATTTTCTCTGGGTGCTCCAGTTTCTTGGTTTCTATGGGCATGCGCAGGTATGCACTAGTATATAGAGTGTTCAGAACTCTTTGTACAAGGATGTAGAGTGATGATGGTCAGGTCAGTGGCGGTGATGCACCTGTAAGCTGGTTGCCAACCATCAATCAAATCTAAAAGAAGAAAAAGATAGACCGATCTTGAATTATATATAGAGTGATATATAGTGATTCAAGAAATCTCTGTCTGTCACGTCTTCTTCTTCTTCTTTTAGATTTGATTGGTGGTTGGCAACCAGCTTACAGGTGCATTACCGCCACATACTTCACTTTATATCACTCGTCTTCTTCTATTTCTTCCAGATCCGATTGCCGGCTGGCCACCAGCCCACAGGCATACCACTGCACCGCCACACACTCTATATACAGTATATCTGTCTGTTTTTCCTCATAACTTTGTGACATTCATAGGACTCCCTAAAAGATCATAGAACTCGCTATGACATCATCAAAGATCAAAGGCAGGCTTCACTCACAATCATAGGCCTTGCTATGACATCATCAAATATCAAAGGCAGGCATCACTGAGTGGTGACGTCAAAGTTCTCACGCTCATAGGACTCGCTATGACAGGCATCACGATCATAGGACTTCCCGTGACATCATCAAAGATCATAGGACTCGCTATGACATCATCAAAGATCAAAGGCAGGCATCACCATGGTTACTGTTGCCATGGTAACCATGTCAAAGATCAAAGGCAGGCTTACTAGGTCCCAGTATGGATCCTTGATGGACCCCAACTTGGCAATTTAAATAAGGAGATCTGATACCGTCAACCACCGTACATTATTTCCTATTGCATAGGTATGATTTGAGCCACTTTATAGCCTGGTGAGAAAAATTAAATCTCGGTAATTTGGAGAGCTAAATACTTGATGGTTTACCATATCAAAAGCCCTTTTTAAATCTAAAAATACAGCTCCAACACAACTAACCGGGACGCGGACCTGTTGATTGACGGCTTTGGAGCCCCACTCCGCTCTGATCGGCAGGAAGAGGTAACGGGGAAACGTCAGGGGGGCGGCGTATGTTTATATATTAATAAGCAGTACTGCACATCTGTCACGGTCAGAGAGCGCATCTGTACACCCAATGTGGAGCTGCTGTCCATATCGCTACGCCCCTTTTATTTGCCTCGTGAGTTCCCCCAACTTTTCATTACCACTGTTTACATCCACCCGAGGGCAGACGCTGACTCCGCCTCCAACACCATCTTTGATGTGGTGCAGTGGCTGCAGTCAATTTCTCCAGAGGCGCCAAACTTTATTCTTGGGGATTTTAACCATGTTTCTTTAAAGAAGACACTTAAAAACTTTTATCAGTATGTCTCCTGCCCAACCAGGCGAAAAAAGACATTGGACCTGTGCTATGGATCCATTGAGAGGGCCTATAAATCACTCCCCCTTCCTCCTTTAGGATCCTCAGATTACAACTGTGTACATTTGCTGCCCACATATAAAACTGCTCTCAGAAGAGGCAAGGTGGAGATGAGAGACATAGATGTGTGGACAGAGGATTCAGTGCACAGCCTCCAGGAATGCTTTAACCGTACAGACTGGGAGATGTTCACACTGTCCTGTGGGGATGATTTGGACTCTTTGGTGGACGTCACATGCTCATACATGGCTTTCTGTAAAAATATGATCGTTCCAAGTAAACGTGTCAAAATATATCCCAACAACAAGCCATGGGTTACAAAATCAGTTAAATCCTGCTTACAGAGGAAAGCACTTGCCTTTAAACAGGGGTCTGTTTCTGAGCTACAGGTTGCCACAAAAGAGCTGAAGGCCGAAATTTTAAGAGCAAAACAGAATTATAAATCAGAGTTGGAAAGTGAGATGGCAACAAAGAAACTTGGTTCAGCCTGGGCCAGTATGAAAACTATTGCAGGCCTTCAGAGCACAGAGTGCAGTAATCGTGTGTTTTTAGATGGTTTTAATTCAGACACAGAGCTGGCTAATGCTCTTAATTGTTTTTATGGTCATTTTGACTCCTTTGATTTTAGCACAGAAACCCAAGATTTGAAACAGAAACTCAAAGACAACCAGCACTTTAATATTGAGGTGCAGGATATTAAAAGGGAGTTCTGCGCTGTAAAAGTGAACAGAAGTCAGGGCCCTGATAATATATGTGGGCGCTTGGTAAAGTCCTGTGCACATAAACTGAGTCCTGTATTTCATTACATTTTCAATAAGTCCTTACAGACACAACATGTGCCTAAGATCTGGAAAGAAGTCGTGGTTGTTCCCGTTCCAAAATCCAGCTGTCCTAAAACGGTAAATGACTTTAGACCAGTTGCTTTGACTTCAATTTTAATGAAAATTTTTGAAAAACTGGTCAGATGTGAGGTCCTAAAGCAGACTGAGCATGCATTGGATCCTCTGCAGTTTGCCTATAGGCCTCACAGAGGAGTGGAGGACGCCACTGTCACTCTGCTTAACATGTTTTTTAAACATCTGGATTTTAATGGGACACACGCCAGGCTTTTATTTGTGGACTTTTCCTCCGCCTTTAATACAATCCAACCTCATATTTTAGTTGAAAGGCTCCTGCAACAATTTGATTTGAGCAATAATCTGGTGGGTTGGATTCTGGATTTCTTAACCAACAGGACGCAGAGAGTAAGGGTCAATGGTACATTGTCTGACCAAAAGTGCTCTTCTACTGGCTCTCCTCAGGGATGTGTGTTGTCACCACTACTCTTCATCCTGTACACAAACATGTGTCGGAGCAGACATGACAACAGACACATTATAAAGTATGCTGATGACTCAGTTATTGTCAGTCTCCTCCAGGATGGTGAGAGTGGCCACGGCCCAGTAGTTGATGATTTTGTTCAATGGTGTGAGGATTCCTAGCTGCAGCTGAATACGACAAAAACTAAAGACATGATTATTGACTTTAGGAGGAAAACTCCCAGGTACAAAGTCACTGTACTAAAAGGCCAGACCACCGAATGTGTACAATCCTACAAATATCTTGGGACGATTATTGATAGTAATTTAAACTTTGAAGAGAACTGTGAAAGGGTGTGCAAAAAGGGTCAGCAACATTTGCATTGCTTGAGGAAACTTGCACACTTCCAAATTGACCGAACCATTATGACAATGTTTTATCGGGCTTTTATTGAATCTGTTTTATCCTTTTCTTTAGTGTCATGGTTTGGTCAGATAAAACTGAAACTGAGGAAATCCTTGGATCAGGTAGTTAGATGGTCCAGCCGTTTGCTTGGTGAGACACAGCTGAGCCTGACATCCCTGTACACCAGACAAGTACAGAGGATGGCTACCTCCATTTTAAATGATGACTCCCACCCTTTGCACTGCAACTTTCAGCTCCTTCCCTCAAGACAGAGGTTTGCTGTCCCAAAAAGTAAAACCCAGCACTACAAAAACAGCTTTGTTCCTGCTGCTGTCAAAGAGTTGAACAAGTTGTAACAACATATTGCACATAATTTAGGTACCTATTTATTAACTCCATTTTATATTTACTTATTTTTGTAGGATGTTATTTGGGTTCTAAATATTTTATTGGGTTTTAGACCTTTGAGTTTTTAACCTCTTTGACTAGTTTTTAACTTTTTAAGATGACCCTTCTCTCTTACCTCTGGTTTTTCTCTCATCTCTTTGTCTTTATACCCTGATTGATGGAGCCTTGAGTATTTTTATCATGTTTATAGTCAGCTTCATGTGTGCCTGTGTTTGTGTCTATGTTGAATGTAATTGTGGCTTGTAAATATGGATGTCACCAGACTGCAAAACAAATCTACCTACAGGTACAAATAAAGTAACCTGAACCTGAACCTGAACCTGAACTATTGTTATCCAGCGAGTGCTTAACTCTTCATACAAACACGGCTAATGCTTTCTCAGTTGAATGGTGCTCACGGAAGCCGAATTGCATGGGATGTAAAAGTGTTGAGCTGTTGTTGAGATGATCAATTAATTGTTGAGCCACCCATTTTTCTATGACTTTGGAGATAACTGGTAAGACGCTGATTGGTCTGTAATTACTCAGTGGTTCTAACGCCTGACTTGAAAACTGGGGTAATTGTCGCCAGCTTCCAAGTCACAGGTACACTACAGTGTTCTATTGATAAATTAATTAAAGTAGTGCATACCTGTGCATGCCCGTGCATACCTGTGCATGCCCGTAGAAACCAAGCATAAGCAAGCATTTATGCATGCCCGTAGAAAGCAGATGTAAGCAAGCATGTCACCACTCGTTCAGTAATGCCTGCCTTTGATTGATGATGTCATAGGGAGTCCTATGATCGTGAGTGATGCCTACCTTTGATCTTTGAAGATGTCATAGTGAGTCCTATGATCTTTGATGATGTCATCATATAGACACCATAGGGCCTATGGGCCTATAGGCTGATGGCATAGTGAGTCCTCTGATGCCTGCATTTGATCTTTGATGATGTCATAGTGAGTCCTATGATCTTTGATGATGCCATAGCGAGTCCTGTAATCATGAGTGATGCCTGCGTTTGATCTTTGATGTCCTATGATCGTGAATGAGCGTGAGTGATGCCTGCCTTTGATCTTAGATGATGCCATAGCGAGGCCTATGATCGTGAGTGATGCCTGTCTTTGATCTTTTGATGTTGTATGATCGTGAGTGATGCCTGCCTTTGATCTTAGATGATGCCATAGCGAGTCCTATGATCATGAGTGATGCCTGTCTTTGATCTTTTGATGTTGTATGATCGTGAGTGATGCCTGCCTTTGATCACACACAGACATACACACAGATTTTCTTGAATCACTCTATACTATGGTGTCTATATGACGTCATATAGACATCATGTCGAGATCATAGGAACATCATAGGCGATCCGATGATCTTTTGAGTCCTATGGTCGTGACAGTGTTTATATGACATCATATAGACATCATGTAGAGATCATAGGAACATCATAGGTGATCCTATGATCTTTTAGCAAGTCCTATGGTCGTGACACACAGAGACACACAGACAAGAGATTTCTTGAATTATATCACTATATAATTCACGAAATCTGTCAGTGTGTCACGATCATAGGACTGCCTATGATGTGCCTATGATGTCTGCATGATGTCCTACGATGTTGACGATCATAGGACCGCCTATGATGTTCCTACGATGCCTACATGTCTATATGAAGTCATATAAGCCATTACACTGATGTTCCTATGATCTCTACATGATGTCTACCTGACGTCATATAGCCCATAGGACTCGCCAAAAGATCATTTAATTCAAGAAATCTCTGTCAAGATGTCACGATCATAGGACTCGCTAAAAGATCAAAGGCAGGCATCACTCATGATCACAGTACTGGCTATGCCATCATCAAAGATCAAAGGCAGGCATCACTCATGATCATAGTCATGATCTTCGCTATGACATCAGCAAAGATCAAAGGACCCGCTATGACATCATCAAAGATCAAAGGCAGTCATCACTCACAATCATAGCCCTCACTATGACATCAAAGATAATAGGACTCGCTATGACAACATCAAAGATCAAAGGCAGGCATCACTGATCATTTTGGGCACATGCGCACGCAGCAACCAGCAGTGGGTGAAAAAGTTCGACATCTCTGTTTTTATGCACTTTAATGTGTTTTAATGTAATTCTCCGTGCCGTTTTTGTCCTTGAATGTTTGTGGACTATATAACGAAGAGCTCTTTGGTTCCATCAGTATGGATTTTCTTCTTGTTTTCGCACTGTGGTTTCTTTCTTGCCGGCTCTTTGTCTGGGACGTCAGCGCAGTCATGCTGGGAAGAATGCAGTATTCCAGATACATGTTACTGCATTTAAACATGGATAATCCAGCGTCTGTGTCTGAGTCTGTGCCGCAACTGCCGGACTTTATTTTAAGAGACTTTCATGGACACAGCGATGAAAAGAGGAACAAGAGAAGGAAATGCGGAAAGCGTGGAGGCATAAGATTAAACCTGAGGAGGCGTCAGCTTAACCGCATTCCTCTTCCTTCCATTATTATGGTAAACGTACAATCCCTGAGAAATAAAGTGGATGAAATTCAAGGAAATGTATGACATCAGAAGGATTTCAAGAACTGCTGTGTCATGGCTTACACAGAGACGTGGCTTACAGAATATGACTTGGACCTGGACCTGTGTATTGATGGCTTTGGAGCCCCACTTCACTTGGATTGGCAGGAAGAGGTAAAGGGGAAACGTCAGGGGGGCAGTGTATGTTTGTATATTAATAAACAGTACTGTACATCTGTCACGGTCAGAGAGCGCATCTGTACACCAGATGTGGAGCTTCTGTCCATATCTCTACGCCCTTTTTATCTGCCCCGCGAGTTCCCCCAACTTTTCAAAATGACTGTGTACATTCACCCGAGGGCGGACACTGCCTCCGCCTCCAGCACCGTCTTTGATGTGGTACAGCGGTTGCAGTCGATTTCCCCAGAGGCTCCAAATTTTATCCTTGGGCATTTTAACCATGTGTCTCTAAAGAAGACACTTAAAAACTTTTATCAGTACGTCTCCTGCCCAACCAGGCGAGAAAAGACATTGGATCTGTGCTACGGATCCATAGAGAGAGACTTTAAATCTCTTCCCATTCCTCCTTTAGGATCCTCAGATCACAACTGTGTACATTTGCTGCCCACATACACTACCGTTCAAAAGTTTGGGGTCACTTAGAAATGTCCTTATTTTTGAAAGAAAAGCACTTTTTTTCAATGAAGATAACTTTAAACTAATCAGAAATACACTCTATACATTGCTAATGTGGTAAATGACTATTATAGCTGCAAATGTCTGGTTTTTGGTGCAATATCTACATAGGTGTATAGAGGCCCATTTCCAGCAACTATCACTCCAGTGTTCTAATGGTATAGTGTGTTTGCTCATTGTGTCAGAAGGCTAATGGATGATTAGAAAACCCTTGTGCAATCATGTTAGGTCTGCAATGCTGTAATTGCTGCAAATGGAGGATTCTTTGACGAAAGCAAAGTTTGAAGGAAAAAATTATTATTTCAAATACAAATCATTATTTCTAACCTTGTCAATGTCTTGACTATATTTTCTATTCATTTTACAACTTATGGTGGTAAATAAGTGTGACTTTTCATGGAAAACACAAAATAATTGTCTGGGTGACCCCAAACTTTTGAACGGTAGTGTATAAAACTGCTCTCAGAAGAGAGAAAACAAAGATCTGAGACATAAACGTTTGGACAGATGATTCAGTGCTCTGCCTCCAGGAATGTTTTAACTGTACGGACTGGGAGGTGTTCACACTATCCTGCGGAGATGATTTGGACTCTTTGGTGGACGTGACATGCTCTTACATGGCTTTTTGTAGGGATATGATCGTTCCACGTAAACGTGTCAAAATATATCCCAACAACAAGCCATGGGTCACTAAATCAGTTAAATCCTGCTTACAGAGGAAAGCACTTGCCTTTAAACAGGGGGTTGTTTCTGAGCTGCAGGTTGCCACAAAAGAGCTGAAGTCCGAAATTTTAAGAGCAAAACAGAATTATAAATCAGAATTGGAAAGCAAGATGGCAACAAAGAAGCTTGGTTCAGCCTGGGCTAGTATGAAAACTATTGCAGGCCTTCAGAGCACAGAGTGCAGTAATCGTGTGTTTTTAGATGGTTTTAATTCAGACACAGAGCTGGCTAATGCTCTTATTTGTTTTTATGGTTGTTTTGATTCCTTTGTTTTTAGCACAGAAACCCAAGATTTGAAACAGAAACTCAAAGACAGTCAGTACTTTAATATTGAGGTGCAGGATGTTAAAAGGGAGTTCTGTGCTGTAAAAGTGAACAAAAGTCAGGGCCCTGATAATATATGTGGACACTTGGTAAAGTCCTGTGCACATGAACTGAGTCCTGTGTTTCACTACATTTTTAATAAGTCCTTACAGACACAACATGTGCCTAAGGTCTGGAAAGATGCTGTGGTTGTCCCTGTTCCAAAATCCAGCTGTCCTAAAATGGTAAATGATTTTAGACCAGTTGCTTTGACTTCAATTTTAATGAAAATTTTTGAAAAACTGGTCAGATTTGAGGTGCTAAAGCAAACTGAGCATGCATTGGATCCTTTGCAGTTTGCCTATATGCCTCACAGAGGAGTGGAGGATGCCACTGTCACTCTGCTCAACATGCTTTTTAAACATCTGGATTTTAATGGGACACACGCCAAGCTTTTATTTGTGGACTTTTCTTCCGTTTTTAATGCAATCCAACCTCATATTTTAGTTGAAAGGCTCCTGCAACAATTTGACTTGAGTAATAATCTGGTGGGTTGGATTCTGGATTTTTTAACCAACACGACACAGAGAGTAAGGGTCAATGGTACATTGTCTGACCAAAAGTGTTCTTCTACTGGCTCTCCTCAGAGGTGTGTGTTGTCACCACTACTCTTCATCCTGTACACAAACATGTGTCGGAGCAGACATGATAACAGACACATTATAAAGTATGCTGATGATTCAGTTGTTGTCAGTCTCCTTCAGGATGGTGAGAGTGGCCACGGCCCAGTGGTTGATGATTTTGTTCACTGGTGTGAGGATTGCTACCTGCAGCTGAATACGACAAAAACTAAAGATATGATTATTGACTTTAGGAGGAAAACTCCCAGGCACAAATTCACTGTACTAAAAGGCCAGACCATTGAATGTGTGCAATCTTAGATATCTTAGGACGATTATTGATAGTAATTTAAACTTTGAAGAGAATTGTGAAAGGGTGTGCAAAAAGGGTCAGCAACATTTGCATTGTTTAAGGAAACTTGCACACTTCCAAATTGACCAAACTATAATGACAATGTTTTATCGGGCTTTTATTGAATCTGTTTTATCCTTTTCTTTAGTGTCATGGTTTGGTCAGATACTGTAAAATTGAAACAGAGGAAATCCTTGGACCAGGTAGTTAGATGGTTCATTCGTTTGCTTGGCGAGTCACAGCTGAGCCTGACATCCCTGTACACCAGACAGTTACAGAGGATTGCTACCTCCATTTTAAATGATGACTCCCACCCTTTGCACTGCCACTTTCAGCTTCTTCCCTCCAGACTGAGGTTTGTTGTCCCAAAATGTAAAACCCAGCGCTACAAAAACAGCATTGTTCCTGCTGCTGTCAAAGAGTTGAACAAGATGTAGCAATATATTGCACGTAATTTAGTTATCTATTTATTTATTTTTTATTTTATATTTATTTATTTTTGTAGGTTTTTTATTTGGGTTCTAAATCTTTTATTGGGTTTTAGACTTTTATTGAGTTTTTAATCTCTTTGACTTAGTTTTTAACTTTTTAATATGACCCTTCTCTCTTATCTCTTTGCTTTTTCTCTTATCTCTTTGTCCTATGTCCTGATTGGTGGAGCCTTGAGTACTTTTATCGTCTTTATAGTCAGCTTCATGTGTGCCTGTGTTTGTGTTCATGTTGAATGTAATTGTGGTTTGTAAATATGTGTCTAAAAGGATGTCACGTGACTGCAAAACAAATCTACCTACAGGTACAAATAAAGTAACCTGAACCTGAACCTGAACTGAACGAGTGCTGGCGTGCTTGGTTACACCCTTGCTTACACCTGCTTTCTTCTTCTTCTTTTAGATTTGACTGGCAGTTGGCAACCAGCTTACAGGTGCATTACCGCCACATACTTGGTGCTGTTCACAACATTAAAAGTTCACTTCTTCTTCTTTTCTACACCTGCTTTCTACAGGCATGCAGAAATACATGCTTATACTTGGTTTCTACGGGCATGCATGATTGGATGAATCAAGGTGTCCTTGTGGGTTTTTAAAAAACTGGAATCCAATTCATTAATATCCTTAGTTCTGCTGTAGTTCAAGGAGCTGATGATGCTGCCTACCTCAGTTTCAGATACTTGGTGTATGTTGAAAGCTGGCTGACTATTATTTATTGGATTGGAGATGCAGTCAGGAGGAGCAAAATGCATATATCATTACTCTATGTATAATTGAAGAAATATGTGTGTGTGTGTGTGTGTCAGTGTGTCTGTGTGTCTGTGTGTCATGATCATAGGACTCGCTGTAAGATCGTAGGACCGCCTATGATGTTCCTATGATGTCTGTATGATGTCCTATGATGTTCCTATGTATAACGACTTGTGTAAAAAAAATCCGTCCTTGGGCTGCATCACTCACAATCATAGGACTCGCTATAACATCATCAAAGATCATAGGACTCTATTTCATCAAAGATCAAATGCAGGCATCATAGGACTCGCTATGCCATCATCAAAGATCGTAGGACTCGCTATGACATCATCAAAGATCCAATGCAGGCATCATAGGACTCGCTACAGCTATGCCATCATCAAAGATCACAGGACTCGCTATGACATCATTTTCTTCTTTAAGATTTGATTGGCGGTTGGCAACCAGCCAACAGGTGCATTACCGCCACGTACTTCACTCAACATCATCACTCTATCTGGTCAGGAGCTGTAGTCCGTACCGCCATGTACTTCTTCCTCTTCTTTTTGTTAGATTTGATTGGCGATTGGCAACCAGGTCAATTGTGCATTACCGCCACTGACTTGATTATGTTTTCCTCATAACTTTGTGACGTTTTCCTCATAGCTTTGTGACATCTTCCTCATAGCTTTGTGACTTCTTACTCATAGCTTTGTCGCTCTGTGATGTTTTCCTCATAGTTTTGTGACGTCTTCCTCATAGGTTTCTGACATAATCCTCATAGCTTTGTAGCTTTGTGACGTCTTCCTCATAGCTTTGTGACTGTTTACATCACTCTTCTTCTTCTTCTTCTTCCAGATCTGATCGCCAGCCGGCAACCAGGCCGCAGGTGCACCATCGCCACCCACCGGGCTAGAGCATGGACAAGAGAATGGCAGGAGAAAAAAAAAAACTAAATTCTTTTGATTAATCCAGTTGCACTTAAGTAGAGCTACATATATTTCTTTGACTGAGGTTCCTAACATGTTTTCCAAACCAAAACTTAAATTAGCCCTTTCTATTACTGCAGTCAGATGGTTCCTTTGTTCTCGGTATCCCTGACATTCCAACAAAACGTGCTGAACTGTTTCCGGAGAACCACAATATGCACAGCTGCCAGTTGGGTGTTTACTTATTCTATGTAGCGTCTGGTTCAAAGTAGTATGTCCTATTCTCAATCGGGTGATGAGTATCTCCTCTTTCCTGTGTCTGCCAAGTCTCATTCCAGAGACCACCCGCTTTTGAATGTCATAAAGAGATCTTTCTGTATCTACTGAGTCCCAATATTCTTGTCACTTTTGCACTATATATACTTGTTAATTATTGATTTGCCTTCTGCCTAACTGAGTGAGATCTCCAGATCCACTCCCTCAAACTTTAATGATTGTTTCGCTAATAAGTCCACATCCTCATTACCCTCTATTCCAACATGGGCTAGAAACCAAAGAAAGCTTACTGACTGGTCTTTACTGTAGATGTTGTAAATTGAGGATTGGATTTCTACAATTAGGTCCTGCCTACACAACTGCAGCGACTGAACACTCTTGAGAGCTGCCCAACTGTCTGAAGCAATGACTGCATTACTCCTATAATTTATCTCCAACCACTGTAGAGCTAATATAATGGCAACTAGCTCAACTGTGTATACTGATAAGTGATTGCTGGTTCTTTTATTGATAGATATTTTATACTGAAGAATGTATACCCCAGCTCCACTATGACCAGTTGTAGGGTCCTTGGAACCATTGGTAAATGCTATCAGCATGTTTCTGAAGTTCTGTTCAATATATTTATGCACTATATAATCTGTTGCTGTTTGCTTATGCTGCCTCCTCAGTTGCTGTATTTCAAAATCTTCTAGTGGCATCTTAAACAGCCATGGAGGAATAACAGACCACAGAACCATTGGGCTAAAATCTACGTGTATTAATCCTGCCTGCTCAGCAATGGCATCACTTATCCATCCAAAGCTACTAATGTTGGACTCATTGTGTTCCCAGCAATCATTAGGAATAGCTTTTGCAGGATGTGACCTATTATGCCCCTTCAAGTTGATCCAGTATGCCAGCATTAATTTGGTTCTTCTTAATCTTAAGGGCATTTCACCTGTCTCTACTTGGATCGCTGATACTGGGGAAGTTTTAAATGCACCACAACACATCCTAAGAGCCTTTGTCTGCTCTATGTCCAGAAGGTTCAGGTGACAATCAGCAGCCGACATGAATGCAACACATCCATAGTCTAGTGTTGCTCTCATTAGTCCTCGATATACCCTCAACAGAGAGGCCCTAGAGGCCCCCCAGTCCCGTCCTGCCAGACATCTCAAAATATTTATTTTCTTACATTTTCCTTTAGTTTTTTTCATTATGCTGCTTCCAGGTTATTTTTTCATCGAATAACACACCTAAGTACCGAACTACCTTTATTTGCTCTAACTTTTGGCCATAAAGTTTTAAAGAAATTTCTTTGTGACTTTTAGAGAAGCAAATCACTTGTGTCTTTGAGACCGATAATTTAAAAGCCCAGCGGTTTCCCCATTGGTCAACTTGGTCTATTGCTGCCTGCAGCTTCCTCTGAATGTACTCAAGATTGCATCCCCTTATCCTTAAGGTCCCATCATCTGCATACAAGGCTTTCCCTATTCCCCTATCAATTCCTTCAAAAATATCATTAATCATAATATTAAACAGAACAGGGCTACACACGCTGCCTTGGGGAGTACCATTTTCAACTTGATATATTTTGGAGTACTCTGTACCAATTCTTACCTCAATCGTTCTATCGTACAGGAAATCTAATACCCAGTTGTATAAATTTCCTTCAATTCCAAATTGATTTAATTTAATCAGCAACCCTTCCTTCCACAGCATGTCATATGCTTTTTCTACATCAAAGAAGACAGCGATCACATTTTCCCTATTTACCTGGGCCTTCTTAATTTCAGATTCTAGGTGTAAAATGGAATCCATAGTATTTCTCCCTTTTCGGAACCCACTTTGGAAAAGGAGAAAGACATTCCCTCCCTTCCAAAATGTAATTCAGCCTTTCAGTCACCATTCATTCCATTGTTTTCCCTAACTGTGAGGTAAGAGCTATTGGCCTATAATTATTGGGATCTGATGCATCCTTCCCTGGCTTTAACACTGGAACTATAACTGATTGTCTCCATGCCCTAGGAATCTTCCCAGTTTCCCAAACTTTATTAAATAGCTTTAGTATTGTTTGAAGTGCACTGTCCTCCATGTGCGACAACATTGTATAGCATACGCCGTCCTTCCCTGGTGAAGACTGCTTTGATTTCAGAATAGCCCTTTTCAATTCCAATAGAGCCTATCCCAGCATCTAGCCCCCCACCCCCACCCCGCGACCCCAAAAGGATTAAGCGGAAGAAGATGAATGAATGAATGAATGAATGAATTCCAATAGAGTGAATGGCAAATCTATCATGCCCCTTGAAATATTCTTCATATGTTCACATGTGGGTGTTTGGATAAAGTGCTTTCCCTGCTTTGTATAATTGTGTTTGGTAGGTTTTCTGAACTATGAATCTTCTCTAAAGTTTGTGCCAAAAGCTCTGCTTTGTCTATACTAGTAATAGCTATTTTTTTTTTTTTTTGTTACTTATTTGTACCCGTAGGTAGACTTGGTTTGCAGTCTGGTGACAAGCCACCGGCTATTTCCCCCATTACTGTCTAGCACTGGTATTTTGTACTCTCTCCTAATACCACTCATTTTATTAATCATTCTGCAAATATCTGATAGCTGTGTTTCTCTTCCTATAGTATTACAATACTGTCTCCAAAATAAATGCTTAGCTGTTTTAATTGTCTTCCGGATGATTGCCTGACACCGATTGTACTCAATCACTGCTTCCAAAGTATGATGCTTTTTCATTTGTCTGAATGCCCTATTTCTATTTTTAATAGCTTTATTACAATTATCATCCCACCAAGGAAGATTTTTTCGTTGTCTATAACCTGTACTTTTTGGTATTGTTTGAGTTGCAGACTCGATTATAATCGCACTGACACTTTTACTAAACTCCTCCCCATCACAAATGTCCTCACTATTTAGCTGCCCACATCTAGTCTTACACAGATATTAAATTTATCCCAATCTACCTTACCCAATTTCCATCTTGTGCCAGATTGTATCGCTTCTTCTCCCGCTTCTAGACCAATTTTAACTCTTATTGGGTAATGATCACTCCCATTAGCTGACCGAGTTAACACCTCCCGAGATGTGATTCCTGCAATGGCATTTGAAACCAAAGTTAGGTCTAACACACTTTCTGAGACTAGGTTACTGCTAAATCGTGTACCCTTCCCATCATTCATGCATATTAAGTCCCTATCCTCCAAAAAATCCTCAATTACTGTACCATTTGTATCTATATTCCTGCTACCCCCAGTGTATTATGTGCATTAAAATCCCCACACCAAACCACCTTACCTTGTGCTTGCCTATGCACAGCGTTCAAAGTGTCAACTGTCAATCTGTTACATGGATTATAGTAATTAATAATTGTAATTTCTTTTACTGCCCAAATTTTTACCGTTGTTGATTCATGTTCTTTCCCTATTTCCATTATTTTGCAATTTGTTCCATTACGCGCAAAAGGTTGCTACACCACCTCCTCTACCAGTTTCCCTGTCGTTCCTTACTGATGTGTATCCTTGAATGACAAAATCCAACCGAGGTTTTAGCAATGTTTCCTGTATACAGATTACCTGGGGTTTGTCTTGCATATCAGATATAAACTTTTTGAATTCTTGGCCGTTTGATATTAGACTTCTGGCATTCCAGTGCAAAACTGTGATTACCATTATGACCCACTAGTCTGTGGACTTAGAAAGCCCCCACTTAACAAGTCCTCAACTGCTTCCCAATGTAGCCCCTTAATGCCAAGATATTTTTCTGCTGCTTTCACAATGATTTTGATTTTTTTCCATTTTCTTGGAAGTCTGCACAGTATAGTTTATCACATCTACCACAAATAAGACAAAATTGTTTTCCTTCATAACCAGAGTATCTTCCTTAATTCTACTGCATGCACTGCAAGCCTGCACACTTTCCCTGTTAGAGACCACTGCCACTTTTTTAGCTGACACCTTTTTCACAGCTTCTGCATACGTTAATCCCTGGAAGACTTTTACCTGCTGAATTTCTGCCGTTCTTTTGCTGGCTTCACAACCTCGATACACAGCGCTATGTTCACCACCGCAGTTACAGCACTTTAATTTGGCTCCGCTTTCACACTTGCCATACTCATGTTCCCCGGAGCATCTTGCACATCGCTGTCTACCTTTGCATACCGCTGCAACATGACCAAACTTTTGACATTTGAAATATCTGAGTGGAGGTGGAACATACAGTCTGACTTCATAGCTCATGCAGCCAACAAACACCTTACTTGGCAGTCTTGCTTCATCAAATGCTACAGACTATAACATTTTTCACCATTTCTATTAGTTTTCAACCTTTTCACCTCTGTCACTTTTGCTCCAGATATGTTTTCCTTTATTTCATCAGCTAAGACAGCCGTTGAAATTCCCGATATTGTCATGTGTGGAGCTGGTGTTTCGGCTCCACCCATGATTTGTGACTGTAGCTTCTGATTTGTTGTTAATTGGTTCCAGCTGGCAGGTTGAGCCCTGAGCGTAGGCCCTTGCCAGTCTACAGCCACACCCCTGTCTCTGCCAGACACTCACCAGCTGTCAGTTATTTCTCATTTGTTCCTCCACACACACACACACACACACATGCATGCATGCACACACAGTTACTCATACACAGACTCCCGCCACACACCTGCGTCCACTTGACACTCCTTAGCCTGTTTGGTATTTATTGGGTGACAGTGGGGGCATTCAGTGTCGTGGTGTAAGTCTACTCTGCACAGTTCAGTCTGTAGTCACTGGCTGATGTTATCCCCTGGAGCTGTTGGCACCCCTTCCCCCATGTACTTATACAGTGTTGTTTCCCCCGAGCCCGCTGAGCTCCAACGCCCCATGTAAGTCTCTTGTCTCACTCGCCCTTCTCTATCTGCTGCCCAGTTCTGCCCTGGGGGCACGTGGGGGCTTCCTATCTTGCCAACTGAGCTGGGGCGTCCATCGCTTGTGTGTCAGACTGTGTAACCATTGAACATTTTCCCTGTATTTTGTGTATTTTTGAGTTTCCCCTTTCTGTTAATAAACACGTTCACTTCACCTGTGTTTTGGGCTCGTATCAATTTAATTGTCCATTGCAAAGTTACACAGCGGACATGACAGATATCTCCTCTCATTGCCTTATTTCCTTCCAATACTGAACACTGCACACTTTTCCCCTCATCAAAGTGACTCTGATTGCTTTTCCTTGCTGAACACTATCTTTACAAGTAACTAATAACAAACCACTACAAAGGGTTCTTGCATTTAAAACTTCTCCAAGTAACGTATTAATCTCATTTGTGAGCTTAATTGGGTTCCACTCACAAAATGATGCCCCTTCCTGAGTAAGTTTAGTGATTACTTTACACTCCTTCTGCTTATTCCGGGATTGATCATCTTCTGATTCTTCTTCTTCTTTTAGATTTGATTGGATCTTCTGATTCATCACTCATCATCACTCTATAAATACAAGAAATCTGTCATGATAATAGGACATCATACGATGGCCCATGATGTCTGCCTGATGTCCTATGATGATCCTATGATCTCAGGTATCATAGGCCTCGCAATGCCATCATAAAGATATGACGTCTACATGACGTCATATAGACATAGCAAATCATAGGACGCCCTAGGATGTCTGCATGATGTCCTATGATGATCCGATGATTTCAGGCAACATAGGACTCGCGATGCCATCATATAGACAAATGTGTCTTTATGATGTCATATAGACCATTACTCACGATGCCGAGACTAATGTGTCTTTATGATGTCATATGGCTCAAAATTGGCAATGTGAATAAGTCACAGGGCCAGTCTTTACAGCGCATTGGTGTTTTCTGCACAAGAGATTTCTTCAGCCATGGTCAATTCAACGTTGCCATGAGCACAGTTGGCAGATCAAGCAGTCTTTGTATTCTTGCTCAAGATGAAGAAACTAAGAAAAAGTGTTGCTTTCTGAGCAATGTGGTTTTTAAAAAGGTGCTGACACAGTAAAAATGTGTAACCTTGAAGAATGGCAGTCTACACTACAGATGTGTAAAATGCCAAGCAAAGCGTTGATTTCCTCCGGGTGCTCCAGTTTCTTGGTTTCTAAGGGTATGCACTAGTATATAGCGTGTTCAGAACTCCTTGTACAAGGATGTAGAGTGATGATGGTCAGGTGAGTGGCGGTGATGCACCTGTAAGCTGGTTGCCAACCGTCAATCAAATCTAAAAGAAGAAGAGATAGACACACAGAGATTTCTTGAATTATATATAGAGTGATATATAGTGATTCAAGAAATCTCTGTCACGTCTTCTTCTTCTTTTAGATTTGACTGGCGGTTGGTGGTTGTTTAAAAAGGTGCTGACACGGTAAAAATGTGTAACCTTGAAGAATGCCAGTCTACACTACAAATGTATAAAATGCCAAGCAAAGCGTTGATTTTCTCTGGGTGCTCTGGTTTCTTTGTTTCTACAGGCATGCAAGGGC
Organism: Pholidichthys leucotaenia; assembly: GCA_020510985.1. Classification (NCBI taxonomy): domain Eukaryota; kingdom Metazoa; phylum Chordata; class Actinopteri; order Cichliformes; family Pholidichthyidae; genus Pholidichthys; species Pholidichthys leucotaenia. Next base: position 45,102,458 of record CM035844.1, on the reverse strand, counting down.
CTTCCTGAACAGGGTCGAAAGCCACTTTAAAGCCACTTTTTGCTCAGATCGATTTTCGTTATCCTGTCCATGATTTGGAATTATGACGAACCTATCCCTCAACCAGTGGTCTGAACGAAGACCCACCAGATGGAGAGCAACAGAATGAGGAGAACTGCTGCATGTTAGAAAAGATGCCATGAAGATGAAACACCTCAGGTTCGAGTAGTATGCCACAGGTATGACTGTGAACAACACAGCCGTCTGAGACAGGAGGAGACCCTTCAGCAACGGGCATGCAGAAATACTTGCTTATACTTGGTTTCTACGGGCATGGACGGTATGTACTAGTCACTATATAATTCAAGAAATCTGTCTGTCACAATGTCACGATCATAGGACTCGCTAAAAGATCATAGGACTCGCTATGACATCATCAAAGATCAAAGGCAGGCATCATAGGGCTTGCGATGACATCATCAAAGATTAGAGGCAGTCATCACTCACCATCATAGGACTCGCCAGAGATCATGTGTGTGTGTCAGCGTGTCTGTGTCATGACCATAGGACTTGCTGAAAGATCACAGGACCGCCTATGATGTTCCTGTGATGTTTGTATGATGTCCTATGATGTTCCTATGTGTAACAATTCCATGTGCAAAAAAATTATCCGTCCTTGGACTGCATCACTCACAATCATAGGACTCGCTACGACATCAAAGATCATAGGACTCGCTGTATCATTAAAGATCATCGGACTCGCTATGACATCATCACTCATCACTCTATATATTATTCAAGAATCTGTCACGATGTCATGATCATAGGACTCGCTATGACATCGTCAAAGATCAAAGGCAGTCATCACTCACGATCATAGGACTCACCAAAGACCATAGGACTCACTATGACATCATCAAAGATCAAATGCAGGCATCATGGACTCGCTGTGCCATCACCAAAGATCATAGGACTCGCTATGCCATCATCAAAGATCAAAGGCAGTTTTCACTCACGATCATAGGACTCGCTATGACATCATCAAAGATCAAAGGCAGGCATCACTAAACGAGTGCTGACGTGCTTGCTTACACCTGCTTTCTACGGGCATGCAGAAATACTTGCTTATACTTGGTTTCTACGGGCATGCACAGGTATGCACGGGCATGCACAGGTATGCACGGGCATGCACAGGTATGTACTAGTCTTATACAGATTTAATAAGGAATGTGTTTAGCTCCGTGGCCAGAATAGTAGGATCTGTTGTTAGCTGATTATTGATATTTAGTTCTAGGTTTTTGGAGTCATTTTTATTTTGTCTACAACAGGGGTGTCAGACTCATTACATCGAGGGCCAAGATCCTGCAGGTTTTACCTCCACCCAGTGTCTTCAACAGGTGATTTCACTGAATTTCTTCCCACTGATTGCTGATCAATAAAAACACCTGCTGAGGACACTAGGTGGAGGTAAAACCTGCAGGGTCTTGGCCCTCCATGGAATGAGTTTGACACCCCTTGTCTACAAGTTAATTTATTAATATTTTGCCCGATATTTTTCCCATTCACACACTAGATAGACAGCGAAGCACTTTCTCCAGTAGACTACTACAGCTTCGTTGTCGAACGGCCAGGTACAGGAAATCTTTCCTGCCATATGCAATTTCATTGTACAATAACTCACTATGATGTTGTATTCTGGTCATAGCTATGCTGCCACACTACATCTTACAGACTAACTGGTACATCACTTTTCACTCTGCTCCTGATAGTCCTTCTTTGTGCAATGGGATGATTCATGTGTTTATACGGGTCATCATATATTAAGCTGTGATGTATATAGGTTCTATAGTCGTGTTAGTTTTTTACTTTCCATGGGTAATCCCTTTGTCTGTCGTGTGTGTTTCTGTTGTTTGGCTGTCAACTGTCATGCTGCTGTTACATTGTAATTTCCCAGTTTGGGATCAATAAAGTACATCTATCTATCTATCTATCTATCTATCTATCTATCTATCTATCTATCTATCTATCTATTCCAGTTTGCACTCTCAATGATGTTAATGAAAAAGTTAGCTTTGGCCCTACGCAGCTTTGAAGTAACTTTGTTTCTTGCTGATGTGAAGTTTTGCCTGTCTGTTACTAACCCAGATTTCACAAATGTTTTAAGTAGTTGGTCCCTCCTTTTCATTAATTTAAAGCAAAATCAGAGGTGAGTCATGGAAGAGAAATATTTTTTTTCTTTTTCTAAGGCTCCTTTCTTGAAGAAGGACAGAATCACCTCTTTAATATTATAAAGTATCTCACTGCAGAGATCAGTGTCCTCACAGGAGAGTACATTATCCCAGTTTATTTCTTTAAGCGCTCTTTCAAAGTTTTGTTGTTGTTTTTTGGGAATAATGTTTATATATGATTGTTTTTCTGGAGAAGATGGCAGGCGAGTTAATGAAGCATTGTTTTGTAAGTGTTCTTGAAAATAGTATTATGGTCAGAGATTCCAGTTAATAGATTATGGGTTTTAGTGATTCTGTCAGGTTTATTTGTAAAACACAGATCAATTAAAGACTTTGAGTGCTTTGTGATTCTAGTGGGTTGTTTGATTAGTTGGGTAAAGTTGTAATGTTCAGTAATAGATTTGAGTTTTTTTCTGTCCTTTTTGTCATTCCAGTTTACGTTGAAGTCTCCAAGTAAAATTATTTCTTTTTTGTAGTTGCAGAAGTAAAGGACAGCTTTAAGGTGATCATAGAATTCGTTTGTTGCTAAAGGTTTGCGGTAGAGACAGATGACCATTGCAATCATTTCAGTAGAGACGGAGATGTTTAGAATAGAATAGAATAGAATAGGCTTCATTGTCATTGTACAGTTGTACAGCACAACGAAATTATGGGTGCTCCACCAGTCTACTGCACAATAAAGTAAGTGAGAAGAATTTGAACTAAAACAGTTACAGAACACACAATTTACCATACGACTGAGGTAAAGGTAAAAGTAAAAATAACAAATAGCCCGTTGGTATATACAAAGGTATAGTAGTGGCTTCGCGGGTGGTACTATGTACATCAGAGTGCGGAGTGCAGAACACAAAATAGAGAAAAATGACCCAAGGATTATGGAGAATATGTACAGTAGTGATTTCACGGATGGGTCAATGTACATGAAAGTGAGGAGTGCAACAACAGGTGAGTTATAGTGATAATTAAAAGGTAATCAGTTCTGTGCATGTGAGTGTTCAGAGGGAGGGAGGGTGGGGCCTCTGACTGTCTGCAGTTCGGATGGCCCAGGGGAAGAAACTGTCAGTCTGGAGGTGTGGGACCTCATCGATCTGAACCATCGTCCAGAGGGAAGCAGGTTAAACAGGTGCTGGGCAGGATGTGAGGGGTTACCTGTGATGGCCTTAATCCTTCTGAGATAGGAGGATCTGGAGATGTCTTCCAGGGAGGGCAGAGGGCTGACGAAAATTTTTTGGGTGGTGTTGATGACCCTCTGCACAGCCTTCCTGTTCTCGGCCTTGGAACCAGCATACCACACACCCAGACAGTAGGCGAGCACGCTCTCCACTCAGCAGCGATAGAAGGCCAGCAGCAGCTCCTGGTCCAGGTTGTGCTTCCTCAGGACATGGAGGAAGTGCAGCCGCTGCTGGGCTTTGTTCACCAGGGCCTTGGTGTTGACAGTCCAAGAGAGGTCAGAGAAGATGTGGGTGCCCAGGAACCTGAAGGCGGGGATGTTTTCCAGGCTGTCACCATTTATGAAGAGGTGGGGGTGGTCCTGTCTGTTCTTCCTTAAGTCCAGAATGAGTTCTTTGGTTTTTTGGACATTTGCTCCTGGTGGGTCTGGAAGCGCCATGTTAGGTAGCATGCCGCCATCAGTGTGTGAATGTGTGTGTGAATGGGTGGATTGCAGGATCTGTAAAGCACTTTGGTCATCAAAAAGATGAGAATAAAAGCGCTATATAAGTGAATGCCATTTACTATTTACCATTCAGTCCCAGGTTGTTTGCTTGGTACCACAGCAGCAGATTCTCTGACTCTGCTCTGTATGCATTCTCATCGTCGTCTGTAATGAGCCCAACCAAGGTGGTGTTGTCTGCATATTTCACAATGCGGTGGCTGGGTGGGTTGGAATACAGTCAAAGGTGTACAGGGAGTACAGTAGAGGGCTTAGCACGCAGCCTTGGGGGGAGCCAGTGCTGAGGGACAGTGTGGAGGAATAGTGGGGGCCAAGTCTGACTGTTTGTGGGCGATTGATGAGAAAATTCTTTATCCAGGAGTGGAGGGAGGGGGGGATCTGGAGGAGGTGCAGTTTCTTCATCAGGATGTCCAAAATGATGGCGTTAAAAGCTGAGCTGTAGTCCACGAAGAGCATCCTCACATAGCTCCTTGGGTTCTCCAGATGGCTCAGCACTCTGTGAAGAGTGGAGGTGATGGAGTCTTCCGTAGACTAGTTCTTCTTGTAGGCAAACTGATGGGGGTCAAAGGAGGGGGGAAGACAGTGCCTGATGTGCTGGGACACCAGTCGCTCAAAACATTTCATGTCTACAGCCGTGAGTGCTATGGGTCTGTAGTCATTCAGGTTGTCAATTGTGGCCTTTTTGGGGATGGGGATGATGGTGGACGCCTTGAAGCAGGAGGGGATGGTGGCATGCATCAGGGAGAGGTTTAACAGCTTGGTGAGGATCCCTGGCAGCTGGTCTGCACATGCTTTGACCACCGCTCCTGGGATGCTGTCTGGACCAGCAGCTTTGCGGGAGTTCACTGCTCTCAGTTGCCTCCTCACCTCATGCACCTGTAAAGAGAGGGGGTAGGGAGGGGGAGGGGTGGAGGAGAAAGGGGAAGGGGGTGGGTTTGGGAGGTGGTGTGCTCAAACCGGGCAAAGAAGCTGTTAAGCTCCTCTACCAGAGTGAGGCTGCTGTCTGATGATGGGGGGCCCTGGCCCCTGTAGTTGGACCTGGATGCCTCTCCACATTTGTCGGGGTTGTTGTCTGTGAGGAAACCCTCCACTTTCTTCCTATAGGCGTTTTTAGTGAGTTTTATGCCTCTCCTCAGGTTAGCTCTGGCAGTTCTGTACAGAGCTGTCCCTCTGTCTGAAGGCTGAGTTGCGGGCTCTGATCAGAGCCTGGACTTCACTGATCATCCAGAGTTTGTGGTTCAGAAATACCCGGGTGTGTTTGGTGACTGCCACATTTTCTAAACAGCATTTGATGCAGAAAAGGACAGATTTGGTGTAGGAGTCCAGATCCTGCTATTCAAAGATGCTCCAATCAGTGCAGGCAAAGCAGTCTTGTAGCTGGAGGAGAGCGTTTTCAGGCCAGGTTTTAATTGTTTGCTTGGTTGGGGGGAACTCTTCCTAAGGGGGTGTAGGCAGGAATCAGAGAGAGATGGTCTGATTGTCTAAGGTGGGGGAGGGGTGGCTCTGTAGGCGTGCTTAATGTTGCTATAAACATGATCCAGTGTCCTTTACACTCTTGTGGGACACTTAACATGTTGGTAGAATTTGGGGAGTACAGTCTTTAACCCCTTGACGCCTGAATTTATTTCCAATTGTGAACATTTTTTTTTCATAATTGAAAATCTTTTTTTTTTTTTTAATTGATGCGAATTCGCGACAACAGGTGTCAAGGGGTTAACCCTTTAACATTGTTGACTGCATGAACGGATAGCGGATAGCGCTACCACTGCTGTCATATGATGTTATGTGACATGCCAAGCACTCCCCAATTGTACTAAGAATTCCACCTCACAAGGTGGGAGACATGTATAACTTACTGCTCTTGCCTTGGGGGACTTATGGTGGGCATAGAAGCATCCTTATTTACACCAGAGAGGAAGAAATTTTTAGACAAACACATATGGACATTACCAATCGCTGTGGACGTACTCTGTTGCGGACGGAGGAGCGTTTGCTCCCAAATTTGCCAACTATGATTCAAAAAAGAGATTATTTAGCTTATGAAAGTAAATGTTTACATTATATTATAACAAAGGGTGGGTGAAGCTGCCTGGTGTTCACCTGCTGTCGGCCACAGCGCCATGTAACTGGGGAGAACAGTCGCTCCGGTTCCATGCCTTCGTATAACATAAATAGCGGCGGAATAAAAGAGAAATTGAGGTGGGATAATCATATCAGTTTCTGGATGTGGGAGAGAAAGCAAAAATGCCCGACAGAAGAGAAAATAACGACCAAGATGCTGCAAAAAGGACGAAGCGAGCCGCCTTCGCCAGCGGTAAGTGACAAATGTCAGTGTTTGTTTATTGTTATGTTTACATTGTACAGCATTGTACTGATTCTCTGGTTCGTATACTTTGAAAATAAGCTAACAAAATGCCCAAAACAAGAAACGGTAACAAAAAGCAGAACCAGTCTTTGTGCAAATCAGTCCGTAGTCCACTTTTGACTGAAAGTTATGTAATTCGATATGGCTGCCTTGGCATTATGCAAATTAGATGCGTAAATTTACTCCTATCTCAACCTTTGGATCATATTCTACATCTTTCTAATTGACAGTAAGCCATTATCACTTACCACTTTCAAGTTATAGCTTCGGAAATCTCTGACGTCTGAACTGAATATTTTCTTGAAAAAACCTTCACCACTAGGGGCCGGCGGCACAATGGAGCACCATCCACAGTCAATAGGTTAAGCATGCTTTGTTAAAATCCCCAGCAATAATGTGGACTGCATTGGGTGATCTCTTTGCTGTCTGCTGACAATGTGCTGGAGGTGACTGAGTGCTAAGCTAACATTAGCATCAAGAGGAATGTAAATGGCTGTTGAAATTACTGCAGTTAAGATAAGATAAGATAAGATAAGATAAGCCTTTATTAGTCCCACAATGGGGAAATTCCAGGATTGCAACAGCATAGGGATAGCAACACTCAGAGCAACAATCAGAAGGCAAGAAAAAACAACATCTAGTAAACATATGTCCATATTACTATAAATGTATATATATATAGACACACAGTGCAGAGCATTATGGCTGGTGAATGTGCAGCAGAAAGTCTAAGCTCTCTCTCCGCGGATGCAGCGGGCCAGCTGGAAGTCTTTGGGCATGATGGTGACACCCTTAGCGAAGAAGAGACCACCAGGTGGGCCTCGCTGGTCTCCTGCAGAGCCATGACGGCGAAGCTCAGGAAACGCAGGACGGTCTTGAAGTCCTGAGCGATCTCCCTCACCAGGCGCTGGACGGGCAGCTTACGGATGAGCAGCTCCGTGGATTTCTGGCAGCGACAGATCTCTCTCAGAGCCACGGGCCTGTGACGGCGAGGCCTCTTCACTCTGCCGGTGGCCGGAGCGCCTCTCCGAGCAGCCCTGGTGGCTAGCTGTCTCCTGGGGGGGGGGGGGGGGGCTTCTTCCTCCAGTAGATTTTACGGGCGGTCTGCTTGGTTCTTGCCATCGCTCTTTATTATTCTGTCTTATATTTCTTTCACGCCGCCTAAACTCCAGCCCGGCACCCGCGTCATTTTCGCTACAGCTCCCGGTATGTCGAGTTTCCCATTAGCACCGGGCGACGGCCAAGTGCTAGCTAGCACTAGCTCCTCCCCGCTGTAACGTCTCCCGCTGCAAACCGTGGCTCCGTCCGCCGACCCGGGAGACCCCCGGGGTGATCCGTGCGTCCGTGATATATATACAGAGTGAAAGGTGTAGAAAGAAGAAGGAAGATAAAAAAAAAAGGCTGTTGCAACAGGCAGCCGACTCGTGTGGCGCCGCCGGTCCGGCGGAACCGGAACCGGAGTTAACCGGAACCGGAGTTTTATCTCCCCCATGAGTTAGCTCATGGGGGAGATAAAAAAGGCCTGCATAGGAAGGACATGGCCTCCCAAGTCCGGTGAACAATGGCTATGAATTATTCTGCTGTTTTTACACCAAGTCTGAAGCACATAAGCACGGAGCCCTCCCCCCTTCCCTTACCAGAATCAGCATTGCAGTCGAGATGATGCATAGTTCGGCCAGGTAATTCCACATCGGCATCTGGAAAGCGTTTATTCAGCCATGACTAGGTCATAATCAGAATACAACAGTCCTGGACGGAGAAATTATAGGCAATCTCTGCGCACAGCTCATCCATTTTGTTGGTGAGGGATCTGGCGTTGGTGAGAAAAAGTGAAAGCAATGGTGGTTTGGAACGAAGTTTGCGCAGCTGGGCACGAAGGCCAGCCCTGCATCCTAATTTCTGCTTCCTCTCCCGTCGTTGTCTGCGCTTGCGGGACATAACAAACCAAGGAGCGCCCAGAGGTTTGGCAATCTCTGGGGATGTGTTGGAAGTCACAGGAATTTGCGCTGGAGTTGAAGGAGGTGAGCTGGCGGCCGATGCCTCTAAGTTCCTGACGACTGTAGGTAATTAGTCCATCACAGAAGGAGCACAGAAAAAGGCAGAAAAAACACAAGGAGGGGCGCAGTACACCGGAGCGTCTAGCTGCTGTATGTGAACGCGCTGACATCTTGTTAAACACTTGCGCCAACACATTCTAAATTAATATCATTTGGCCATATGATCTGGTTACACTTCAGGTTTTCTCTAACATATAATAAAATGCCACCTCCTTTCCCCTGTTCCCTATTTTTTCTGAAGATGTTTTAGCCAGGCAATGTTCTAGCTGTCTCAGGTGAATAGGTAGTTAACCACGTTTCAGACAGTCCCAAAAAAATCAATATTCGAGTTACATAACAAGTGTTCAAGCTGCTCCTGTTTTGATATCATACTGTGGACATTTAAATGACCTCCAAGCAAGCCCTCTTTTTTAAATACAGGGTCCCAGATTGTTCTTGCATGAGTTAATGCACTGATTTTTTAATGACCGGTGCTTTGTCATTATGGGGCTTCTGTATTTGGCTACAGGGCAGTTGTACTGCTACCGGTCTGCGATGGGATCGGTGAAGAAGCTCGCTGCTGGTTGTGATGTTGTGGTCTCACATTGTCACTTGGGCCCGCCAGAGGGAAGGCCATCTCCACTGCGTCGGTGCATGGTCCTGCCGGTGGAGTCATCGTCACCGCAGCACTGCCAGGAGCTGCTGGGGGAGCCACCGCTGCCGCGTTGCTGCGTGGGCAAGTCGGGGGGGAAAGCCACCACTGCTGCGCCATTACATGGACCTGCCGGGAGGAAGGCCATCGTATCTGTGCCGGTAGATGGACACATCAGGGAAGTCTTCACTGCCACGCTGCCAAATGGACCCTCTGGAGGAGCCACCACTGTTGAGTCCCCCCAGGCACTCGCCGGAGAAGCAGCCATGACTGTGCCGCCGCTCAGGGACATTAGTCCATGAAGAGGGATCATCTGCTGGGTTAGTAGCCATGAGCACAGGCTCACTGGAGGAATCACTGTCGCTGCATCATGGTACATGGCCGACCGCTGGCCCAATTGTCCAAGACATCCACCCATTGGGGGCCTCACCGCTGCTGCATCGCCAATCAGTCCCAACAGGTAGGTGCGTGTGTCCTGGGTTGGCCAGGTAGACTGTTGCAGTAGTGTGGGCAGTTGCACTGGAAGCCGAGATAGCCAAAGTATCTGCAGTGGTAGACATGTTAGCTGTGGTTGTAGCCATGTTAGCTGCTGCAAAAGCGCTGGCAGGGGTAGTTGAGCTACCTGTGTGGTGTCACAGCTTGAGGTATCCAAGGGTTAAGGGCTGGGATTTACCTCAATGTCGCCAGCCAGAAGCAGGATAATCGTGAGACATGCAAGACCCAGCAAAAGGCTGAGTGTGCCAGTTAGCGCTCGTTTCTTTAAATCCGTGGCTGATCTCATCAGGTTTGAGTCTAGGAAGCTTGTGTGCCGGAGACTTAGGCTACCTTTAGCTGGTGTGTAGACATGATTGCGACTTTTGGTCACGGTGCAAAGTCGTAAGGAACATAAAAAGACAGACTATGACGACTGCAGTTACAAAACAAAATTGTTATGATGACAGGCACTTTTTGATGGCACCAAGTGGTTTTTGGCGTAAATACACAGGACCTGCCCGATTGTGTGTCTGCTCGGTGGCAGCCATCTTAAAAAGAAGTATTTGCTGGTATAATTCAAAATTCATTGTTCCATCAATGATGGCAAGCCTTCTTGGTCCAGATGCAGCAACACAAGCCCAAACCACATTATTACCACTGCGTTTCACAGATGGGATAAGGTTCTTATGCTGGAATTTGCCGACTATTACACGCCTTGCCCTTGGAATCTTAGTTGGTCGACCACTCCTGGAATGGTAATAATGATCTTAAATTTCCGCCATTTCTACACAATCTGTCTTACTGATGAGTCAGCCTGATGAGTATCAACCCTTTTTACGAGGTTCTCAAATCTCCTTTGTTCATGCTATGACACACTTCCACAAACATGTGTTGACACCTTGATAGATCTTTAAATAAAAGATTCTTTAAATAAAATGATGTGCCCACTTGCATCTGATTGTCATCCCACTGAATGAAAACACCTGACTCTAATTTCACCTTCAAATTATTTGCTAATCCTAGAGGTTCACAAACTTTAACATTAACTAATAACTTTAATATAATAATAATGGATTAGATTTATATGGTGCTTTACATGTCAAGTAGCATCTCAAAGCGCTTATATAGTGAGTCCATTATTCATTCACTCCAGACAGACAATGGTAGTGGTAAGCTACTACTGTAGCCACAGTTGCCCTGGGGCAGACTGATGGAAACATGGCTGCCAATCCATGCTAGCAGCCTCTCTGACCATTACCAAACATTTCTACACATTCATACCCAGTGTCATGGACACTGGAGGCAAGGGGGGTAAAGTGTCTTGCCCAGGGACACAACGGCAGGATGGCTGGCAAGAGCGGGATTCAAACCACCAACCCTCTGGTTATTGGACAACCTGCTCTACCTCCTGAGCCACTACCACCCACATTTCCCTCCTCTGTTCCATTTCTGCTGAGCACCAAGCTGGACAGCAGTGGTGGCAGTGGCTCAGGAGGTAGAGCAGGTTGTCCAATAACTGCATGGTTGGCAGGTCAAATCCCACTCTCTCCAGATATCTTGCCGTTGTGTCCCTGGGCACATGTTAGGTAGCATGCCGCCATCAATGTGTGTGTGAATGGGTGGATAGCAGGATCTGTAAAGCGCTTTGGTCATCAAGAGATGAGAATAGAAGCGCTATATAAGTGAATGCCATTTACCATTCCAAAAGACAAGAAAGAAAAACACAGAGTGGATAACTGAAGAAATACTGATGACAATGAAAGAGCGACAAAAAGTAGCTGACAGAGAAAGTCCAGCATACAAAAATAAATGTAAAAAGATCAAAAAGATGTGTGAACAGGAAAAGAAAAGATGGTTCAACAAGAAATGTGTAGAAACTGAAAAAATGCAAAATACCAATGCTAAAACAATATTTGACCAAATTAAAATACTCACTGGTACCTACAACCAAACTTGCAATGGATGCATTAAATCAAAGGATGGGAAAATTTTGGTAGAGAAAGAAGACATAATGAAAAGTGGACTGAATACATATCGGAGCTTTTCCAAGATGAAAGAGGGGAGAAACCCATGATTACAAAAAATATGGAAGGACCAAAGACTAGTTGGGATTTGAATTAGAGTGGGATTCAAGTGGGATTCGAACCACCAACGCTCTGGCTATTGGATAACCCACTCTACCTCCTGAGCCACTGCCACCCACATTTCCCTCCTCCGTTCCATTTTTGCTGAGCACCAAGCTGGACGGCAGGAAGTTCCGCTTTTTTATATGGTCTTTGACATGACCCTTAATGAGAGACATCAACAACAGCACAGGATGTGTTATAGGAGGTCAAACACTTAATAAACTGAGGTATGCAGATGATGCAGTCTTAATCAGCAATAGTGAAAAGAATGTGCAAAATTTATTAAACAGCACAGTAGATACCAGCAAGAAAAAAGGGCTCACAATATCAAAAATACTGACTGAATCGTGGTTAGCAAAGCCAGAGAAAACCCAATATGCAGCATCTTCATTGACAGCCAAAAGATAAAACAAGTAGAGAAATTCAAATACTTGGGAAGCCTCATAACATCAGATGGCAGATGTGATAATGAAATAAAGGTTCAAATTGGTATAGCAAAAGAAACTTTCCAGGAGCTAAAAAAGTGCTTGTAAAAGGGAGCCTCAGTCTACAAAGAAAAGAATTTAAAGAGCTTTGTGTACTCCATACTTCTATGGGGATATGAATGTTGGACCATCTCATCACAAATGCTGAAAAGATGCAAAGAAATGCAAAGAAAGAGTTGACAACAATAAGACAACAGTTAATATTTCTTGGGCACATCATCAGAAAAGATAGTCTAGAGAATGTCATATTGACGGGAAAGATCAATGGAAAGAGGAGCAGAGGCCGACAGAGAAAAACTTATCTCACCATCATCAGTGAATGGCTGCAAGAAAATCCCTGCAGAATTATATAACTTTCTACAGATGTCTGTGGAAGGACATGTACGCCAATGTCCAAAATGGATAAGGCACTGAGAGAGAGAGAGAGAGAGAGAGAGAGTATTTGGTATTGTAAATTTACTTTTTCTTCATACTAAATGCAATAGGTTTGTTAATTTTCTTGTCTTTTGCAGATTCTATATAACAGGATATCCAACCTGCCAGTTGGCTAATAGTGCCCGGATTTACTTACAGGCTGGTGCTAATGTCAAGCCTTGTGTGTTTTTCTTATAGATCAAGCAAATCAGCAGGCTTTGATTTTAACTGGAGAAAAGTCTTAAAGCAAATGTGTCTAAAATTTCCCAATTTGGGATCAAAAAAGTACATCTATCTATACTTAGAGTTATGTTTCTTAATATTTTGGCAAAGGACTTCAGTGTAAATGATCCTTATAGTGATCAGACTACAACCATATGAGGGGGGCTGAAAAGTTCATAGGCTGACCATGATGCAGTGGTGAAATGTGACCAGATGTGGGCACATGTGTGTCAGTTATTCACATATATTTTGGTTATGTGGAAAAATCCAGTTTTTTGGGGGGACCAGATTGGTTTGGTGTTAAAGGAAATTTTGGAATATGAAATTCCTAAAGATGCTAAGGTTATGTATTTTGGTTTGTTGAATGAGGAAACTGTGATGAACCGAGCTGGTTTGCTCTTCAGGCTCGGTTCTGCCTCTTCTCTGTGGCTCAGGTTATCTGTGTATTTATGTATTGTGTTATCTTTTGAGTTTCTTGTAGTTTCTGTTTTCCTTTGTTTATTTCCGTACCTGTAGCCACTGCGTTCTGGCCGGCAGCTGTGAGGCGGCCTCCTTAGGCCTACACTCGTGTGGGCGCTGTCTGACACTTGCTGGTCCGACCATGCCCCCTCTCTCATGACAGCCAGCTGGTTCCACTCCAGTAATTGCCTTTCCCGTGCTTCGCCCAGGTGCACCCAATCTATCATTGCCAGCAATGCTTGTACTTAAGCAGCTCTTTGCCAGTCAAGCATTGCTGGACTATTGTATTGTCAAACGTTTGTGTTGTGCCACTGTTCACTGTGGTCTGCCCGCTGCACATGCCGTCGTGTGAGCCAATAAGTGAACCTTGTCATCTTTTTGTATGTCAGCCTTGTTTTTGAACTGTTTGTGTTCGGCCACTGTACACTGTGGTCTGCCCGCTTCACGCCCGTCGTGTAGCTGTTTAGTGTACCCTGTTACCATTTTTGTATGTCTTCTTTCCTTAATAAATGTGTTTGTGGTGTAACCCTGCATGTAAATCCATCTTCCTTCTTCTCCTCCAAGTGCTGCATAAAAATGCACGGGGAGAACGTGACAGCCAGAAAAGGACTTAACGGGTTACACCCGCACATAACTTTTTTTCATTTTGGAACTGTTTCTTTTTCACTCACCTGCCTGTGGGAGTTTTTTCATGGATTTGGTAGGCCATCTTGGTGGTGCGAAGAAGAGGTGGAATCGGGAGGATTGAGGATCTGGCGAGAGGGGCTCCGAGATGCAGATCCCGCGAGGACGAGAGGCTGTGCTGGGGTGGAGTGACGAACCAGCTGGAGATCAGTCCCAGTCTGCGCTACCATCCCCGAGCGATTGTGCTTGATCTTCCCCCACTACCATCTCTGCCATCGGTCTCCTTTCCGGCATCTCCGGCGCACTGCGTTCACATCTGCAGGAGGAGTTTGACATCCAGGACTCCGACTGTGGAGGAGGAGTGGGCAGTGGCCTTTATCCAGGACTTTATGGACGAGGCCCATGAAGCCCACGGACCGAAGGCGAAACGGAGTAGCCTGGATGCCGCAGTAGGAATTCTGGAAGCGCATCCTGGACTCTGGGACTACCCACAGTACGCAAACCTGCTTTCTTCGGTCTGCACGCTCCAGCGGGCGTTTCCTGGTTCGAGGAGAGCGACGTTCCTCGCGGAGCGTAAGCAAGGGCCCGTGCCACAGCCTGCAGCCTAACCCTCTCCTGCTTAGCCAGCGTCAGGTCGTGCGTCTCCAGCTCCCCAGAGACAGTGCCATTCTGCGTCCAATCGCCGGAGGAAGCCCTCCTCTTCGACAGCCATTTCTCCCTCGTCAGCTCAGACCACTCCCGCTGCAGAGCCATCTTCATGCTCTGTGTCTTCCACCGCTGCAGCGCTCCCGGTCACAGTGATGAGTCCTGTTGCTGTAGAGGGATCTTCTGGGCCTCTTTCGGCTACGCACACCTCCGTCACCATAGAAACAGCTCCTCCGCTCTTCACCATAGGGTCGGAATCAACCATAGGCAGGGAGAGGGATGACTGCCCGCTTCCTGCAGCTGTTAACACCAGACACCAGGGTGACAGGCAAGTGTTTTTCATTCCATTCAATTAAATCACCATAAACCTTGTCTGTCTCCTGAGGGAGAGGCCCAGTCTCAGCAGTCTGCTGGGTCCTCTCCTCCAGCTGCAGACATTAACTCTTTTTCTCTCCTCTCTGTGTCTCCCCCATCTACCCTCGAGGGCCCGTTGGTCCAAGGTCAGAGCCATCAGACAGTGGAGGAGCTGGTGGCCTCGGAGAATTCCGCTACGGAGCCAGCATGGAGATGTCCCCCTGCAGCCACGCCGAAGGAATCCTCAGCATTGGCGCCATTGCGGGAGGACTGTTGGACTGCCATCACCATCTTGCCAGCTGCGGAGTCCATCGCAGTGGATTGGGAGCCAGAGCTGGACCTCCTAGAGGCCCAGCCAGAGACTTCATCACTGGGATTGACGGAGTCCTGAATGGCGGTGGAGTTCGAGCTCAGGCAAGTTATCTCTCTTGTTTGTCTTATGTCTGTGTTGGAGAGATCTTGCCTGGCTCTAGGGGAGGAGTGTCGGGTGCAGCTCTGAGCTGCATCTGAACTTCCCTCGCTGGGCTCTGCCGCTGCAGGCGACCCTAACCACATTTCTCCCTCTTTTGTCCCTGAGCTTCCTCTTAGGGCCGCCGGAGGAGATCTACCATCGTCACCAGGGGTCTCTGAGGGTCCGGTCTCTCCGCCAGACGACGTTGCAGGTCCAGCTCCCCTGCTGCCTGAGGCCGTCGTATGGGTTCCTCCCCAGGCCAAGTCTTCGTGGGTGCAGCGTTCTGGTCTGGGACCCTCATGGGGGCTGCACCCCAGTGCTAGCCCAACGTGGGTGCTGCGCTCCTGCATGGAACCGTCATGGGTGCCACACTCCAGCCCAGAGTCCACCGAGGGTGCAGCCCTGGCCCGGCCGGGGTCCGCTGAGGGTGCAGCGTTGGCCCGGTTGGGGTCCACCGAGGGTGCAGCGCTGGCCCGGTTGGGGTCCACCGTGGGTGCTGCAGAGCTCCAGACAGAGTTCACCGCGGGTACTACAGAGCTCCAGCTGGAGTCCACCGCGGGTGCTGCAGAGCTCCAGCCGGAGTCCACCACGGGTGCTGCAGAACTCCAGCCGGAGTCCACCACGGGTGCAGCTGTGTCCCAAGCCGGGACTACCAAGGGTGCTGCTGGTCAGCCTGAGGATGCCAGAGCCGCCACTCCTCAGCTTGATGCTGTCGTGGCCTCCTTCTCCTCCTTGTCTGATGCCTTGGGGGTTCCCTTCCTACGGTCTGGTCACCCACCAGTGAGCCTCCCAGTGGGCAGGCCATCTCCTGCTTCACCCCTCAGGTCCTGGTGGCTCAACAGCGCTGGCCGACTGCCTGAAGGACTGAGTCTCTGGGTCAGGTGGCCCGTGTTTTCCGGCAGGCCACCGGACTCTGTTCACCAGACTATCTGCTGGACCTGGGACTCTGGCCGGCCTCCTGAGCCTCCATGCCTTTGGACTTGGGGGGGTTAATTGTGTTTTCTGTTGTGGGCCCTGGGCGGGGTTGTTTTATTCCTTCCTGACCTGTTCCTTCCACCTCCCACCCTGGGTTCATTATTGTTGCTGTTCCTGCTGGGGGGGGGGGGGGGTCCTTTTTCCCTTCCTTGTGATGTTGCCGTGGGTGTCTGAAATCTACCCCTTGAGGTGGGGCTCTGTCATGAACCGGGCTGGTTTTTTCTTCAGGCTCAGTTCTGCCCCTTCTCTGTGACTCAGGTTATCTGTGTATTTATGTATTGAGTTGTCTTTTGAGTTTCTTGTAGTTTCTGTTTTCCTTTGTTTATTTCCATACTTGTAGCCACTGCGTTCTGGCCGGCAGCTGTGAGGCAGCCTTCTTAGGCCTACACTCATGTGGGCACTGTCTGACACTTGCTGGTCCGACCACACCCCCTCTCTCATGACAGCCAGCTGGTTCCACTCCAGTAATTGCCTTTCTTAAGCAGCTCTTTGCCAGTCAAGCATTGGTGGACTATTGTATTGTCAAACGTTTGTGTTATGCCACTGTTCACTGTGGTCTGCCCACTGCACGTCTCGTCGTGTGAGTCAATAAGTGAACTTTGTCATTTTTTGTATGTCAGCCTTGTTTTTGAACTGTTTGTGTTAGGCCACTGTACACTGTGGTCTGCCCACTTCATGCCCGTCGTGTAGCCGTTTAGTGTACCCTGTTACCATTTTTGTATGTCTTCTTTCCATAATGAATGCGTTTGTGGTGTAACCCTGCGTGTAAATCTGTCCTCCTTCTACTCCTCCATGCGCTGCGTAAAAGCGCACTGGGAGAACGTGATTGAAATTCTATTTATCGCAGCCAAAAAAGCAATTACTAAGAAATGGTATAAACCTCCAATACTTAAACAGTGGATGGATGTAGTAATGGAAATACAGTCATGTGAAAAAATTAGGACACCCTGTATATGCCTGTGGTTGGGTTTTTTTTAAACATATTTGGACATATGGATATTTAACATCAATGTTAAAAATACTGGGACATTCATGTAATGTAACTAAACAATTAAAAATGAATTAAAGACTTTTTTCAAATTTTCTGTAAAATGTAATTCTAAACAAATAGTGAGGAATAAATTAGGACACACCCCCCATCTTTTTTAGAACACCCCCAGATTAATTCCCACTTAAAATGGCTAAAATGTTACAAAATACAAATAAAAACAAAAACAAGGTTAGACATAGATACAGTGGAGCAAAAAAGTATTTAGTCAGCCACCAATTGTGCAAGTTCTCCCACTTAAAAGATGAGAGAGGTCTCCAATTTTCATCATAGGTATACCTCAACTATGAGAGACAAAATGAGAAAAAAAAATCCAGAAAATCACATTGAAGGATTTTTAATGAATTAATTGGTAAATTCCTCAGTAAAATAAGTATTTGGTCACCTACAAACAAGCAAGATTTCTGGCTCTCACAGACCTGTAACTTCTTCTTTAAGAGGCTCCTCTGTCCTCTACTCGTTACCTGTATTAATGGCACCTGTTTGAACTCGTTATCAGTATAAATGACACCTGTCCACAACCTCAAACAGTCAGACTCCAAACTCCACTATGGCCAAGACCAAAGAGCAGTCAAAGGACACCAGAAACAAAATTGTAGACCTGCACCAGGCTGGGAAGACTGAATCTGCAATAGGTAAGCAGCTTGGTGTGAAGAAATCAACTGTGGGAGCAATTATTAGAAAATGGAAGACATACAAGACCACTGATAATCTCCCTCAATCTGGGGCTCCATGCAAGATCTCACCCCATGGGGTCAAAATTATCACGAGAACGGTGAGCAAAAATCCCAGAACCACATGGGAGGACCTAGTGAATGACCTGCAGAGAGCTGGGACCAAAGTAACAAAGGCTACATCAGAAACACACTACGCCGCCAGGGACTCAAATCCTGCAGTGCCAGACGTGCACTGCAGGATTTGACATGTACTGCTTAAGAAGTACTGGCCTAGACATGTACTGCTTAAGCCAGTACATGTCTAGGCCCGTCTGAAGTTTGCTAGAGAGCATTTGGATGATCCAGAAGAGGATTGGGAGAATGTCATATGGTCAGATGAAACCAAAATAGAACTTTTTGGTAAAAACTCAACTTGTCGTGTTTGGAGGAGAAAGAACACCATACCTACTGTGAAGCATGGGGGTGGAAACATCATACTTTGGGGCTGTTTTTCTGCAAAGGGACCAGGACGACTGATCTGTGTAAAGGAAAGAATGAATGGGGCCATGTATCGTGAGATTTTGAGTGAAAACCTCCTTCCACCAGCAAGGGCATTGAAGATGAAACATGGCTGGGTCTTTCAGCATGACAATGATCCCAAACACACTGCCCGGGCAACGAAGGAGTGGCTTCGTAAGAAGCATTTCAAGGTCCTGGAGTGGCCTAGCCAGTCTCCAGATCTCAACCCCATAGAAAATCTTTGGAGGGAGTTGAAAGTCTGTGTTGCCCAGCAACAGCCCCAAAACATCACTGCTCTAGAGGAGATCTGCATGGAGGAATGGGCCAAAATACCAGCAACAGTGTGTGAAAACCTTGTGAAAACTTACAGAAAACATTTGACCTCTGTCATTGCCAACAAAGGGTATATAACAAAGTATTGAGATGAACTTTTGTTATTGACCAAATACTTATTTTACCAAGGAATTTACCAATTAATTCATTAAAAATCCTTCAATGTGATTTTCTGGATTTTTTTTTTCTTATTTTGTCTCTCATAGTTGAGGTATACCTATGATGAAAATTGGAGACCTCTCTCATCTTTTAAGTGGGAGAACTTGCACAATTGGTGGCTGACTAAATACTTTTTTACCCCACTGTATGTGAGCATTTATTAATAAAGAACTGAATATTTAATGGGGTGTCCCAATTTTTTCACATGACTGTACATAAAATGGAAAAGATAACTTTTTCACTTCACTTGAAGAGGGAAAATTTTATATAAAAGGGAAGAAATGGTCTATTTATTATTCACCTTGAGGATGCTTTTTCTTTATGATATCTGTACGTGATTAATTGCTTTCATTCTTGTTTAAATATTATATAATGAATTCTGTGCCCTTTCCCCTAGGTACCTTTGTCCCCCCCCCCCTGTAATTATTGGTATATGGGAATGTCTATGAATGTATATGAGTGTGTGTGTGTGTGTGTGTGTGTGTGGTTATTTTTTTAAGTATTGTTTTCTCTTTTTATTTTGTTATAGAGAAACATTTACCCTTAAATAAAAAGTGTGGGGGGGAAATTGACCAAATGTGGTTAATGTGGTTAAACTCCATCCATCCATCCACTTTCTACTGCTTTTCCAGAGGTCTGGGTTGCGAAGGCAGCAGCTCAAGCAGAGAAGCCCAGACTTCTCTCTCCCCAGCCACCTGCTCCAGCTCTTCAGAGAGGACACCAAGACGTTCCCAGGCTGGCTGGGAGACATAGTCTCTCCAGCGTGTCCTGGGTCTGCCCCGGGGTCTCCCCCCAGTGGGACGAGCCCAAACCTCCTCAACTAGCTCCTTTCAAGATGTTAAACTGATAAATTTTATTTTTTTTTAAATATTTTTTAAATCACTCATTTTGAATTTGATCCCTGCAACACATTCCAAAATAGCTGGGACAGGGGCTTGTTTACCACTGTGTTATGTCACCTTTTTAACAACACTCAATAAGCACTTATGAACCGAGGACACTAATTGTCAAAGCTTTGTAGGTGGTTTTCTTTCCCATTTGTGCTTGATGTACGCTCCAGTTGCTCAACTGCCCAGTGTCTCTACTGGTGTATTTTGCACTTTGTAATGCTTCACACATTTTCAGTGGTAGATGCATCTGGACTGCAGGCAGGCCAGTCTAGTACACACTCTTTTACTATGTGTCATGTATCTGTGCCGGAGTGCACAGATGAAAGAGATTTAAGCCCAAATGCAGATGAAGTGATCGTGTTTATTAACAGAAAGACGTACATACACAAAATGTCCATGAATACAGTTCAATTATGAGTGATGAGGAAGATAGCTGGCTACAACTCCGCTGGCAGGCCCCATGAGCTCCAGCTGAAACCAGAGCTGAAAGGAAGGGCAAAACAATGAGGAGACGACTTATGTGAAGGTTGGAGCAAACTAGCTCTGGAAACAACAACCAAAGAAGTCAAAGGAGAAACCAACCGAGAAGCCTGGTCACCAATATTGACTAATGCCACCACACTGACTGCTCACATCGTCACCCATAATATACCCTGACCAGATGAGTGATGAGTGGATGCAGGTGTGGTGGCAGCTGAAGCATAATGAGATAATGAATAGAAATGAATGAATGAGTGTTTGCAAGTAGGCGTGTGTCTGTGTGTCAGGAGTGTGAGTGAGAATGAATGTGTGTATAAGTGCATGTATGAGAAGTGTGCATGGACAACAGATAATAACAATAGATAGCTTGGTGGATGCCTGGCAAAGAGAGAGAGGGTATGACTATAGACTGGCAGGGAGCCCTGGCTCAGGGCTCTAATAACCTGCCAGCTGGGAAAAATAACAATGAACTACAGCCATAGGTCATGAAACGGGGTTGTTCATGACAGAGCCCCCCCACCCCAAGGGGTGGACACCAGACACCCACCATACCATCAAAAACAAAAGGAAAAACCTGCCCCCCCCTCAGAACCATCACAACTAACCAGGGTGGGAGGTGGGGAAAAACGGGTCAGGAGGGAACAAATCAATGGAACATACAACAATATAGTACAGAAAAAGAACAAAATTTCCCATCTCCACACTGCGTCCTGCCTCCCCCCAAAACCCCAACAGTCCCACAGTTCCGGTGGCCGACCAGAGTCCAAGTCCCAGCAGGCAGCCCGTAGAACAGTGTCAGGTGGCCTGCCAGGGCAAGCGGGCCGCATGGCTAGGAAACCCTGTCCATCAGGCGGCTGGCCCAAGTAGTTGTGCCACCAGGATTGAAGGGACAGACGAGGTAGCGGCCTACCCACTGGAAGGCTGAGAGGTGGGTGGCCAGGCCAAGGAAGGGAGACCCCTGCGATTACTGGCGGCAGGACCTGGTGGACCATGACGGCACCCAGCAGGAGAAGGAGAAACACCCACAGGGCCTCAGGAAGGGAAGAGGAGACCCTGGTGTCCTCAAACTGTCTGGTTGTACCCTCAGTGGTCCGGGCATGGGACTGGAACTTGTTTGCACCCACGGTGGACCCGGGCTAGGCCATGGCTGCACCTGCGATGGTCCCAGCCTGTGACAATGTTGCACCAGCGGTGGCCCCTTCCCGGGACCTCATTGCTCCCGTCCGACTGGGCCTGCGTTGCACCCATGGTGGACCCCGACCGAGCCATGGTTGCACCCACGGTGGAGTCCGGCTGGACCCCTGCTGCACCCACAGTGGACCCTGACCAAGCTATGGTTGCACCCACGGTGGAGCCCAGCTGGACCCCTGCTGTACCCGCGGTAGGACCCGGCTGGGTCACTGCTAACCCCAACGCTGCTTTAACCGTGGGCCAGCCGACCCGTATGAGCCCCCGAGCCAGAAGGCTGTCTATTACAGGCACCCTAGGCTGGAGCAGCGCACCCACAATGACTTCCTTGGCAGGGGAGGCCGGACCCACCGTGACCTCCAGCAGTAAGCCTGGATCCTCGGACTCATCTGGCAGTGTTGGACTCTCTTCGGTGATCCTGGAAAAGGACTTAGACGGAGAGGAAGAAGGGTCAGGGTCACCGGCAGCGGCAGAGCCCAGCGAGGCGAGCTCAGACACAGCAGTTGGATGCGCCTGGCTCTCCTCACCAAGAATTAGGCAAAAATGCTCAATAATTGAAAGGACAAAAGCAAAGGAGAGCACTTGCCTTATCTCAAGTTTCACCGCCATCCAGGACTCCGACGATCCGCGCAATATGCTCACCGGCTCGGCCTCCTGGAGGTTCAGTTTGAGTGTTGACTCTGCTGTGGCACCACAGCAGGAATGATGGTCTCTGCAGTTTTAGTTTCCCCAGCTGTCATGACCCACGCTGGTGACTCCTCCAGTGTGGTGGCTGGGGTTTGGTTCACCATTGCTGCAGGGGAAGAATCCTCCCGGACCTCTGGCTCCTCCCGGTCATGGCAGTCCAGCTCCGGTGTACATTCAGGAGAGAAGGGAGAGAGCATGGAGAGGGCTGGTGAGCCATTCTTAACAGCAGCAGGTGGGGAGAGCTCAGGGGACTGCTTTCCCTGAGCCTCCCTACCAGGAATCAGGCAAGACATTTCATCATTAATAGGAATAGAATGAAAATTAACTTGCCTGTTTTCCTGGATTAAGATGCTGGCTGCTGCTGTAGGTTGGGCGTCATCATCCTCCCTTGTGGAAAAGGTGGTGTTTGGCCCCTCAGTAGACTCTTGAGAAGCCGCCCCTCTTGCCACGGGAACGGGAACCGCCAGTGAGGAATTCAAGCGCACCCTGCCAGTCTGTGGAAACACCGAGGAAGGAGACCTCACGGCGGATGTAGGAGGAATTCTTGCAGACGGGACTGCTTGGGAGAAAAAATGTGGATGAGGGTCCACTGCAGTGATAATCAAGCTCGGTGTGAGAAAGGAAACAGTCGGAGGGGCTGGATTATTCCTCCGGGAATCAGGAACTGGATGATGTTGTCTCCGCAGAGCTAGATGAGCAGGAGCGGGCATGGAGGACTGGTGAGGAGCAGAGACAGCTGAGCCCCGGGAGCACTCTTCCCTCGGCGCGAGCCCGGGCTTCTTCGGAAACTTCCTCACTTTTCCACCATTCTCACGTTGAAGCGCAGCTATCAAAGAGATCCTTTCCCAACCCTCAGTGTGCTCCTGGAGCTGAGGGCACCATCGAGCTGCAGCTTCAGCAAGTCCCAGATACCATAACACGTCTCTTGGGGTGGAATACATGCGTGCAGCAGAGATCAGGCCATCAACCTCCATGAGCGCACGGCAGCATTCCCACCCAAGACGCACTGGATAACTGCGTCCTCCTGCTACATCCATCCTGGGCTTCAAACCAGGTAAGAAAAACCCACAAAAATGAAAAATAACACGTACTTCACTGCTGGGCTCACTGTGGTGGTGGCATTCTATGATGTACGCGCCAGAGTGCACAGGTGAAGTGAACATGTTAATTAACAGAAAGACGTACATACACAAAATGTCCATGAATACAGTTCAATTATGAGTGTTGAGGAAAATGGCCGGCTACAACGCCGCTGGCAGGCCCCACGTGCTCCACCCGGAACCAGAGCGGAAAGGAAGGGCAAAACAATGAGGAGATGACTTACATGAAGGTTGGAGCAAACTAGCTCTGGGAACAACAACCAATGAAGTCAAAGGAGAAACCAACTGAGGAGCCTAGTCACCAATACTGATTAATGCCACCACACCGACTGCTCACATCGTCACCCATAATATACCCTGACCAGATGAGTGACAAGTGGATGCAGGTGTGGCAGCAGCTGAAGCATAATGAGATAATGAATAGAAATGAATGAATGAATGTGTGCAAGTGGGCGTGAATGAATGAATGCGTGTATAAGTGCATGTATGAGAAGTGTGCATGGACAACAGATAATAACAATAGACAGCTTGGTGGATGCCTGGCAAAGACAGAGAGGGCATGACTGTAGACTGGCAGGGAGCCCCGGCTCAGGGCTCTAATAACCTGCCAGCTGGAAAAAATAACAACAATAACGAACTACAGCCACAGGTCATGAAATAAGGTTGACACCTCAACCCCGTTCATGACACTATGAAGCCACGCGTGCAGAATGTGGCTTAGTATTGTCTTGCTAAAATAAGCAGGGACGTCCCAGAAAAAGACATTGCTTGATGGCAGCAGATGTTGCTCCAAAACCTGTATGTACCATTCAGCATTAATGGTGCCTTCACAGATGTGCAAGTTACCTATGCCGTGGGCACTAACACACCCCCATACCATCACAGATGCTAGCTTTTGAACTTAAAGCTGATAGCAACCTGGATGGTCATTTTCCTTTTTAGCCCAGAGGTCATGACATCCATGATTTCCAAAAACAATTTGAAATGTGGACTCGTCATACCACATCACACTTTAACACTTTACGTCAGTCCATCTCAGATGAGCTTGGGCCCACAGCAACCAGTAGCATTTCTGGGTGTTATTGATATATGGCTTTCATTTTGCATGATAGTTTTAACTTGCACTTGTAAATGTAGCACCAAACTGTGGAAACTGACAATGGTTTTCCAAAGTGTTCCGAAGCCCACGTGGTAATATCCTTTACAGAATGCTGGTTTTTAATGCAGTGCCACCTGAGGGATTGAAGGTCACAGGCATTCAATGTTGGTTTTTGACCTTGCCGCTTACATGCAGAAATTTCTCCAGATTCTCTGAATCTTTTGATAATATGAACCGTAGATGATGGCATCCCAATAGTCCTTGCAATTGTACGTTGAGAAACTTTTTTTTTAAACTGTTGGACTCTTTGCCTGTGCAATTGTTCACAATGTGATGAACCTCACCCCATCTTTGCTTGTGAACAACTGAACATTTCAGGGATGCTCCTTTCATACATAATTATGACACTTGCCTGTTTCCAATTAACCCATTCACCTGTGGAATGTTCCAAAAATGTGTTTTTTGAGCATTCCTCAACTTCCCCAGTCTTTTCTTGCCCCGTCCCAGTTTTTTTTTTTTTTTTTTTTTTTTGGAATGTGTTGCAAGTATCAAATTTAAAATGAATATTTGCAAAAAGAAAAAAACAAACACTAAAGTTTAAGTAGGGTTTTACAAGGACACCCTGTCTCTCTGTGTTGGCCCTGTGATGGACTGGTGATCTGTCCAGGGTGTACCCTGCCTCTCGCCCAAAAGATGTTGGGATAGGCTCCAGCCCCCCATGACCCGAAAAGGATTAAGTGGAAGAAGATGGATGGATGGATTGATGGATGGATGGACATATGTCTCCCTTGTGGGGACAAAACGAAACCACAATTCTAAAAGTGTAGATATGGAAGGGTATGATTAGGAAAGTAACTGTCAATGATGCATTACTGAAGGAAATATACAAGCTGTTATTTTAAATAATTTTGTGTGAATTTCACTGACCAGCAAAGATACCGCCAACTTCCCAGATCCACCACTCAAAGCAAGTCATAAACAGACTGGGAACAGCCAGCTTCATGTAAGAGCCCCATTCCTGCAGACAATCAGTGGACCAACCTGCACCAAGTTTTGGAGAGAACTGTATTAAATACAATAAAGAACAAACAAAGCTGACTTAGCCTGGTCACATACAGAGATGCTGAACACCACTCACCACCCCATGTTTTTTCATGGAGCTTTTTCCATTTGATGTAGCCAAACAACAACAGGCAAATGGTGATCTGTGAGAGGCTGTTAGCGATTGCTGATCCTCTGAAAACACAGACAGCAAAGCCTTTTTGATATATTTATTCTCTGCAGGTATTCAACAATCAATGTTACGACAAAACAGTCTCAAGAAAGAGACGGGACAGGTGTCGCACAAAACAGTTACATGCACAAGCTTTGATTATTAACAAGAATCTGTGTTAATATGGGAGGAAGAGACATGGCCCAATCAGAGAGGCCTGACTGGTTAAATTGACTGCCTGATGAAGCAACTGTTTGTCCAGCTGGGGAAAGATAAATTCCAGTCAGAGTTGGCTCATGCTTCTTTGTTGCACCCCTCTCCTAAATAATAAACATTCGAGCTGAACAGATAAAAGGCAAAAATAGAGCTTAGACTTCCTGCCCCCACCCCAAAAAAATCTCATTTTTAAACAACAGTATTAAAACCAAGCCAGAAAGGAGCATTTATCAGATTTTAAAGCTTTTGTAGATAGTTGGTACTTGTTTATCAGTAAAGAAAATGTAAAGAGAGGCAGCATAGAACACTTACACAACACCCAGACCACAGGTGAAGATTAAGACATAGTTGTACCCAGCATTGAAGACATTTGCTACTGCTGCTGTGTACATCTGTGGCAGAATGATCCCCTGACAGGAAAATAAAACACATGATCAATTGTTAGCTATGCAGTCCATATGACTGTCACCCAGCCAGCAAGAAATTTTTTATTGGTTTCTACAATACAATTAAAATTGATTTTACTCTCATTCCTCATAGTGCGGCGGCATGAAATAAAGCGGCGTTGTTGAAGGTTTTAAGTAGAGTTTTATTATCATACCGCCGTCACGGGATCCCCGCTCCGGCCCAAGTGTGTGCAGGCTGGGAGCAGGATCCTCAGGCTCTCAGAGAAGAGACACAAAGTGCATGTCTGCAGCAGCAGTTGAAGTGAGTCAGAGAGAGGATGATTTACAGAACCTGTGCAGTATTTGTACCCAACTCAAACAATACATCAAAGCAGTTTCACAGCAGTTGGTCTGATCAAAGGGACTGCAGAACAGGCATGAGACATTTGCATTTGTAAGACCTACATAACAATAGGCAGATGCAGCCTCTGCTCAGCTTGTGGAACAAAGAGGTTACAAGGCACATCTACATATTGAACTGTCTTTAGGTCACAGCAAGGACAGGACGCATGAACACTATACATGAATGGCACATTACATCACGATACATGCAGGGCACATTGCATCACAATACATGCAGGGCACATTGCATCACAACACATGAATGGCACATTACATCTCAGTAGTGCAGCGGGGAAAACCAAGAGAAAAGAGCTGACTGTCCTGTGTGTTGTGGGGGGGTTGAGTCAACCCGCCACACACGCTCCCCCCCAGAGGGCACGGCAGGGGGCCGTGACCTCGATAATCCATCTATGGGAGCGAGCTGTGGGAGAAGCTCGCTGCAGGCGGAGGTGGAGGGAGGGGAGGGGTAGTGTGTGCCGGCAGGGGCGGTGAAATCGTCCGAGCAGCGCAAAAATTGCTTGCTGCTCCGCGACGTCGAGGGGCTGTCCCGTTGAACGTGCAGAGGTCCACAAGAAGAAAAATTAGTCACTGGCTCCTCCCGCGATTAAGTCCTGCAAGGATTAATAGTGGCCGTGAAGAAAAGCAGGAGCGGCTGTAAGAGAAACATAAAAGCAGGGGAACTGGCGTGTTGACTTTAGGTGCGGGCACAACCTTAAAAGCCGTCGGGAACCGCAAAACCGCTGAATTCCCCATGTGCGCCGTGGCTGAGACCATTGACAAATGCTTCGTGCATGCTGCGTGCGTGCTTCAGGTGTGAGGGCAGCTCTGAAGGCTCTGTGTGCAGCGGCGAAGGAGGATGGGGGTCTGTAGAGCCATATGCATCCCGTGCGTGGTGCGCCGTCCGCGTAACTCTCCGTGCGTTGTTGGGCCAGCTGGAGAGGAGACAGGGTCAGGGAGCTTAATCATCCCTGTTCAATGTGTTGGAGCGGTGAAGGGAAGTAGACGCTCTTGTCACTCGCTCGGTCATAGTGCGTTCAGGTCCACGTGTGCTCCGTCGGCCATGGGAGTCGCCGTCGCGGAGAAAGGACGAGGTGAAGGCGCTCTCATGTGGAGGAGCTGCGAGCGCGGCTGGTCCAGCGTGGATGTGCCGATCTAGGCGTGCAGATCTCATCATGAAGTTTGCTGCGGCTTTCCCGGTCATGGGTGGTCTCCGGAGAGTTTCACCTGGAAACTCTGCGTCGAAATCTCCCTGAAGCAGAAGGGAGCTGTTGCGTTCGCTTGTCGTCGGAGAATCCCGGCCGGGTGCTGCGTTTGCCAGCAGCGTGTTCGTTTCAGCGTTGGGTCACCAGTGCGGCGGCATGAAATAAAGCGGCGTTGTTGGAGGTTTTAAGTAGAGTTTATTATATCACACCGCCGTCACAGGATCCCCGCTCCGGCCCAAGTGTGTGCAGGCTGGAGCGGGATCCTCAGGCTCTCAGAGAAGAGACACAAAGTGCGTGTCTGCAGCAGCAGTTGAAGTGAGTCAGAGAGAGGATGATTTACAGAACCTGTGCAGTATTTGTACCCAACTCAAACAATACATCAAAGCAGATTCACAGCAGTTGGTCTGATCAAAGGGACTGCAGAACAGGCATGAGACATTTGCATTTGTAAGACCTACATAACAATAGGCAGATGCAGCCTCTGCT
The DNA here is from genome assembly GCA_020510985.1 of Pholidichthys leucotaenia. NCBI lineage: Eukaryota > Metazoa > Chordata > Actinopteri > Cichliformes > Pholidichthyidae > Pholidichthys > Pholidichthys leucotaenia. Next base: position 45,074,233 of record CM035844.1, on the reverse strand, counting down.
CAGCTTGCGGAACAAAGAGGTTACAAGGCACATCTACATATTGAACTGTCTCTAGGTCACAGCAAGGACAGGACGCATGAACACTATACATGAATGGCACATTACATCACGATACATGCAGGGCACATTGCATCACAATACATGCAGGGCACATTGCCTCACAGCACATGAATGGCACATTACATCTCAGTAGTGCAGCGGGGAAAACCAAGAGAAAAGAGCTGACTGTCCTGTGTGTTGTGGGGGGGTTGAGTCAACCCGCCACAATAGTGCAATTTATTCTGAGGAAGATATAGAAGATCAAACCTAATTTTACAGTAATCAGTTCACTATTAGACATGTTTTGCTCCACAAAAACAAATATGAACTTTGTAAGGGTGCTCAGGGAAATGACAGATTATCATCAGTCAAAGCATACTTCTCAAGGACGTCAAGGAGATTGTTAGGAAGGCAAGATCTAGCTCCGCTCCTGGACCAAGTGGCGATCCACACAAGGTCTATAAGCACTGTCCATTGCTACTCAAGAGGCTCTGGAAGATTCTAAGAGTCGTTTGGAGGAGAGGAAAAATGGCACAGCAGTGGAGATGTGCTGAAGGGGTCCTGATTCCCAAAGAGGAGAATTCAAAGAAGATCAACCAGTTCAGGATGATCTCACTACTGAGTGTAGAAGGAAAAATCTTCTTCAGTATAGTAGAAAGGCGGCTGTCGGACATCCTCTCCCACAACAACTACAAAGATACATCAGTGCAAAAGGGAGGGATCTCTGGAGTGCCGGGATGTCTAGGACACACTGGAGTGGTGACTCATCTGGGAAGCTTGTGAAAACAAAGGAGATCTTATGGTGCTGTGGTTGGACCTAGCCAATGCATATGGCCCCATCCCCCACAAACTGGTACAGTTTACCATGACCAAACATCATGTGCCATGCCATTTGTCAGATCTGAACCTGCATCATTATGATCAGTTCAGGTTGAGCATCTCAGCTGGTGCAGTAACATCAGAATGGCACAAGTTAGAGGTTGGGATAATTACAGGCGGCACCATCTGCAACCTTGTCCGCCCTTGCTATGAAACATGATGGTCAAGTCAGCCGAGCCAGAGTGCTGGGGCCCCTGGACCCCATCAGGGATCCGTCAGCCACCAATCAGGGCCTTTATGGATGACCTGACAGTCACCACGGAGTCTGTAACAGGATGCAGAATCAGAATCAGAATCAGAATCAGAATCAGGTTTATTGCCATTGTTCATGTAGTACACAAACTAGGAATTTGTCTCGGTACAATGCTGCAACATTAAACATGATAGGATAAGAGAAATAAACTATACATGTAATAAAGTGTAGGATAAGATTAAGTGATACTGGTCAACAGTTAAAATATATATTAGCCAGCAGCAGATACTGTGGAGAACTATATAGTGCAGTCGGTAATGCAGGAAGAAAAACAGTGATGATTGACATGAGTCTGGTTGAGCTGCTGTACATGGTGCACGAGAGTCAATAAGTCACTTAGTGTTCAGCAGTCTAATGGCAGAGGGGAAGAAGCTGTTCATGTGACGGGAGGTTTTAGTCTGGATGGACCGAAGTCTTCTACCAGAGGGGAGGGGGGCAAACAGTACGTGACCAGGGTGTGAGGGATCGGCTATGATCCGGCCAGCACGCCTCCGGGTCCTGGAGATGTACAGATCCTGGAGAGATGGGAGCTTGCAGCCGATCACCTTCTCAGCAGTGCGCACGACGCGCTGCAGCCTTAGTCTGTCCCTGGCAGTGGCTCCTGCGTACCACACGGTTATGGAGGTGGTGAGGATGGACTCGATGATGGCTGTGTAGAACTGCACTAACATCTTGGTGGGTAGCTTGAGCTTCCTCAGCTGCCGCAGGAAGAACATCCTCTGCTGGGCTTTTTTGATGAGTGAGCTGATGGTCAGCTCCCATTTGAGGTCCTTGGTGATGGTAGTGCCTAGGAAGCGGAAGGAATCAGCAGTGGTGATGGGAGAGCCTGAGAGGGTGAGGGGGGGCAGAGGAGTAGTGACTTTCCTGAAGTCTACAATCATCTCCACTGTCTTCAGAGCGTTCAGCTGCAGGTTGTTATTGCTGCACCAGGACGCCAGCTGGGCCACCTCTCTCCTGTAGGCGGACTCGTCGCCGTTGGAGATGAGCCCGATGAGGGTGGTGTCGTCCGCAAACTTGATCAACTTGACAGACTGGTGGCTGGAGGTGCAGGAGTTGGTGTAAAGGGAGAAGAGTAGGGGGGAAAGTACACAGCCCTGGGGTGATCCGGTGCTGATGCTAGTATAGTCTGAGACAGTCTTTCCCAGCCGCACATGCTGCCTCCGGTCCGTCAGGAAGTCGATGATCCACCTGCAGAGGGAGTCAGGCACGTTGAGCAGGGACAGCTTGTCCCGGAGCAGAGCGGGGCGGATGGTGTTGAATGCGGAGCTGAAGTCCACAAACAGGATCCTGGCGTAGGTTCCCGGGGAGTCCAGGTGCTGCAGGATGGAGTGGAGGGCCAGGTTGACTGCATCGTCTACAGACCTGTTGGCTCGGTAGGCAAACTGCAGCGGGTCCAGGAGAGGGGTGGTGATGGACTTGAGGTGGGACAGGACCAGGCGCTCAAAGGACTTCATGACTACAGAGGTGAGCGCTACAGGTCTGTAGTCATTAAGTCCAGTGATCCGTGGCTTCTTGGGGACAGGGATGATGGTGGAGGATTTGAGGCAGGACGGCACGTGGCATAACTTAAGGGAGGTGTTAAAAATGTCTGTGAAGACAGGAGCCAGCTGTTTCGCACAGAGTCTCAGGGTGGAGGGAGACACGCCGTCTGGGCCGGGGGCCTTGCGCGGGTTCAGTCTGGAGAACTGTTTGAGCACATCCTGCTCACTGATGATAAGGGGAGGGGGGGAGGAGGGGGGGGTGCCTTAAATGAAGTAGGGAATGTGGAGGCTGTGGAGCTGGAGGGAGGGGGGGAGTTGGACACAGATGACGAGGTGTCAAAACGGGCATAGTGTTGGGACAGTCTTTGACAAAGGGCTTTGTCATCCTGACCTTTAGGAGCCTTAGGTCGATAGTTGGTGATTTGCCTCAGTCCTCTCCACACGGAAGCCGAATCATTAGCAGTGAACTGCTGCTGGAGTCTCTCTGAGTATAGAGATTTAGCCCTCTTCAGCTCTCTGTTAAACCGGTATTTAACCTCCCTGTAGCAGTCCCTGTCTCCACTTTTCAGCGCTGCTTCCTTCTCCTTCCTGATCTGTCTGAGCTTAGCTGTGAACCAGGGTTTGTCATTAGAGTAACTCACCCTGGTGCGTGATGGAAGAATGTTCTCTTCACAAAAGTGGATATATGAGTTCACAGTGTCCGTGTACTCATCCAGATCATGCGTGGCTCCTTTAAGCATGCCCCAGTCAGATATTTCCATGCACGTTTCCAGCTTCTCCTCAGCATCACTGGTCCGTATCTTCGTAGTGCTCACAACAGGTTTAGTGAGCTTCAATCTCTGTCTGTATGTGGGAATGAGGTGAACCATCACGTGATCAGATAATCCCAGCGCAGCACGAGGGACAGCGCGATATGCGTCTTTCACTGTGGTGTAACAGTGATCCAGTGTGTTTAATCCTCTGGTGGGGCATTTAATAAACTGTTTGTAGCGGGGGAGATCATGGCTCAGATTGCACTGATTAAAGTCGCCAGCCACAATAATCAGCGAGTCTGGAAAACTCCGCTCTGTGTGTTGAATGTGATCCGCGAGCACGCGCTGAGCTTCGCGCGTGTCCGCGTCGGGAGGGGCGTACACAGCGATCATTATGAAAGAAGCAAACTCCCGCGGGGAATAGAAGGGCTTGCAATTGATAACAAGAAATTCCAAGGCAGGAGAACAGTGTTTGGAAATTACCGTTACATCAGAGCACCAGCTGCAGTTGATGTAGAAGCAGACACCGCCTCCTGTGGTCTTGCCGGAAAGCTCTGTGTCACGATCAGCACGGAAGAGCTGAAAGCCGTCGAGGCACAGCGCGCTGTCCGGTATATTTTCCCGGAGCCAGGTCTCAGTAAAGCAGAGGACAGCTGAGGAGGCGAGGTCCTTAAAACGCATCAGCAGTCTCAGTTCATCTACCTTGTTAGAGAGAGAGTTGGTATTGGACAGAAATATGCCAGGCAGCGCCGTTCGCGAGCCTCTCCTGCGAAGCCGCACGAGAGCGCCCGCTCGTCTACCTCTCCTTCGCCGTCCCACCTTCCAAGCCAAACAATAAACCAGATCGGCGGCAGGGGCTAGAAAAACTGGGAGGAGGTCCGTGGGGGTGAAAGTCCTGATATTTAGAAGTTCTTCACGGGTATAAGTGCAAGCAGACACACAATTGACAAACAAAAACAAACAAAGAGTGCAGCGAAGCACCATGTCGACCGCTGTGGGCGCCATCTTGGATCTATTTATGCAGATGTATCCTGCAAGGGCTAGGAAAGGTTAACCGGTGGACCCAGATGAATTTCAAACCAGCCAAGTCCAGATCACTAGTGGTGAAGAAGGGCAAGGTCACCGACAGGTTCAGGTTTAACATCGAAGGGACACCAATACCAACCATCTCAGAGAAGCCTGTGAAGAGCTTGGGCAAGGTGTTTGACAGCAGCCTGAAGGACTACTCATCTGTGCAGTCAATCTGCCAGAATCTGGACAGCTGGCTTAAGGTTAGTTGATAAATCTGGGTTTCCAGGCACGTTTAAAGCATAGATATATCAGAATGGCATTCTGCTAAGGATATTGAAGGACATTGTAGAATCCTTGGAGAGGATGGTCAGCAGCTGTCTCTGGAGATGGTTGGGCTTTCCTAGGAGCCTGAGTAATATTGCAAAAAGCTCCAAATTCAGAATCAGAATCAGAATCACGATGAGATGTATTGCCATTGTTCATGTAGTACACAAACTAGGAATTTGTCTCGGTGCAATGCTGCAATATTAAACATGGAGTAGCACTAAAGATAAAAATAAAAAACTATGCATGCAATAAAAGGTAGAATATGAATAAGTAATACTAATCTATGCAATTTTTAAATATATTAACAAGCAGCAGATATTGTGGAGTTCCACATAGTGCAGTCGGTAGTGCAAAAAGAAAACAGTGATAATTGTCATGAATCCGGTTGAGCTGCTGTACGTAATGCACGAGAGTCTAATAAGTCACTTAGTGTTCAGCAGTCTGATGGCAGAGGGGAAGAAGCTGTTCATGTAGCGGGTGGTTTTAGTCGGAATGGACCGAAGTCTTCTGCCTGAGGGGAGGGGGGCAAACAGTGCGTGTCCAGGGTGCGAAGGGTTGGCTATGATCTGACTTGCACGCCTCCGGGTCCTGGAGATGTACAGGTCCTGGAGGGATGGGAGCTTGCAGCCGATCACCTTCTCAGTAGCGCGCACAACGCGCTGCAGTCTTAGTCTGTCCCTGGCAGTGGCTCCTGCGTACCACATGGTGATGGAGGTGGTGAGGATGGACTCGATGACGGCCGTGTAGAACTGCACCAACATCTTGGTGGGTAGCTTGAGCTTCCTCAGCTGCCGCAGGAAGAACATCCTCTGCTGGGCCTTTTTGATGAGGGAGCTGATGGTCGGCTCCCACTTGAGGTCCCGGGTGATGGTGGTGCCCAGGAAGCGGAAGGAATCCGCAGTGGTGATGGGAGAGTCTGTGAGGGTAAGGGGGGGGGGGCAGAGGGGCTGTGACTTTTCTGAAGTCCACGATCATCTCCACTGTCTTCAGAGCGTTCAGCTGCAGGTTGTTGTGGCTGCACCAGGACGCCAGCTGGGCCACCTCTCTCCTGTAGACGGACTCGTCGCCGTTGGAGATGAGCCCGATGAGGGTGGTGTCGTCCGCAAACTTGATCAGCTTGACAGACTGGTGGCTGGAGGTGCAGGAGTTGGTGTACAGGGAGAAGAGCAGGGGGGAAAGTACACAGCCCTGGGGTGATCCGGTGCTGATGCTAACAGAGTCTGAGACAGTCTTTCCCAGCAGCACATGCTGCCTCCGGTCCGTCAGGAAGTCGGTGATCCACCTGCAGAGGGAGTCAGGCACGTTGAGCAGGGACAGCTTGTCCTGGAGCAGAGCGGGGCGGATGGTATTGAATGCAGAGTTGAAGTCCATAAACAGGATCCTGACGTAGGTTCCCGGGGAGTCCAGGTGCTGCAGGATGGAGTGGAGGGCCAGGTTGACTGTGTCGTCCACAGACCTGTTGGCTCTGTAGGCAAACTGCAGCGGGTCCAGGAGGGGAGTGGTGATGGTCTTGAGGTGGGGCAGGACCAGGCGCTCAAAGGACTTCATGACTACAGAGGTGAGCGCTACAGGTCTGTAGTCGTTAAGTCCAGTGATCCGTGGCTTCTTGGGGACAGGGACGATGGTAGAGGTTTTGAGGCAGGCCGGCACGTGGCATGACTTCAGGGAGGTATTAAAAATGTCTGTGAAGACAGGAGTCAGCTCCTCCGCACAGTGTCTCAGGGTGGAGGGAGACACGCCGTCCGGACCGGGGGCCTTGCGCGGGTTCAGTCTGGAGAACTGTCTGTGCACGTCCTGCTCACTGATGGCAAGGGCAGGGGGGGAGGAGGGGAGGGGCGCCTTTGATGAAGTGGGGACCATGGAGGCAGTGGCGCTGGAGGGAGGGGGGGAGTTGGACACAGCTGACGAGGTGTCAAAACGGGCATAGTGTTGGGACAGTCTTTGACAAAGGGCTTTGTCATCCTGTCCTTTAGAAGCCTGAGGCCGATAGTTGGTGATTTGCCTCAGTCCTCTCCACACAGAAGCAGAGTCGTTAGCAGTGAACTGTTGCTGGAGTCTCTCAGAATACACAGATTTAGCTCTCCTCAGCTTTCTCCTAAACCGGTATTTGGCCTCCTTGTAGCAGTCCCTGTCTCCACTTTTCAGTGCTGCTTCCTTCTCCTTCCTGATCTGTCTGAGCTTAGCTGTGAACCAGGGCTTGTCGTTGAAGTAACTCACTCTGGTGTGCGATGGAAGAATGCTCTCCTCACAAAAGTGGATATATGAGGTCACAGTGTCCGTGTATTCATCCAGATCATGCGTGGCTCCTTTAAACATGTCCCAGTCAGTTATTTCCAAGCACGTGCGCAGCTCCTCCCCAGCTTCACTGGTCCATTTCCTCGTAGTGCTCACAACAGGTTTTGTGAGCTTCAGTCTCTGTCTGTATGTGGGAATCAGGTGGACCATCACGTGATCAGATAGTCCGAGCGCAGCGCGGGGAACAGCGCGATACGTGTCCTTAACTGTAGTGTAACAGTGATCCAGCATGTTCTTCCCTGAAGAAATTCCCCTGAAGTCTTTGGGAGAGGAGTTCATGGTTGCACAGACAAGAGAGGTGCTGATGTACAAGGAATCAAAAGACCCAAAAGTGGTCAAGGCAGGAGTGTTGGTGGGAACTGGGAGGAAGTGGAGTGCAAAGGCTGCTGCGCTGGATGCTGAGTCCTGACTATGCCACAAAGATCTAGTGGGTGTGGTGGCCCATGGTAGAGCTGGTTTGGGACTGCTCCTGATACTCCGCCACAAGGAGTTCAAGGGGAAGGAGAAGCGAGGGCAGATTCAGGAAGAGGTGAGGGCAGCAGTGGAGGAAGAAAGATCAAGTAGAGCTGCTGGTTTAAGACAGCAGGGGGCCTGGACGAGGAGGGAGCAGGCCATGAATCAGAAGGTCACTTGAACAGAACCACACCGCATCACCTTTCTGATATGGGCAGTGTATGATGTCCTGCCTAGCCCAGCCAACCTCTTCACCTGAGGTAAGGCAGAAACTCTAAACTGCCCACTATGCTCAGCAAAGGGAACATTGGAACACATTCTGTGCTCCTGCCCAACAGCACTCGGCCAAGGCCGTTACACCTGGTACCATAACCAGGTGCTGAAACCTATTGCAGAGGCCATCATCATGGGGATCAGCAGCTGCAGCCGAGTGTGCAATACCATCCATCCATCCATCCATCCATCCATCTTCTTCCGCTTAATCCTTTTCGGGTCGCGGGGGGGCTGCAGCCTATCCCAGCATCTTTGGGCGAGAGGCAGAGTACACCCTGGACAGATCACCAGTCCATCGCAGTGCCAACACAAAGAGACAGACAACCATTCACTCTCACAGTCATACCTAAGGACAATTTAGAATCCCCAGTTTGATGCCAATTAACCTAACATGCATGTTTTTGGCATGTGGGAGGAAACCGGAGAAATCCCGGAGTAAACCCACGCAGACACGGGGAGAACATGCAAACTCCACACAGATCACTGTTGGTCGGGGGCTGGGATTGAACCCAGGATCCCCCGGCCAAGGGTAAGTTGCTGTGCTGCCGCAGTGCTAACCGCTCCGCCACCGCACTGCCCGTGTGCAATACCACCAGTGCAATTGCTTTTGTTAAGGCAGGAGAGCAACCCAAGGCAGGACACAAGAAGGTGGCACCAGGAATCTTGTCAAACGCTCAGGATTGGCAGCTCTCAGTGGACTTGGGGAAACAGCTGAGATTCCCGCAGCACATTGTACGCACCACCCTGGGGCCAGATATCCTTCTGGTCTCAGAGCACAAAAAACATCATAATCATGGAGCCAACAGTGCCATGGGAGGACAGACTGGAGGAAGCTCATGAAAGGAAGCGCATTAGGCATCACAGGAGGAGCAAGGAGCAGAGCCATCAAGAACATCACTGAAGCAGCTGAGAAAGTCTCGAGATGGCTCTGGATCTGGAAAGAAGATCCATTTGGATTAGAGCATGCTACCTGAGCACACACTGTGGTCTGATCAACCATGGAGTGGTCACCTGGGCAAGGGTGTCTGATGTTGAAAGACCCGAAACACCGGATGAACTCAGGCTACATCACTTGATGTGTTCAGGTGCATCAGAAGATGTATTTAAAAATTAGCTGCTAGAATTAGAGCTGGTGGAGTATGTATATGATGCATTTTGTAAAAATTAAGTCTGGGGAATGTATTGTTCCTATGCCCCCCCCCCCAACTTATTCTGAGTGAAGGGAGAACACCACACCAATAAACATACCTGGTTTTGCAGATAGGCAACCTGTAGCTGGTGTAGGAACATGGCCTGTGGGGATGGGAGAAGAAAAGTGAACTTTTTTTAAATAAAATAAAACGGGGAGCCCTCATAGCAGCCCCATTTCTCAAATAAATCAAGATTGAACTAGCAAGACCTTTAAAACACACACACACACGCGTGCGCACAAGTGTGTGTGTGTGTGTGTGTGTGTGTGTGTGTGTGTGTACACACATACTGTATACACGCATAAAAACTTGACCTTTCGGGTGAAATTTCAGGTTGCACCTAAAATGCACTATAACTTTTATAGGTGAACTTAATTTGACCTTGTCTAACCTTTTGAATGCACACGTCCAACTGTTCAGTGTTTCAGTACTTTTTGCATAACTTGCTGTTCTCTAACAAGGTGCATAACGGCAAAATTCACAACAGGTGTTTGATCCATGAATCAACCAATAAATTTTCTGGTTCAATTAGAATTGGTATTTAAACAGTCTTCTTCATCATGTTGTTCACATTTTAACATCATGAGACCAAGACAACACCCAACAACTGATCAACAGTGCCTTGCCGGTGTGAGGCTTCAAACAGGATGTTCTCAGAGGGAAGAACATCCTGCTTAGAGTGTCACAGAGTATCATCAGCAGGTTGCAACAGCGATACAGAGAGACTAGACGAGTCAAAGAAAGGTGTAGAAGTGGACGTCCTTTGGCCACATCCCACGCTGATGACTGCTTCATTGTGAACAGTGCCCTGCAGAACTGGATGATAAATGCTACTCAACTCCAGGCACATTTAAGGGGGGTAAGAGGCACCCAAATGTCATGTCAGACCATTCAAAACTGTTTACATCAGCGTGGTCTGCGTTCTAGATGACCTGCAAGGGTACCTGACCACACCACCAGGCACAGGCATCATCATCATTTGCATGGGCCAGGTAACATTTACACTGGACAAGGGACCAGTGGGCCTCAGTGCTGTTCTCTGATGAAAGTCGATTCACTATGAATAAAAATGATGGCTGCCAGCAATGTTGGAGACATCAAGGAGAGCCACTGTTTTCACCAGATGAGCCTTTGGTGGTAGTGGTGTGACAGTCTGGACAGGTGTGTGTAGTCAACACAGAACTGCCCTCCACCTTGTGAATGGCACAGTGAAAAGCTGATACTACCTGAATAACATCATTAATCAAGTCATTGTGCCTCTGCATGAACAACACAGGCCTAATTTTATCTCCATGGACGATAATGCTCCAGCTCATCGAGGTCACATCATTAGGGAACGGCTGCTGGAGGCTGGGGTACCTCAAATGGAGTGGCCTGCATTTTCTGCAGACCTGAATCCCATAGAAAACCTATGGGATCAGCTGAGTCGCCGTATAGAGGCACCCCACAACCTCAGTGACCTGAGGACCGCCCTCAGGAGAAGAGTGGAATGCCATGCCTCAGCAGATAATAAGTCAACTTGTGAACAGCATGAGATGTCATTGTCAAGATGTAATTGATGCTCAAGAGTACATGACAAGTTATTGAGACATTGACATTTTTTGTTGTGGTATACCCACCACTGTTGTTGGCTTTTGTTTCAATAAATTTGTCAACGATGGCCCTCACGAGCCATCAATGAGACACTGAGAGCCAGCTGATGAGTTGCGTATTTTATTCACACAGGGTAATAGTACAAAATAATGAGCCACGAGGGGCAAAACACAAATAAGGACGAAGGCTAGAACACACTGACGATAAACACTGATTAAGGAATAAACTTACAGAAAGCAGAGAGGAGTTAGAGGATGACTGGAGCCGGGATGTAGGGACTCCAGCCTAACGTTGGGGTGACCAGCGTTATCCATAAGCAAGGTTGCAGCCCCGAGCAAACAGAGCTGCTCCCTTAAATAGGGCTTTGACAGATTAACCAGCTGATGAAAAGTCATCAGCTGATTGGAATCTCGCCATTCAGCGGAGTTCCTCTCTGACAGCCGGAAGCCCCGCCGAGACGCTGTCAGAATAAAAGCCCGGAGGCTTAGTGGTGCGCCTGAGAAGAGAACGTAGAACAACCGGACAATCCGAGTGCCGATAAAGTCAGCACACGGACCATGACAAAATTGCTTGAGATGATGAAATCACCATTGCATGCTTCTACTTAAATGCCCTTCTTTCATGATATAATATCTCTATAGCGTGAACTTTTTACATTTTCCATAAATTTCCCCTGAAAGCCAAGTAACCCTAACTTTTTGTGAGAAGTGGAGATATATATACACACACACTATGAAATGTGAACAAATACTATTTCTGAATAGATTTACAAATGCTTAATTCAATTCCAATACTGCTGTTGATATATACTGTATTTCTATCATTGGATAGCAGTCCTGCACTTCTCTTAACCAACTGGATCCATTTTGTATTTGTGCAATGTAGTCTAACTATAACTGGGGAAAATGTGAAAATGTCTGAATACCTACTACCATTTTTATGACTCCTCTTGCAAAGATGCAGTCTCTAATGCTGGTCTTAATTGCTTCACTGATGCAAAATGCAATACACTAATTTACAATGAATCAAACATGGCTATTAAAGGGAGTTATATCACATTCACAAGTTATATCTCATCAAACTCTGGGGAGCATTTAGTTCATTGCACTCACTGGAACAGCTGGTAGAAATGTCATCACATAGAGCTTGGCAATGCTGAATGGAAGGCAAGCAGAGAAATATTCATTTAGTGGCACAAACACAATGGGAATGTGACATGTTGCTGTATGTAACTGCATGATAATGACTGCTGTGTGTGTTAAATTTCTGATTATTTTTTTTTAAATGGGAAAAAACAGTGGAACAAATAATCTAATGTTCTACTTGTTGGCATATCCATATATATTAAGGTATTCCCATGAGATATGCTATAAGTAAATGGAACAACACTGTAGATGAACCACAACAACAAAAGATAAGATCACTTATTTTGTCTTCAACATGCAGTATTATGCATGATTGCTTTATTTTCCAAAAAATATTCATCTACTGTACCTTGACACCTCTTCTTCTTGTTGCATGGCAAGTAGTAAATTTTGAGAGTTGATGAGCAGAGCCCAACATGGCAGACAAAACAGCAGAAGTATCAATGAACTCCTCTGTAGAATTATTCCCACACGTTTCATGTTTTTACTGCCATATGTCTGCAAACAACAAAAGATAAATCACAGATGAATTGGATCAGATTGTTTCAAAATTAAAGCAGCATCCATCCATCCATCTTATGCTGCTTTTCCAGGGGTCCGGGTCAAGGGGGCAGCAATCTAAGAAGCCCAAACTTCCCTCTCCCCAGCCACCTCCTCCAGCTACCAAGGGGTTCCCAAGCCAGCTGGGAGACATAGGGCTGTATTTTGACAGTCATCAGCAGACTTTTGCTCCAGACGTCCCACCATATGCCAGTGTTTGTGTTAGTTTCTGTCAGCACATTGTCTGTTTTTTACACTTTGCGTCACACCATCTAATTACCAGGAGAGTGTAATTTCAAAGAGGTGTGATTGCATGCCAATATTATGCCAATATTATGGTGCATGTTATGACAATGCGCTTCTGATCATGAAAAATGGTCCGTTGTCAGAAGGGCATTGTTTAGTGCTATTTCATCAGCGTGTTTTGAAATCATGCAGCTCCGGAGTTCATGAGGAAACAGCATGCGCTGGAATTTTCTGTTATTTTAGAGGAGAGTTTTAACAGTTACAATTTGATCACCCGACATTTTAATTATAGAATGAAAATGTAATACTGTAGTATTTTATTCCATCCACATTCTCATTTTAATTGTGGACTGAACGTTGGAGTCTGTAGAGTAGGCATTAATATATGATTTTTTTGGGGGGAATGAATGAATGAACAGGGGGTGTGTGTGTGTTCTGGTGTGATGAGGCGTACGGGGAGGTGGTGGGATAGGCTACTGTCAGTCTGAAGAGTTTAAACAACAAACTCCTGTGAAAACATTTTGTCCACTAATCTGTCATGTGTTGAGTCATCATATCACAACACCATATCTTGTGTCCATTTGTGCTTGCACGTCCCAATTAATGAAAAAATACACTCAGCTGGTGTTTTCTGTTAAATGGGGACAGTTAAATAGGAACTATTTGAAGACACAACAGAGTTTTTCACTACACAGGAGGGAAAAAAAAAACCATAATGTGGGTTTATGATTCACTTCTCTACCGGAGTGCAGCAGGACGAGTCTGTCCTCCCAGGAAAACAGCTGTCACTATGATCCCAGAGAAGAGTGGGTATGTGTGCTCAAACCCAATATCTGTGATGATTCTCTCTGCCTGCCTAATTCTCCACAGCTGCGCGCACACCTGCTCTCCCTCATCACCGGAGCTATTTAGGCCGTGCTGCCCACAGATCAGCACGGAGTCGTCTCACTCCTTGGTCTGATGAGACCGGCACTCGTCTTCGTCCTCCTCAGAGTCTTCTTCCTCGTAGTCTACATTCGTCAGAGAATCTCGCCTCTCCTTGTCTTCCACCTGGAAGGGCTATGTCTCCACAGCAAGTAAGCCATCCTCTCTTTCACTATTATTCTACACTCTATCCCCTGTGCACAGGCGGAGATCCGTGGTGGTGGACCCCACCCCCCCCGACGGCGGACCGAGCGGCACTACACCACGACTGCATCACCATCCTCTCCACCCACAACCGGGACAGCGGGCGCTGTGTTCCTGGCCAGAGCCTCCGGGACAAACCTGAGCCTGTTCACTATCTCATCGACAGTAAGATCCACACATCACTGTACATTCCCTCCAGAGTCAGACACTAATCCTCCCTGTCTTTGCTCACTCCTAGGGTTGCCAGGTTGCATGACGCTCTGCTCGCCCGGCTGTACATCTACACATACACGCACGCGCACGCACACACAACACATAATAAAGATAATTGAATCTACTTCTGAGTCTGTGTCTGCTCACTGGGTCCTAAAACCACGTCAGCACGACTCCACCAAAATGACCCAGCAGACAGCGTGCTAGCGTGCAAAGTTAACACCTTGGAAGCTTGAGTAGATCAGTTATCATACCAGCAACAGGTAATACTCACCCAGCTGGTCCAAATTAATTCCCGGTTGGATTGCCTGTTGGGTCCTCAAGCCTTCCCTCCGACCTCAGGTAGCACCTCTGTTCCCACTAGCTCCCAACCTGCTCAGCCTCCATCATCCCGTCTGACACCAATTCCCACGCCTACTCGCTTTAGCAGCAAGCTAGGAGAGGCTAGGGGGTTCCTACTCCAGTGCGGGATAGTGTTTCAGCAGGTGCCTGGGGACTTCCCCACCAATCACAGCCATATAGGCTATGCAGTTAATCTCCTGGAGGGACAGGCATTAGCCTGGGCTTACGCGGTAATGGCTAGGGCAGACTATGCTAATATGACTTATGACCAGTTTGTTAGTGAATTTAACAAGGTGTTCGACCACTCCGACCGTGATAGTGTGCTTACCTCCTGGCTGCTTAACTTAAGGCAAGGAACCAAGTCCGTAGCTGACTATGCCATGGATTTCCAAGTGGTAGCCATGAAGGAGGGGTGGGAGGACACCTCACTTTGTAGCATTTTTGTCAGGAGCCTTAGCCCTAGCCTGCGGGGTGAGCTAGCCCGCTTAGAGAAGCCCAGTAGATTAACCAAGCTCATCTTTCTAGCCATTACTCTAGATAATCGGCTAAGGGAGCAGGCCACCAACCGTAAGCCTTCGGGTCGCTTGGGCACCCAGTTTTGCCACTCCCTGCAGCCCCCCCTGCTGGCCATACCTCCCTCTGATTCCCTTGATTCCCCCGAGCCAATGGTAATGGGGCAGTCTAAACTCCCGTTAGCGGAGAAACAGCGCCACCGTGAGTTAGGGTTGTGCCTCTACTGTAGCAGCGAGGAGCATGAGGTAGCTACCTGTCCCATACGGCCAAAAGAGGGAGTCCGTGCGTCGCAGTAGGGGGACTCACAGACTCACCTCAAAACAATCCCCTCACCAGATTCCTATTACCCATCCATTTTGTGCATAACCAGACTGAAATAGCCACACACGCTCTAGTGGATTCAGGGGCCGAGCAAAGCTTTATTTCTGGGGAACTGGCAACCCGGTTGAGGCTCCCGTGTCATCAGTTAAAGACCCCCCTGAAACTAATTGCCCTGTCTAAAGCCCCACTGGCAGTGGTATCTAAGCAGACCGCTCCAGTTTCAGTCATAGTGTCTGAGAATCATCGGGAGCAACTCAGGTTGTTCGTGCTGCCAGTGTTCACTTCTCCTGTTATCCTCGGCTACCCCTGGCACCGATTACACAATCCTTCCATTGACTACCGCTCGAGGAGCGTAGTCTCCTGGAGTTCATTCTGTCTCAGTGCCTGCCTTCAGTCCACTGCTTGCTCGCCGTCCGTGCCCCTCGGTGTCCCCATCACTTCCCCCCCCCCGATCTATCCAAAGTTCCCCTGGAGTATCATGACCTGGGGGCCGCTTTCAGTAAGACCCAAGCCCTATCTCTTCCCCCCCACCGCCCATACGATTGTGCCATCAGCCTCCGGGCTGGTGCCCCGCTACCATTGAGTCGGCTCTACAGCCTGTTAGCACCAGAGCGGGAGGCTATGGAGACTTATATTAAGGAGTCATTAAACTCGGGCATAATCCGGCCTTCGTCCTCGGCGGTGGGGGCGGGTTTCTTCTTCGTGGGCAAGAAAGACGGCTCGATGAGGCCCTGCATCGACTTCCATGAGCTCAATAATATCACTATCAAGGACAAATACACGCTCCCCTTGATCAGTAAGGCGTTTGATTCCCTCCAGGGGGCCTCCTGGTTCACCAAGCTTGACCTCCACAACGCTTACCATCTGGTGCGGATTCGGGAGGATGATGAGTGGAAAACAGGGTTCCGGACCCCTAGCGGTCATTTCGAATATCTCGTTATGCCGTTTGGGCTGACCAATGTCCCCACCGTATTCCAGCACCTTATCAATGATGTGCTGAGGGACTTTTTGGGCTCATTTGTCTTTGTATACTTGGATGACATCCTGATTTTTTCTCAGACCTTGGATGAGCACCGGGTGTGCGTGAGGCAAGTTTTGCAGCGGCTACTTGAGAACAAACTCTTTGTGAAGGCTGAGAAATGTGAATTCCATGCCTCCAAGACGTCATTCCTGGGGTTCATTATTTCTCACAATGAGGTCATCACAGACTCTGAGAAAGTAAAAGCAGTGGTAGAGTGGCCAACTCCCTCCTCTCGGAAGCAACTCCAACAGTTCCTGGGATTCACCACTTTCTACCGCCGCTTCATCAGAAACTATAGTATTACTGCCCTGCCTCTGACCCGTCTCACCTCCTCCAAGGTGCCCTTCCAGTGGATGGAGGAGGCTGAGGCGGCCTTTGCTTACCTGAAATCACAGTTTTCCTCTTCTCCGATCTTGGCACAGGTGGATCCCACTCTGCAATGCCTGGTGGAAGTGGACACCTCGGACTCTGGCGTAGGAGCCGTGCTTTCCCAACGCTCCCCGGTAGACGATAAGATCCGCCCCTGTGCGTTCTTCTCCCGCCGCCTTTCCCCGGCGGAGAGGAATTATGACATCAAGGACAGAGAGCTCCTGGCGGTCAAGCTTGCGCTGGAGGAGTGGCACCATTGGCTGGAGGGGGCTTCCCAGCCGTTCGTCGTCTGGACAGACCACAAAAACTTGGAATACCTCAGGACAGCCAAGCATCTGAACATGCGCCAGGCCCATTGGTCCCTGTTCTTTGGCCGCTTTGATTTCACCATTACCTACCGTCCAGGGTCCAAAAACACCAAGCCTGACGCCTTGTCCAGACAATTCGCCTCAGATGCAGCGGCGGTGTCTGAGCATCCCATCGTCCCCCCATCGTGCATCATGGGCGCCCTCTCATGGGGCATCAAAGAGAAGGTCCTGAGAGCACAGGAGACCGAGGCGGACCCGGGCGGGAAACCAGTGGGAAGGCTGTTTGTTCCATCTGCCGTTCGGGGCGAGGTAATCAATTGGGCCCACTCCTCCGAGCTCTCATGCCACCCTGGCATGGCACGCACGGTGGCGCTCCTGCAAAGGACTTTTTGGTGGCCTTCGCTCCGGAGGGATGTCGGAGAATATATCCGCCCCTGTCCCCAGTGTGCCATCGGCAAGACGTCCTCCTCTCCTCCGGCCGGCCTTCTCCATCCCCTTCCTACCCCTGGCAGGCCCTGGTCCCACATAGCCCTGGACTTCATCACCAGTCTTCCACCCTCTAACCACCACACCGTCATCTTCACCATCATGGACAGGTTCTCGAAGGCAGCCCACTCCATTCCCCTACAGGGGCTGCCCACGGCAAAGGAGAAGGCAGACCTGCTCGTCCTTCACGTGGTGAGGCTGCACGGTATCCCCCTGGACATCGTTTCCGACCGGGGGCTACAGTTTGTGTCCCAGGTGTGGAGATCGTTTTGCAATGCCATTGGGGCTACGGTGAGCCTGTCATCGGGGTACCACCCGCAGAGTAACGGACTCTGCGTTGGGGGCCAATCAGGAGTTGGAGGCTGCGCTTGCGGTGCGTCGCTACCACCAAACAGCGTCCTGGAGCACCCACCTCCCGTGGATTGAGTATGCACATAACACCACCGTGTCATCAGCGATAGGCATGTCCCCGTTTGAGGCATCTCTGGGCTATAATCCCCCACTGATTCCTGAGGAGGAGGGAGACATTGCTGTACCATCTGTTCGAGCCCACCTGAGGTGCTGCCACCGGCTGTGGAGAGCTACCCGGACCGCGCTGCGGCGCACAGTGGAACGCAACACCACGATCGCCAATCGTCGTAGGATGCCGGCTCCACGCTACCGGGTGGGTCAACAGGTATGGTTCTCGATGAAACACATCAACCTCAAGGCTGGGTCGAGGAAACTCTCTCAGCGGTTTATTGGGCCATTTGCTATAACCCATATTATTAATCCTGTGGCTGTGCGCCTAGCTGTCCCCCCCCCCCCCCCCTCTGCATCTGTCCCACCTTTCATGTCTCTCAGGTCAAACCGTTCTGTTCCAGCCCTCTGTGCCCCCCTCCCAAGATGCCACCTCCACCAGTGGTGATCGATGGTGACCCGGCGTGGAAGGTCAACGCCATCCTGGACGTCCGCCGCCGGGGTCGCAGCCTGCAATACCTGATGGACTGGCAGGGTTATGGCCCTGAGTGGAGGTCCTGAGTGCATCCCTCCTTCGTGTTGGATCCTCAACTCATCAGGGACTTCCACCGGACGCACCCGGGTAAGCTGGATTGGTCGCCGAGAGGCACCACGTAGTGGGGAGAGTACTATGATGATTCTCTCTGCCTGCCTAATTCTCCACAACTGCACGCACACCTGCTCTCCCTCATCACCAGAGCTATTTAGGCTGTGCTGCCCACAGATCAGCGCGGAGTCGTCTCACTCCTTGGTCTGATGAGACCGGCACTCGTCTTCGTCCTCCTCAGAGTCTTCTTCCTCATAGTCTACATTCGTCAGAGAATCTCGCCTCTTCTTGTCTTCCACCTGGAAGGGCTATGTCTCCACAGCAAGTAAGCCATCCTCTCTTTCACTATTATTCTACGCTCTATCCCCCGTGCACAGGCGGAGATCCGTGGCGGCGGAACCCCCCCCGGCAGCGGACCGAGCGGCACTACACCACGACTACATCACCATCCTCTCCACCCACAACCGGGACAGCGGGCGCTGTCTTCCTGGCCAGAGCCTCCGGGACAAACCTGAGCCTGTTCACCATCTCATCGACAGTAAGATCCACACATCACTGTACATTCCCTCCAGAGTCAAACACTAATCCTCCCTGTCTTCGCTCACTCTTAGGGTTGCCAGGATGCACGACGCTCTGCTCGCCCCGGCTGAACATCTACACATACACGCATGCACACTCACACTCAACACATAATAAAGTTAACTGAATCCACTTCTGAGTCTGTGTCTGCTCACTGGGTCCTAAAACCATGTCAATATTCTTTATCTAATGATGACAGTTTTATGATTTAACCTCATTCACTGTCATTCTTTTAAAAGAATGATTCAAAATGGAAATATCCCAACAGTTCTTTTGAATTAAATCTACAATTTTGCATTCACCAGAGCAGATTTATCTGCTGGCTGAGTTGAGCTGACTTGCTCTTTCTTGGATTAAAAGAGAAGCTTGGATGAACCATAATATAACTGAAGGAAATTTTACAACTCTGTCAAACTCATGGACAGAGAAAGACTGGCATCAACTCTGAATTGTAGCCTACTGTCATCCGTGGGCAAGCAAGGCTGTCAATTAAAAAGCTCCTGAAAAGCTTTGTGCTCTTAAATGCATTTTCACTTTGTGAATGAGCCCGTATTGTCCTCACTGCAAAATGGAATTGTCCTCCCATTTAAATGCTTTCATGTTAGCATCACGTCTTTGATCTACTACCCCTGTTTATTAAAGGGAATGTGAGCAAAGGCAGCAATTGGTTTATTTCACATTACACCCCAAACACACCTCTGAATAATTAAGAGTGTCAGGACAGCCTTTTTTGACTTTGTGCCCAGCGGATGATTCAGTTTTGTGTGGCTGTGATAGTGAAATTAACTTGGAAACGCCCATAAACATGCCCTGCGCCTCAGACAACTGATGACCGACTGCGTCCTTGTAATACGGTCCATAGTTTCTCCAACATGTCCTGGGTCTGCCCCAGGGTCTCCTCCCAATGGGATATGCCCGGAACACCTCAAGTGGGAAGCATCCAGGAGGCATCCTGATCAGATGCCCAAACCATCTCAACTGACTCCTTTCGATGTGGTGGAATAGCAGTTCTACTCTGAGCTTCTCCTGGATAACTGAGCTCCTCATCCTAACTCTAAGGGTGAGTCCAGCCACCCTACAGAGAAGGCTCATCTTAGCTGCTTGTATCCATAGTCCCATTCTTTTGGTCACTGCCCAAAGTTCATGACCATAGGTGAGGGTAGGAATGTGGATTGACTGGTTAATCTACAGATTTGTTTAAAGCTCAGCTCCCTTTTCACCATGATAGACCAGTGCAATGCCCGCATGACTGTAGATGCTGCTCCAATCCATCTGTCAGTCTCCTGGTCCATTTCCCCCTTACTCAACAACAAGACCCCGAGATACTTTAACTCTTTCACTTGGGACAGGAAATCATGTAAACCTTCCGGGGGGGGGGGGGATATTATTTTCTGCCAAGTTAAAAGTTTCACAATTAAAACTGAAAATGCAAATGAAAATAAAAGCTACTCAGTGTTTTATCATATTAGAATTAAAATTACTAATAAAATTATATCTGCCCTGCAATGGGCTGCCAATCTGTCCAGTGTGTACCCTGTCTCTGTGTTGGTTTGAAATTTGTCATATTCAACAGATCGCTGAACATGTGTGGCCCAGTCACATGTCTTGATTTCAAATTGTGGCCCAACTGATTTTGTAATTGAATAGCCCTGCAGTAGGAGGTGGATGGATGGATGGATGGATGGGTGGATGGATGGATAAAATTATGTCATGACCTAATTTTTAAAACTCTCTTCATCAAAAGGATAAACAAAGAGAAATTCCAAATGATAATTAACAAAAAAAAGCCAAGAAGAAAAGGAAATATGACGAGACTTAGCTTGCTCTTGGATTCATTGTGGGTGTGGAGGGGCAGAGAAATAGTTGTGTGGGCTTGGTAATGTCTGGGTCCCCAAAATGGGGAATTAGAAAAAAGTTTAAGAGCCACTGGTATAAATGAACAAAAAGAAATATATCAGCAGATTACAACAACCAGTCTCTGAACTTTTATTGCGGACGTAGGATTTTAACAGTGTGCTTCAGTCACACTCTTTACAAAGAAACCTCAAAGCTTTTAATATTTTTCTGCACAATTAAGGAAATCCTCCGAGCTCCATGCTTCACCTGCCAAACAAGAATAAATGCTACAGCTCCTCAGCTGTACAATTTATTCTGGTTTAAAAGCAGCCTACTTTGGACATTTATTGCTGTTTACAGCTTATTAATGCGGTCTTAGCATAAAAAACATACCTGACAACACTCTGGTGCACACTGCTACTCCCACTAGTGGCTCCCTCACTCTCGCTCTATCACTTGCAGAGAGTGGCACTTAGGTTTTGATTGGAGCTCCCTCTGCTGGCGCACTCTAAAACTGCATTTGCAGTTTATATATATATGATAATATACTATCAAATAATATATTATCATATATTATGTTATTAATTAATAGTTATGTAATTAATTAATTAATGAATTATATTATAATTATATATTATAATAAATAATATATGCATATGAAATAATGCATTTTATATATATATATATATACATGTATATATATATATATATATATATATATATATATATATATATATATATATATATATATATATATACTGTATATATATATGCAATTTAAATGCAGTTTATTTATATCAAATGAGATATAAATAACTGATTTTTGGAAATGGACTGACGGTCCGCAGTGGATGAGGGGGCGGGCCAGTTAGTTGCCCATCCCTGACTCAGCTGCTACCACCTCTGGCATCCACCATTTGGTTTGGAGGTTGCCACCACGAGAGGCACCAACAACCTTGCAACCACAGCTCTGAGCAACTGCTTCAACAGTGGAGGAGGAGAACATCGGCCATTTGGACTCCATGTCTTCAATCTCCCCTGGAATGTGGTCGAAGTTCTTCTGGAGGTGGGAGTTGAAGACCTCTTGGACAGGAGCCTCAGCCAGACATTCCCAGTACACCCTCAAAATTAAATCTTCACTTTGAAAAATATACACAAAAACAAAGGCTGCTTGCTCACCTGAGAAATGAGTGTGTCACAAGCTATGGTAAGTCCATAGCCCGTTGCAGTTGTGGTCACATTAATGACCTGAGAGAAGAATGAAACAGTACATGTTAGAATACAGTTATAAAATGCTATTGTTAAAATGTCTTGCATAAGATACTAGTATCTTTGTGACTACATCACTTCAGCTTGTTCAATTTTAGTTGTCATTACACAAGGTGAAAGTGCATAATTAAAAACCCTGTACCTAAATCCAACAGAGTCCTTGTTAATTACATTAGCAAGGACTCTGTATCTGTCATTTTATGTCAAAAATCCCCACTGTCACATTAAAACAGCTCAGCTTACTAGTTTCCAGGTGTAAGTAGTTTTTCACCAAGCCATGACCTTTATGCAAACTGATACATGTCCACCCAGGTTATTGCTACACTTTGTGAGAGCAAAGAGCAGCATGTAAAGCATGTAATGTCTAAAAAGGCATGATTTTTTTTTTCTTTTGTCTGTACACATGTGTCAAACATGTAGTTATGTTCTCCTTTAGTTACTTTTGGTTGCAAAAATTTGAAAGCTTTATTTTTTCTCACTTATATTTGCTTTTACTCTTTAAGTTATTTTTGGTTGCAAAAATTTGAAAAGCATGCGTACCAAAAATTTTGAAGCTTATTAAACTTCAACTGTGGCATACAAGCAATAAATTGTACACCAAATATTTTTGCGTTTCTTTAATAATTTAAAAGTTACACTGAAATTTGACGTTTTTTCTGCAACACAAATAACTTTTATGTTTTACACTTGGGAAAAATGTTCTATACAGAGAAAAATGGCTAAATGATTGTTTATACTACAATGACTTGTGCTTGCCTGAAATGACACTGTCTTAGCTTCTTAGGCCATTCATTATTTTATATATGCATGTATGTATGAACAAGATCAAAATTACTCACTACTCAAGTAATCTATTTCGTACGTCTCAGGAGTTCTGGTTCCTGTTGTGTCTCAAATTAGGAAGGAGTCGAGGTGATGTTTTATAGGTTTTATTAAGAATGAGAACACAGGAACACAGGAGCTATAACGCGAGCACAGGAGCCACAGCGAAGAGACAAGATGTCTCCCGCAGCTGGCTTATATACCCCAGGTGACGCCACCTCACAAAGGCGGGGCGTCACCCCTCTCTACCCTAGGGCACCACCATAATAATATATATAATATACGATCTAACAGTTCCTGTTGCAATTTGCCCATTCCCTGGTGCTTTCTTGTCAATAAATCAATTTTATCACTTTCACTTATTGTACATACTGGAAATAATGTATGGGCAGAACTTTTTTTCTTTATAGTTTGTGGCTGCACGGTGGCGCAGTGGTTAGCACTGCGGCAGCACAGTTTACCCTTGGCCGGGGGATTGTGGGGATCGTGGGATCGTGGGTTCGATCCCAGCCCCCGACCAACAGTGATCTGTGTGGAGTTTGCATGTTCTCCCCGTGTTGCGTGGGTTTACTCCGGGATTTCTCCGGTTTCCTCCCACATGCCAAAAACATGCATGTTAGGTTAATTGGCTGTTCTAAATTGTCCCTAGATATCTGTTTCCTATAGGCCCTTAGAATAGAGGGTTAGTATTAATGAAAGCGCTTTGAGTGGTCTTTGTGACTAGAAAAGCGCTATATAAGTGCAGGTTAGTTAGTTAGTTTCACATTTTGATAATTTTTGTAACTATACTGGGCTGTTTAATAGTTTGCCCAGCTGGCTTAGCATAGCACAGCTATTGTATTGTTTGTCTCTTCCATTCCAGATACCACTACATGGTCTGTAATGGACCTGTGCAATGAACATGCATTGTGCAAAGTCTTTGCACAAGCTTATTCATGTTCATTTGAGTCCATGCAATTGGAGATTATTAAAACACGGAATAAACAATACGGTACTTTCCGTCAGCATTCTGTCCACATTCATGTACAGAACATGTTCCGTATGGGATGTCTACTGATCCTGCCTGCTGTTAGTTCTATGTCAATGTGCTTGTCAATGTGTATTCATACACGTTCTGTAAAGAGCGGTCCTACTAGCTAGCGGTGTCAAGTGTGCTACAAACATGTACACGTAACATTAGATGTGGAACATTCCTTATGGAAAACTAGCGGTCGTGCTACATTTGTTCCATCCGCCATACGAAACACTCAGTACACGTTCCATACACATTTCGTATGGAATGGGCCTACTAGTGAGCGGTGTCAAGTGTACAACGAGCATGTACATGTAACATAAGATTTGAAACGTTCCTTACAGAATGCTTGTGGTCCTGCTACATTTGTTCTGTCTGTGTTTCATACAAACTCCGTGTTGAACATTGCATATGCTAGTGGTCCCTACATGCTCCATACATACTAGCCATTAGAAACAGTTTAATTATAAACTGTAAACCACGGGATGTCCCGTTTTTTGTCTGACTACTTTGATTAATGGATTAATGCAGGGACGCAACCTGGCAACCCGCCAACCGGCAGGCCTTATGGTATGTGCTTTAATTTCTTATTGCATGCGTCTAAATATTGATAATTGCTATTGTATTTATTTACGACAGGACTCAGCTTCCTGTGGTAACGTATCATCACTTCCTGTGTTGCTGTCTGTCTGTGTGGCTTGCTCTGTGGTTAGCTCTCTTCATTCTCCTGAGGATTTTGCCTTTAATTGTACTTTAATCACTTTTTTCCTTCTACCGTTAGCTCTCACATCTGTTTATCAAGCCTTCTGCACCTGTGTGCGCACTCAGTGTCATCTAATCACCCTCTTAAGCCTTCTGTTCACCTTTCATCTGTGTTTTTGTTAGCTTCGGGTTAGCCACTAGCTATGGCTACTAACTCTCCTTCCCCTTCTCCTCTGGTGTGCACTCTGTCAGATGTTTAGCTACACTTCTGCCTCTTTTAGTGATAACGGTAAATGTAATAAATGTTGTCTTTTTGAGGCGCTCAAGGCAAGGTTGTGTGATTTGGAATCCCGGCTCCGCTGCATTGAAACACTGTCTGCACCAGTTAATCATGACGGATGCCCCTTAGCTGCAGTGGAGCTCCCTAGCATAGGGCGACCTGCTAGCAGTCCTCCGGTCCTCCTCAGCAGTGAGGAGAATGGGTGGGTGATGGTGAGAAGGAAGCCTAGCCGCAAAGCCCCAGTTCACCACCAACCTGTTCATGTTTCTAATCGTTTTTCCCCGCTCAGTGACACACCCGCTGAGGAAAAAACTCTGATCATTGGCGACTCTGTAGTCAGAAACGTGAACCTAGAGACTCCAGCGGCCATAGTCAAATGCATTCCTGGGGACAGAGCAGGCAACATCGAGTCAAATTTGAAAATGCTAGCTAAAAGTAACTGTAAATATTCCACAATTGTTATCCACACCGGCATTAACATCGTCCGACTCCGGCAATCGGAAGTCACAAAACTTAACGTGGAATCGGTGTGTGACTTTGCAAAAATGATGTCTGCCTCTGTAGTATTCTCTGGGCCCCTTCCCAATCTGACCAGTGATGACATGTTTAGCCGCTTGTCATCCTTCAACCGCTGGCTGTCTGTGTGGTGTCCTGCAAACAACGTGAGCTACATAGACAATTGGAGCTCATTTTGGGGAAAACCTGGTCTTATTAGACGAGACGGCGTCCATCCCACTTTGGATGGTGCGTCTCATTTATCTAACAATCTGGCATGTTTTTATCCAAATTTCCAAAACCTTGACAACTCAGAGTTGGGACCAGGAAGCAGAGCCGCAGTCTTACATACCTCTCTGCAGCTCCTTCTCATCCGCCACCCCTCAACTTAGCCCCTGTCTTCCCCATCAGAGAATCATTGTCTGCTCCCTCCAAAGTAAATAAAAATATAATGTATAAGCATCCCAAAGTGATTAAACAAAAAGTTGGTAAAACTCAAATTTAACATGAAGCCTTTAAATTGAATGATTTGGCTTCTGTTCCTCCTCATAATTTAAAAATTAAATGCGGTTTGTTAAATATTAGGTCTCTAACTCCCAAGTCTCTGCTAGTCCATGATCTGTTAATTGATCATCAGATTGATTTAATATCCCTTACAGAGACTTGGTCAGGGCAAGAGGATTATGTTGGTTTAAATGAATCAATGCCCTCTGGTTATTTAAACTATCAAAATCCCAGAAGTTCTGGTCGTGGAGGAGGAGGAGCAACAATTTACCATTCTAAATTACTAGTTAATGTAAAGCAAAAAACATGTTTTCATTCCTTTGAGGGCCTGGTCCACAGTATTGGGCATTTTAGCAATTTTAGGCTAAACTCAATTTTTATTTGCCATAGTTTATCATCCTCCATCAACCTACTCAGAGTTTTTATCTGAATTTGCCAAATTCTTAGCTGATGTAGTGCTGAAATCAGATAGAATAATTATAGTAGGGGACTTTAATATACAAAGAAAGCTTGGGATCAGTCCGCCAAGGTCTCCGCCTTTGACCGCCACCTAATCCACATAGCACCGGACCCCCATGATCCCTCCTGCAGGTGGTGGACCCACTGGAGGGCGGACCCATGTAACTCCTTCGGGCTGAGCCCGGTTGGGTCCCATGGGTGGAAACCCGGCCACCAGACGCTAGCCTTTGAGCCCCTCCCCCAGGCCTGGCTCCAGGGTGGGGCCCCGGTAACCCCATACCGGGCGGGGTACACTGAATCCTTGATATACAATTTATCATGAGAGTCTGTTGGATCGTTCTTAGTCTGGCCCTTCACCCAGGACCAGTTTGTCTTGGGAGACCCTATCAGAGGCAAATTGCCCCCGGACAACATAGCTCCTGGGATCACTGGGGCACGCAAACCCCCCCACCATGATAAGGTGACGATCCATGAGGAGGATTTGGGGACAGGGGGTTGGGGACAGGCTCCTGCCCCAAGTGGAGGAGTTTAAGTATCTTGGGGTCTTGTTCACGAGTGAGGGGAAAATGGAGCGAGAGATCGACAGACGGATTGGAGCAGCATCTGCAGTGATGCGGACGTTGTACCGGTCTGTTGTGGTGAAGAGGGAGCTTAGTTCTAAGACAAAGCTGTTGATTTACCAGTCAATCTACGTTCCTACTCTCACCTATGGTCACGAGCTTTGGGTAATGACCGAAAGAACGAGATCGCGGATACAAGCGGCTGAAATGAGCTTTCTCCGTAGGATTGCTGGGCTCACCCTCAGAGATAGGGTGAGGAGCTCAGTCATCCGGGAGAGGCTCAGAGTAGAACCGCTGCTCCTCCACATTGAAAGGAGTCAGTTGAGGTGGTATGGGCATCTGATTAGGATGCCTCCTGGACGCCTCCCACTTGAGGTGTTTCAGGTACGTCCCACTGGGAGGAGACCCCGGGGCAGACCCAGGACTCGGTGGAGAGACTATGTCTCCCAGCGGGTCTGGGAACGCCTTGGTATCCCCTCTGAAGAGCTGGAGCAGGTGGCTGGGGAGAGGGAAGTCTGGGCTTCTCTGCTTGAACTGCTGCCTCCGCGACCCGGACCTCCGGAAAAGCGGTAGAAGATGGATGGATGGATGGATGGACTTTAATATACATGTAGATGTACAGTGGGGCAAAAAAGTATTTAGTCAGCCACCAATTGTGCAAGTTCTCCCACTTAAAAGATGAGAGAGGTCTCCAATTTTCATCATAGGTATATCTCAACTATGAGAGACAAAATGAGAACAAAAAAATCCAGAAAATCACATTGAAGGATTTTTAATGAATTAATTGGTAAATTCCTTGGTAAAATAAGTATTTGGTCACCTACAAACAAGCAAGATTTCTGGCTCTCACAGACATGAAACTTCTTCTTTAAGAGGCTCCTCTGTCCTCCACTCGTTACCTGTATTAATGGCACCTGTTTGAACTCATTATCAGTATAAAAGACACCTGTCCACAACCCCAAACAGTCAGACTCCAAACTCCACTATGGCCAAGACCAAAGAGCTGTCAAAGGACACCAGAAACAAAATTGTAGACCTGCACCAGGCTGGGAAGACTGAATCTGCAATAGGTAAGCAGCTTGGTGTGAAGAAATCAACTGTGGGAGCAATTATTAGAAAATGGAAGACATACTGGCGCCTAGCGGCTGCCCCGGCCTTAGATGCCCAAATGCCAAGTCACGTTTTGTTACCTTGTATGTGTAATGACAATAAAGTTGAATCTCATCTCATCTCATCACAAGACCACTGATAATCTCCCTCGATCTGGGGCTCCATGCAAGATCTCACCCTGTTGGGTCAAAATGATCACGAGAACGGTGAGCAAAAATCCCAGAACCACACGGGGGGACCTAGCGAATGACCTGCAGAGAGCTGGGACCAAAGTAACAAAGGCTACCATCAGTAACACACTACGCCGCCAGGGACTCAAATCCTGCAGTGCCAGACATGTCCCCCTGCTTAAGCCAGTACACATCCAGGCCCGTCTGAAGTTTGCTAGAGAACATTTGGATGATCCAGAAGAGGATTGGGAGAATGTTATATGATCAGATGAAACCAAAATAGAACTTTTTGGTAAAAACTCAACTTGTCGTGTTTGGAGGAGAAAGAACACCATACCTACTGTGAAGCATGGGGGTGGATACATCATGCTTTGGGGCTGTTTTTCTGCAAAGGGACCAGGACGACTGATCCGTGTAAAGGAAAGAATGAATGGGGCCATGTATCGTGAGATTTTGAGTGAAAACCTCCTTCCATCAGCAAGGGCATTGAAGATGAAACGTGGCTGGGTCTTTCAGCATGACAATGGTCCCAAACACACCGCCCGGGTAATGAAGGAGTGGCTTCATAAGAAGCATTCAAGGTCCTGGAGTGGCCTAGCCAGTCTCCAGATCTCAACCCCATAGAAAATCTTTGGAGGGAGTTGAAAGTCCGTGTTGCCCAGCGATAGCCCCAAAACATCACTGCTCTAGAGGAGATCTGCATGGAGGAATGGGCCAAAATACCCGCAACAGTGTGTGAAAACCTTGTGAAGACTTACAGAAAACGTTTGACCTCTGTCATTGCCAACAAAGGGTATATAACAAAGTACTGAGATGAACTTTTGTTATTGACCAAATACTTATTTTACCGAGGAATTTACCAATTAATTCATTAAAAATCCTTCATTGTGATTTTCTGGATTTTTTTTTCTCATTTTGTCTCTCATAGTTGAGGTATACCTATGATGAAAATTGGAGACCTCTCTCATCTTTTAAGTGGGAGAACTTGCACAATTAGTGGCTGACTAAATACTTTTTTGCCCCACTGTAGATAGTAATTGCCTTTACTATATGGCATTTAATTCAATATTAGACTCAATGGGGTTTTCTCATAAAGTAGGAAATTCTACCCATTATCTCCACCATACATTGGACCTTGTTCTGACATATGGCATAGAAATAGAAAATCTGGTAGTGTCTCCTCATAACCCTGTACTGTAAAACCATTGTCTGTTAACCTTTGATTTTACTATTTCTGACTATTTGGCTCCTAAAGAAAAATATTACTACAGTAGATGCCTCTCAGATGATGTTGTAACCAAATTTATGCAGATTGTTTCTTCTATGCCATGTGTCAACACAACGGAAATACGTTATAGACAGCTTGCTCTTTCTGTAATTGATAGCATGGTAGATAGTGTTACAGCCTCTCTGCATCAGACTCTAGACATGGTGGCCCCTTTAAAAAAGAAAAAGTCTAATCAGCGATTTCTAACTCCTTGGTTCAACACAGAAACTCGTAGCTTAAAACAGAAGACTTGTCAATTAGAAAGAAAATGGTGTTCCACTAATTTAGATGAAATCTATTTAACTTGGAGAAATCATCTTTTAATTTATAAAAAAATCTCGTAGAAAAGCTAGAACGAGTTATTATTCTGCATTAATAGAAGAGAACAAGAATAATCCCTGGCTTCTTTTCAGCACTGTAGCCAGGCTGACAAAGAGTCAGGACTCTGTCAATCCTTGCATTCCCTTAGAGCTTACTAGTCAGGACTTTATGAACTTTTTTAATCATAAAATTTCATCTCTTAGAGATAAAATCAGTCAGATTCTTCCCACCGTTAAACCCTCCTCTTGTCCTCGGGTCAAAATGACCCGCCACTGTGTTAAAAACCAAAAAAAAAATCCCCCTAAACAATATTTTTTCAACTTAAAATTTTATGACTTTTCCTAAATTGACCCCAACATTAGGATAAGTGAATTGTTGCCTTTATTCACATTTCCATGTAAGCTGTACAAAAAAGGTACAAAGGTCGTCTTCGGGTCAAAATGACCTGACAGTCAAATTGAGTTGAAATCACGGTCACTGAGTTATTTACACACCACAGAATGTGAGAATGTTTTAGTTCTGTCTCAGATCAATCAGTAGCAGATGTAAACAACACAATAGCAGACGTAAACAAGACAAGACAGGTGGCCTTCTCGCGGACTGCAGTGCCTTTGATCGGTCTCAGATCAATCAGTAGCAGACGTAAACAAGACAAGGCAGGTGGATTTCCAGAGGTTATAAAGGTGCTGCAGATGACAGTACCCCGAATTCTCTCTGTGCTGAAGCCATGAGTGCGCGTTATACCGTCGAACAGGCTATAGAGCTGATTTTTTTCAGATGTCCAGCAAGACAACTCTGATTCAGAAGAGGAAGTGGAGGATGTATCAGAAGAAGATGGGGAGGAATACAACCCAGAGCATGATGAATCATCTTCAGAAGAAGAAGAAGAAAACCCTGAAGCTGAAAGAGAGACTTTCCTTTCAAAAAACAGCAAAATAACATGGTCCTCGGCAGCATATGACCAACACGGCAGGGAGGCAGAACAAAATGTCATAAAGATGACCCCAGGACCCACAAGGTATGCCGTTTCTCATGCCCATGACATTGTTTCTACATTCTACCTGTTCATCACACCAGCAATACAAAAAATAATCCTGAAGATGACAAATCTGGAGGGTTTTCACAAATATGGAGACAGCTGGAAAAAGATGGATGAGACTGACCTGCAGGCCTACTTAGGGCTGCTAATCTTAGCAGGTATATACAGGTCCCGAGGTGAGGCTGCAGCTAGTCTATGGGATGCAGAGAGTGGAAAGCCAATTTTCCGAGCCACAATGCCACTCAAAGTCTTGATCAACTCCTGATCAACCTGAGGATCCAGCTGCCACAGCCGCTGCCCCAGCTGGGGCAAGTAAGAGGAAGAGATGTCAGTTCTGCCCGCCAAAGAAGGACTGTAAAGCACATACAGTGTGCTGCAGGTGTAAGAAAAATATCTGCAAAGGCTGTGCACTTGCATACTGCCCTACATGTGCTAATTAGTTGAATGAGTTATGTTGTTTTTCACATTTTTGTATTGTATATTTTCTTACATTGTTCACTAGCAAAAAAAAAAAAAAAAAAAAAATCAAAAGAAACTGAATCATTGGGATGAATAAAAATGCAGTCAAAACTCATTTTTGCACATTTCTATTCTTTCTTATACAGGTGAAGAGGGAAAACTCAGGTATTCACACATTTTGTGGTGAATGACAAGTTGTTTCTTCAAGCAAAATATACAGTAATTTGGTGTTTAAAATTCAATTAAGCTGCTTATAGTGGGGGATTAGTGAAGACGGGTCATTTTGACCCAGAGGACACGGGGTGTATACAGAATATGAGGACAACAGGAGGATTTTAAATACAGTAACTACTACGACTCCTTCAATTGATATCTGTTTGGGTAAGTTTACTCCAATTGACCTTTTAGAGTTTGATAAAACAATTTCTTCATCCAAGCCTTCAGCTTGTCTTTTAAACCCTATTCCTACCAGGTTATTTAAAGAAGTCTTCCCATTTATTGGTAGCCCTATTCTTCAAATAATCAATTCTTCATTAACATTAGGCCACGTATTGCAGGCTTTTAAAACTGCTGTAATTAAACCCTTACTCAAAAAGCCAACACTGGATCCAGGAGTTTTAGCCAACTATCAACCAATCTCTAATCTGCCTTTCATTTCAAAAATCTTAGGAAGAGTTGTTGCTACACAACTATTTGACCACTTGCAGGGAAATGGTTTATTTGAAGAGTTTCAATCTGGGTTTAGAATCCATCATAGTACTGAAACTGCCTTAGTGAAGATCACTAATGACCTCCTTATCACATCTGATAATAGACTTGTTTCTGTACTTGTCATTTTAGACCTTAGTGCAGCTTTTGATACTATCTGTCATAACCCGAGTGTCGGTTCTGGCCACGCTCGGGCCTCATATCTTATTTCCCTGGCTTTGGCAGCAGAGGATTCTTTCAGCTCCTCGGGCTTTTATTGTGAAGGCGCCCGGGGGAGCTCCCTGCTGTCAAAGTCAGCTGCTGCGCTGCTGTCACAGCGAGCAGCTGCGCCGCATTGGGGTCATTAGCGGCCGAGTTAAAAGCCGGTGATGAATGTCCTCCAGTGCGGCAGTCTCTGTTATGTTCAGCTACGTTCTGTTGTGCTCCTGTTATGCTTCGTTATGTTCCTGTTTGCCTTGCTCATCATTGTTAACGGACTTGGGAATCTGTAACCCGCCTGTTAACGTTGTCATCTCGTAAGGTACGTTCCCTTAAGACTTCACCCTCACTATTGTCCGTCTGGCGCATCGGGTGCTCCCCGGCTCAGACGTCACCCAGCCATTGTATGTATCCTGTGTGTGTTCATCCCTCTCTGTAATAAAATATCACTGCAAACTCACTGGTGACTGAGGCGTCTTGTGATGGTCCATGAGGGCCATCGTGACAGTAGACTGCCGCCTAACGCCCGGAGAGGAGGCGTTGTTTGAGACGTCATTCACCGTGTAGTTTGCAGTAGTGGACTGTTTGTTCCTACCTGTCTGGGTGCCGTGTTGAAGCATGCCATCGTGGAGGTCTCGTGCTCGGAGACAGGACGCTGTTCTCGCTGACACCCTTGAGCGTGTGGACGAAGTCCTTGTCACCGCCTCCCTCCTCGACTTCAACAGCGAAGTGCCCTGGTACCTGGACCTAGCCGAGAAAATTCTGGATTCTCTTCCCCGCTTCACTAATCATCCAGAGGTAAGCGTGAGGAGAGATGACATCGCCGCCCAGCGTGAAATACTCCGTGGGCTTCAGGGAAATCCTGGCAGGAAGCTGAAGCGGAAGAGACGTCGCCCCTCGCTTCGGGATCCCGCTCCTGCCTCCGTTCCAGCCCGGGAGTTCGCACCATCCGGAGGTCTTTTCCCATCGGGCATGTCGTCACTAGGGAGTCCCCCAGAGAAGCTGCAGCTGACAGCAGACAAGATCTGGGACCGGGTGGCTGCTGCTTGCTCCGCTGGGAATCCACCAGCGTGTATGAAGCATGTGGTGGCGGCGGTTAGACTGGTGGAGAGGAATCCAGCGCTGCGTGAGTTTCCTGAGTTCGCCGACTTGCTTGCCGCTGTTTCTGCTCAGGAACGGCGATTTCCGAACCTCACCTTCGCCTCACTCCCTACAAGGAACCGTCGTCACACCGGCTTCCAACTTCGGCTAGAACCCCGTCTGGATGCTGTTCCGGGTCGCCGCAAGGGCTCAACCCCCCACACAGCTGTCACTCCTGCGCCTCATCAGAGGGGAATTCCCGCAGCCTCGTCTTCTCCCGGGCCCTCGCCTGCTGTCCCGTCAGCGCTCCATGCCCGACTGACCCCGGCTGTCGCCCCCTCCTCCTCGTTGCCTATCCTGGCTGCTGTGTGTCGCGGGAGCTCCGTTTCGGTGAGCCCCATCCCGGATCCGCCTCGAGTGGCCTCATCTCGTCTTCCCAGAGGGCCCTCTGTCGCCATCCAGTGGGGAAAGGAAGGAACGACGTCCCCCACAGCGGGAACCATCTTACCCTCAGGGGAAAGGCAAGTGCATGATAATTTCTCTCCTTTAGATATTGTTTTGCCTTGTCTGACTCCTGGGGGTGGAGTTCGGGGTATGCAGCCCCCCGAGCTCCCTCCACCTGCTGTGGATGAAAGTATTAACCCTGCTTCCTCTGTGTCTCCCTCCGCTGAGCGGTCCTCGACGTCAGGCCAACGTCGCTGGATGAGGAGGGGGCCTGCGGTTCTGGAGAGCCTGGTTCCGGTTCCGCAGCCACGCCATGGGTGGAGGAGGAGAGCGGACTGCAGCGTGGAGCCATCGCCGATGAAGAAGCGTCCCCGGGGTTCCACGGAGGAGCGGTCCGGTCCAGCAGGTCGAGATTCTCCTGCCACCACGCCATGCGGGCCACCGGCGTGGACATCGGTACCGGAGGACTCTCTAGCTGTGCGCACCATCATGCCAGCTGCGGAGCCCGACGCAGCTGAGTGGGAGCCTGAGGATGACCTCCTGACTTCTGAGCCTGGATCATCGCAGTCCTGGACGGCGTCAGAACCCGAGCTCAGGCAAGTGCTCTGTTTTATCTTTCTTCTTCACCTTTTAGAGCACTTTTGCCTGTCTCAAGGGGAGATGAGCCGGGTGCAGCCGCCCGTTGCGTCCGAGCTTATCTCGCTGGGTTCTGGCGCTGCCGGTGATCCTGATCCCGGGTTTTCTCTCTTTTGTGAGTCTTCTCCCAGGGTCGCCGGCGAGGGGCTGCTCTCGCCTGCTGCGCCAGAGGTTCTGGTTTCGGGGTTGGAGGTCGAGTCTGGTGCCACGCCGACCGGGTCCACCGGGAGTGCTGTTCCGGTCCAGTTGGGGTCCACCGGGAGTGCCTCACCGGCCCAATCGGGGTCCACCATGGGTTTGGTTCCGGAGGCCCAATCGGGGTCCACCGTGGGTTTGGTTCCAGAGGCCCAATCGGGGTTCACCATGGGTTCGGTTCCGGAGGCCCAATCGGGGTCCACCGTGGGTGCTGCACCAGCAGGTCCTAGATTCGGTGAGGGAGCTGCAGATCCCCGGCCACCGGATGCTGGACAGGCTCGTTTCCCTCATCACCCTCATCTCCACCGTCTTCCTCCTCATCCCCCTGAGGAGCGCTACCCATCTCCACCTGGGGCCGTTGGGGTCCCGAATGCTCCGCCCGGTTCCCCCTCGTCTCTCCCCTTTTCGGCGGGACCGCCGGCTGCTTCTTCCCAGCGGTTCTGGTGGGCTGGTGTTGTGGGGCGGCCGCCTGAAGGACTATCTCGTCGGTTTGGTTCTCTGGGCCGGCCCCCCGACCTATTTGTCTTCCTGTGCGGCGACCTGCTCCGGCCGCCTGAAACTCTCTACTCCCGAGCATGGGACTGGGGTAAGCCGCCCGAACTGTCCTCTTTTCCCCTCCCTGTTCTGTGGCCTCTTGTTGCCGGACGACCCCCCGAACCTTTTGCCCCCATCCCTCTGGGTCTGGACTGCACCCTTTCCGGGTTTCTGATCTCGTCTGTGGGACTGTTGGGGTGTGTGGGGGGGAGGGGGATTGATTTGTGTTTTTGTGGCTCACCATGTTGTTTCTGAGTTCGGTGGTTTTTTCCTCCACCTTATGTCACTTTGTATTTGCCAAAAGGTATATTGCCTATTTTGACTTTATTCTGGTTACCCACGTTTTTTTTCACCTACCTTTATAGCCTTGTTGGTTTCATCATTTGCTTGCTCGTTGTTTGTCTCTCTCCCTCCTGCCAGTGCCCCATCCACCCACCCTAGGGGGGTGGGGGGTGGGGCTTGGGTGTTACTCAGGCCGCTCAGAGCTCGGCCTCGAGGGGGAGGTACTGTCATAACCCGAGTGTCGGTTCTGGCCACGCTCGGGCCTCATATCTTATTTCCCTGGCTTTGGCAGCAGAGGATTCTTTCAGCTCCTCGGGCTTTTATTGTGAAGGCGCCCGGGGGAGCTCCCTGCTGTCAAAGTCAGCTGCTGCGCTGCTGTCACGGCGAGCAGCTGCGCCGCATTGGGGTCATTAGCGGCCGAGTTAAAAGCCGGTGATGAATGTCCTCCAGTGCGGCAGTCTCTGTTATGTTCAGCTACGTTCTGTTGTGCTCTTGTTATGCTTCGTTATGTTCCTGTTTGCCTTGCTCATCATTGTTAACGGACTTGGGAATCTGTAACCCGCCTGTTAACGTTGTCGTCTCGTAAGGTACGTTCCCTTAAGACTTCACCCTCACTATTGTCCGTCTGGCGCATCAGAACCAGAATCAGAATCAGAATCAGAATCAGGTTTATTGCCATTGTTCATGTAGTACACAAACTAGGAATTTGTCTCGGTACAGTGCTGCAACATTAAACATGATAAGATAAGAGAAATAAACTATACATGTAATAAAGTGTAGGATAAGATTAAGTGATACTGGTCAACAGTTAAAATATATATTAGCCAGCAGCAGATACTGTGGAGAACTATATAGTGCAGTCGGTAATGCAGGAAGAAAACAGTGATGATTAACATGAGTCTGGTTGAGCTGCTGTACATGGTGCACGAGAGTCACTTAGTGTTCAGCAGTCTAATGGCAGAGGGGAAGAAGCTGTTCATGTGACGGGAGGTTTTAGTCTGGATGGACCGAAGTCTTCTACCAGAGGGGAGGGGGGCAAACAGTACGTGACCAGGGTGTGAGGGATCGGCTATGATCCGGCCAGCACGCCTCCGGGTCCTGGAGATGTACAGATCCTGGAGAGATGGGAGCTTGCAGCCGATCACCTTCTCAGCAGTGCGCACGACGCGCTGCAGCCTTAGTCTGTCCCTGGCAGTGGCTCCTGCGTACCACACGGTTATGGAGGTGGTGAGGATGGACTCGATGATGGCTGTGTAGAACTGCACTAACATCTTGGTGGGTAGCTTGAGCTTCCTTGTCATCTTCCTCATCGGGTGCTCCCCGGCTCAGACGTCACCCAGCCATTGTATGTATCCTGTGTGTGTTCATCCCTCTCTGTAATAAAATATCACTGCAAACTCACTGGTGACTGAAGCGTCTTGTGATGGTCCGTGAGGGCCATCGTGACACTATCGACCATAATATTCTACTTGATAGATTAGAGCACTATGTTGAACTTAATGGAACTTTGCTGCAGTGGTTTAGATCTTATTTATCTGATAGGTTCCAGTTTGTTCATGTCAGTAATGAGCTTTCTTTCAACTCAAAGCTCAGTCATGGAGTTCCACAGGGATCTGTGCTAGGCCCTACTTGTTTTAGTTTATATATGCTTCCGTTAGACAACATAATTAGAAAACACTGTATACATTTTCATTGTTATGCAGATGGCACACAATTATACATGTCAATGAAGCCAGATGATAGTAATCAATTAGCCAAGTTGGAAGCCTGTCTTAACCACTTGCGCTCCGTTGTTCCGCAGGCGGGCAAGTCTCTGCTTCCTATGACGCACGAGGGCGCACGAGGGCGCGCGAGAGCGCGCTCGTGCGCCCTCGTGCGCATGACGCATGATAAGGATATTGATGGTGATGGTGTAGGTGGTGTGCCCTCCAAGCGCCACTGAAAAAAAAATCTGCAAACACAGCCGCGAACAGATTAGTTCATCTGATTGACCTCTCATTCGACTAATAAGAGCCTTGAATTGGGTTTCTGAAACCTTGAGGAGCCAATGAATGAAAATCTAGGAAGGAGGACCCGCCTACTGTGAACGCAGGAGCCAATTGAAGCACAGAAATTCAGGCTGGGTGAAGCGATATTTACTGCTGCAGAAGGACTCTGTACGAATCTACTACAGACCCAGGCTCACCCAGCAGCATGGAGAACACCCACAAGTGGGACCTGCACTCATTCCAGCAGAATAGACGGAGGCCGACGACAAAAGTCGTAAATCATTCGCCAAAACGGCAATAATGGAATTATGTTGATCGGGATCCACGAGCGGAGCAGCGTCGCGTTCGTCTGACGCGTGGGAAGAGCTGTTCGCCACGACTCTGCTGCTTTGAAGAGGTAAGGTGTTATAAGCTAAATTATTATTTATCCCTGAAAACTGTAATCCAAAAATGACTTTTGACCGATCGGTAAATTACAACTGTACTGCGCACGAAGTGCGTGCGCCGCGATAAACGGTTCATTTGCCGTGTTCGGACCGTGAACGCCCCCCACCCCCGCTGCAGAAGAGGAGCGGGGGGGGGGCACGGTCCGAACGCGGGGGGAAGCATATCAGTCTATTCCATCATGTAGCGATGGCCCTCTTCTGTAGCGAGGGGGGGGGCGTTCACGGTCCGTTCACGGTCCCCCCACACACACACACACACAGTAGCGAGGGGGGGGGAGGAGCCGCTGTGAAAACATGCAAGGAAAAAAAAAAAAAGAGTGTATTCCGTCATGTAGCGAGGGCCGAATTTGGTCCTTGGTAGCGGGGGGGGGGGGGGGACGACCCAGCGCCCACACACACACACACAGACACAGCCCTGAGTGTGACCTTTCATTAGAGCCTAAAATGAAGATTCTATATTGAATTATTCAAAAGTTACAGACGTTTTTCCAAACTGTGCCATTTGGCACAATTTGGCACAGTTCCAAAACGCCTGGGAACAGCCTGAGAACAAAGCTGTGTAAAATATTCATTTTTTGTGGTATTGTTACCAAATTTGGATCTCAGCTGGATAACACTTGGTTCTACATTTCTGTTGCATTTTCCAGCCGGATCGGACAGCTGTGTGTTATTTACAAGCATTTGTATCCAAAAAAACACTGTGTCCAATTTTTTTTTCTTCAAGTTCAGTATGTTTAGATGACTGTAACTCAGTGGCCGGAGCACGTAGAGAGATTATGTTTTTTTGCCAAAAAATTCAAAGTGTTTTCTTTTAAATGAGACCAACCCCATGAAGATGCTGCAAAGGGTTGAATAACAGCTTTCGATTTACTTTGGGCACGTTATTTTTTGGCATTTTTAGGAAAATTGCCCGGAGTGCAAGTGGTTAAGGAAATCAAAGCTTGGATGACTTGTAATTTCCTGCTATTAAATTCAGATAAGACTGAAGTCATTCTTGTTGGTCCAGAAAACCTTAGAAATACCTTTCCAAATCAAACTTTCAGTTTGGATGCGGTTACTCTTTCTCTTAATAGTTCTGTGAGGAACCTTGGAATTATTTTTGATCAAGACCTGTCTTTCAATTCACATATTAAATTTGTTTCTAAGACTGCCTTCTATCATTTGCATAATATTGCCAAGATTAGGAGCATCTTGTCTCAGAGTGTTGCTGAGAAACTGATCCACGCTTTTGTTAACTCTAGATTAGATTATTGTAATTCTTTATTATCAGGTTGTCCTAAAACATCTTTAAAAAGTCTTCAGCTGATCCAAAATGCTGCAGCAAGAGTTTTAACAGGTACTAGAAAGAGAGATCATATCTCCCCGGTTCTGGCCTCCCTTCATTGGCTTCCCATAGAGTTTAGAATTAAGTTTAAAATCCTTCTTCTTACTTACAAAGCTCTAAATAATCAGGCCCCTTTTTATTTAAAAGATCTGATACTACCGTATTATCCTAACAGAGCACTATGCTCCCAAAATGCAGGATTACTTGTAATACCTAGAATCTCCAAAAGTACAATGGGAGGCAGAGCCTTCAGTTATCAAGCTCCTCTCCTGTGGAACCAGCTGCCAATCTGGATTCGGGAGTCAGACTCGATCTCTGTTTTTAGGGAGGGATCATGTGTTTCTGAACCCTCCCTTAGTTATGCTGCTAATAGGTTTAGTCAGCCGGGGGACCTCCAATAATGCACTGGGCCTCACTCCTTTCTTCACTCTCAATGAAATATTTTTTTTATTTTTTATTTTTTTGCTGGTCATTAACATCTGTTTGTTCTCTCCCATAGATTGAGTCCCCATCGTGCTGTTTGCTCTCTACATGTCTGTTCTTTTCATTTTCTCTATCCCCTCACCCCCAGCCAGTCACAGCAGATGACTGCCCCTCCCTGAGCCTGGTTCTGCTGGAGGTTTCTTCCTGTTAAAGGGGAGTTTTTCCTCTCCACTGTCACCAAGCGCTTGCTCACAGGGGACCGCCTGATTGCTGGGGTCTTTCTGCAACTGTGGGGCTTCCCCTACAGTTGAAAGTGCTATGAGATGACTGTTGTTGTGAAATGGCACAATATAAATAAAGTTGAATTGAATTGAATTGAAACTAAGTTGAAGCACTTAACGCTAAGACGTGGGACACATGTCTAGACACTGAAGGACGCTGCGCCGAACTGCAGTGCAGCGACCCTTAAATGGACCAAAGAGGAATGACAACAAATGATGACAGGTGTGGGTAGCAAGAGCGAGGATAATAATTAGAAAATAATGACAGCTGAGATAACCCACAAAACTAGCGAGGAACAAACAGAAGTAAACAAAAAGCACTGTCAAAATAAAAGCACAGAAGGAACAAGGGAACTAACTAAGGATATAAGAAGATACAAAGCAAGATCCAGACCAGATAATACAAAGGAAGAAAATAATACACACATTAAGGCAAGAACAAGATAAAAATAAATAATACATACCAAAACTACAAGGAGAGAACTAAAGACGAAGGCAGAGAAGGCTCAAACTCAAACACAGGGCAATATGATTTATAATACAGGATAATCCATAAACACATAATAATAATAAAGAAGACAATGACGACCAAACTTGAGATTATGATAACACAACAAAAAGAACAAATGGCAAACTCAAATAACAAAATACAGGCAAGACCAAACTCAAATACAACAATGAAACTGAAATGGGGAAAGTACAGAAAATAACCAGACTAACTAAAAGCGTGTGCGGTGCGGTAGTGGAGTGGTTAGCACTGCGGCAGCACAGCAGCTCACCCTTGGCCGGGGGATCCTGGGTTTAGTCCCAGCCCCCGACCAACAGTGATCTGTGTGTAGTTTGCATGTTCTCCCCGTGTCTGCATGGGTTTGCTCCGGGATTTCTCCGGTTTCCTCCCAAATGCCAAAAACATGCAAGTTAGGTTAATTGGCATCAAACTGGGGATTCTAAATTGTCCTTAGGTATGACTGTGAGAGTGAATGGTTGTCAGTTTCTCTGTGTTAGCCCTGCGATGGACTGGCAATCTGTCCAGGGTGTACCCTGCCTCTCGCCCAAAGATGCTGGGATAGGCTGCAGCCCCCCCCCGCCCCCCCCGCGACCCAAAAAGGATTAAGCGGAAGAAGATGAATGAATGAATGTGTCATGATTCGAGCGCCGATCCCGTCCACACTCGAGCCATGCGCTATCTTCGCCCATTTGACGGCTGTGTGCCCCTTTTGGCTCTCCGAGCCTTTATTGTGACAACGCTCGGAGGGGCTTCCGGCTGTCAGATTTGACAGCTGAGCCACATTTCGCCTCATCAGCGGCTCTCCACTTAAGAGGGCAGCTGGGAACGAAAAGACGTGGCAGTCTTGCCGAAAACTTCTCCATTGTCAGACGTGAGCGAGCATCCCTCTGTTTGTACGCTGACCATTCTACTTCTGTGATCGGAAGTGTGCTTCCTTATGAATCCGTTATTCCCTATCGTCATCTGTATGTTGTTGTAGAGTGTTTTAGCCCCCCATGGCTTGTTATTTTGTGTTCCTTTTCTGTTCATTAATAAACTGTGCAAACTCACTGGTGAGTTGTGGCGTCTTATGATGGCTCGTGAGGGCCATCCCATGACAGTAGACTACCGCCAGACAGAGACGCCTATCGCCATGAGTTTTGCCTAATTGGACTAGTTCTTTCCTGCCTGGGTGCCTGTGCGCTGGGAGATTATGTCATCATTCAGGGGCCGCGTTCGGAGCCTGGGCTACGAGCTGGCGGAGGCCCTGGACTTCGTAGATGGAATGCTCGTCACCGCTACCCTCTACGACTCTCCCAGCGACGTACGCCGGCACCTGGACCTCGCTGAGGACATCCTGAATCACCTTCCTCACTATTCCGACCACCTCGAAGTCGTTGCGAGGAAGGCGGACATCGCCGCACAACGGGAGATTCTCCGTGGGCTGGAGGGAAACTTCGGCAAGAAGCCGAAGAGGTGGCATCCTCACTCCTTGCTTCGGAATCCCGTTCCTGTCCCCGCTCCAGGCCAGGAGGTCGCACCGTCCAGGGGTGATTCCCGAAGAAGCCCGAACCTCTCCTTCGCCTCGCCCTCTGCCGGTGACCGTCGTCACACAGCGAACAAAAGGTCTCAGCGAGAATCCCGTCCGGATCCTGCTCCGGGTCGTCGCAGGAACCCAGCTTCCCAGTCAGCAGCATCCCCTACGTCACTACAGGAGGGAATCCCCGCAGTCGCTTCCCCGGAGTCATCTGTCTCAGCTGTTC
The DNA here is from genome assembly GCA_020510985.1 of Pholidichthys leucotaenia. Lineage (NCBI taxonomy): Eukaryota > Metazoa > Chordata > Actinopteri > Cichliformes > Pholidichthyidae > Pholidichthys > Pholidichthys leucotaenia. The sequence continues at coordinate 45,032,337 of CM035844.1, read as the reverse complement.
CGTCAGCCCCTGGTGCCCGGACCACCTCGACTGTCGCCCCCTCCTCCTCGACGTCATCGCCGGCTGCTGCGAGTGCTGCAAGTCATGCTTCTACGCGGCCCGTCAGCAATCACCCAGGAGCGGCTCCTTCTCGTCTTCCCGAGGGGCCTGCCATCACGATCCAACGGGGAAAGGGAGGAACAAAGTCCGCTACAGCAGGCATCATCCATCCTCCGGGAAACAGGCAAGTGCAAGTTCATTTATCTCCCGGTAGTTGTGATTTGCCTTGTCTGACTCCTGGGGGTGGAGTTCGGGGTTCGCAGTCCCCCGAGCTCCCACCACCTGCTGTAGCTTCCGTCACTAAACCTGCTGCCTCTGTGTCTCCCTCCGCTGAGTGGTCCTCAACACCAGGTCTACGTCCCCGGACGAGGAGGGGGCCTGCGGCTCTGGAGAGTCTGGTTCCAGCCCCACAGCCACGTCATGGGCAGAGGAGGAGAGCGGACAGCAGCGTGGAGCCTGCGCCAACGATGAAGCATCCCCGGGTCTCCACAGATGAGCAGTCCGGTCCAGCGGGTCAAGGGTCCCCTGCCACCATGCTGTGCAGGTCGTCAGTGTGGACGTCAGTGCCGGAGGGTCCTCAGGCTGCGGAGACCATCATGCCGGCTGCGGAGCCCGCCGCAGCCGAGTGGGAATCAGACGACGACCTTCTTCGTCCTGAGCCTGGATCATCGAAGTCCTGGACGGCGACAGAACCCGAGTGCAGGCAAGTGCTCTACCTTATTTTCCTTCTTTCAATTTCGGAGCATTTTTGCCTGTCTCTCGGGGAGACGAGCCAGGGGCAGCCGTCCGCTGCACCCAAGCTCGTCTCGCTGGGCTCTGTCGCTACCGGTGATTCTGATCCCGGTTCTTTCCTTTCTCCTGAGCCTTCTCCCAGGGTCACTGGCGCGGAGCAAATCCCGGTCGCTGTACTGGAGGTTCCGGGTTCAGGGTTGGAGGTCATCACTGGTACTGCGCCGACCCAGTCGGGGTCCATCACGGGTGCAGCAGTGACCCAATCGGGGTCCATCACGGGTGCAGCCGAGACCCAATCGGGGCTCGTCGTGGGTGCAGCACCAGTATGGTTCAAGGTCAGTGAAGGAGCTGCAGACCCTCTGCCATCTGACATTGTACTGGCTCATCGTTATCACCATCCCAGCGCATCGCCACCAGGGGCCATTGGGGTTCCCTACGTTCGGCCCGGCTCTCCCACATCTTTTCCCTCGCCAGGGAGGCCGTCACCAATTGTTTCCCCACGGTTCTGGTGGCTGAGGGATGCAGGTCGGCCGCCTGAGGAACTTTTTTGCCGGTTTGGGGTCCTGGGTCGGCCACCCGACGTACTGTGTTTTCAACTGGGCGACCTGGTTCAGCCGCCGGAGGTGCCAACCTTCCGGGTCTGGGACTGGGGTAGGCCCCCCGAACATGTCCTTTTTCCTGTAATCACCCTTTGGCCATTGGACGCAGGGAGACCGCCGGAACTGCTCCTGTTTTATTGGACTCTGCCTGTCGTCATCCTCATGTGTTGTGTGGTCCCACTGAGGTATAAGGTCATTCTGTGTGGTTGTTCCCATCTGTGTATTTGCCATTGTTAGCATGTTTTTTTTCTCCTCTCCCCTCTCCTGTCTGAGGGATGAAACGTGTCTAACTTGGTGTTTTTGCTTTTTTTGCCCTGCTGTGTGTGTTTACTGTGCATTACAGAGTATTGTGTTTTCTGTCAACCATACTCAGTAATTGCCTCATTTGTGCCCTGTTCTAATTATCATTTGTGCTTTATGGAGTATTGTGTTTTTCTTTTAACCTTACTCTGTTATTGCCTCATTTGATCCCCGTCACCGTCATGGTTGTTTGGTTTTTTTTTTCCCCGGTCCTGTTCTAATTATCATTGTGCATTATGGAGTATTGTGTTTTTCTCTTGACCTTACTCTGTAATTGTCTCATTTGTTCTCTGTCTCCGTCGTGGTTGTTTTTTTTCCTGCCCTGTTCTAATTGTCATTGTGCATTATGGAGTATTGTGTTTTTCTTTTAACCTTACTCTGTAATTGCCTCATTTGTTCCCGGTCTTCGTTATGATGGTTTTTTTCTCTCTCTCACCTGCTGATTCTCGCCCTCCAAGCCTTGCCCCCCATTCGCCCACCCTGGCGGGGGGGGGGGTGCTTGGGTGTCATAAGGCCCTTTTCCACTAGCACGCTTTAGCGCGACACGGGACGGCTCAGCACGCTTTGTACGCTTTTCCACAAGCCCCAACACGGTTTAACAGCCGCGATTCTCAGCCCCGCTCCAGGGCAGGGTACAGCAGTGCTGAGCTGTGCCGTGTTGTGACGTTAACAGACTGGTCGCCGCTGATTGGTCAGGTCGTAACCGGCGCTGATTGGTCAGGTTGTAACCGCCCCTCTCCTCCACCTCTTCTACCGAATCTTCACGACCTTCTCAATAAAGTTTTTGAAAAAAAAAAAAAAAAAAGAATCTAGACGACCGCCATTACTCAGCGCGCAACCACTGTTGGCGGTTTATTTTCAGTGTATTGCTGTGCTATTTTCATTTATTCTCTATCAAAAATGGCTTCGCGTATTAAGGGTGTTCCATGGACCAATAAGGAGGTGCAGTGTCTGCTCACTGCATTGTCAGACGAACGTATCCAGCGCGAGTTAGACGGAGCCGCCCGGAATGAAAAAATATACCGGGAGGTCTCGACGTCGGAGTCCTTTAACGGTGAGTTTTAATTTTTTTTTATTGTGCGTTTTTTCGCAAATATATTCGGTAAGACACTCAGTTTATTTATGCAATAAAAAAGCTGTTCATTTGTGGATGATGATCGCTGCTTTATTGCAGCACACTGCGGACTAAAGCTTTTATTTTAATTATTCATGTGAACAATACGCTGAAATAAGCTTATGTAATCTTATTAAAAACTATTGTCTTTTCTGTATATCTTGCACTTTCGTGCTGTACTTTATTGTGTGCATTTTCCTTGTAGAATCATCCCACACGTCCGCCGCGCCCGCCCGCCCGGATTCATTCAACCAAGCCTTCCTGAACCAGAGCAGGCAGAGACGGCTTCATTCAACCGAGCCTTCCTGACCCAGTTTGGGAAGCTGGTGTAGAGGCACTCAGTGGTCGGCGTGTATAAAATGTCGATTAACCTTCATGTTGTGTTGCAGTTTTTTTTTTTTTATTTTAATATTTTGTATATAATAAAATGGAATTGTTTTGGAAAGTGTGGTTTGTCTGTTATAATACTGAATTATAAAACAGTATAATTACATAGAAATTCCATTGCCTAGTCTGATGAAAATGATGCTGATCATCCTGTCAGGGGTCAACCATTGTAAAGGTAATGTAATTTTTAACTAGACCAAAAAACAAATACTTTAGAAGGAGTGTAGCATCATCTAAACGGAAAATAATAATACTGTTGTTCCAAACGTTGACCTGAAGGTGAAAAACATGAATTTTTTTTATTCAGTACATCCAAAATGCCCTAGGATGTAAAAAATAATACAATTTGGTGTTGGCCAGTGTGCCACTGTCTCATTATTTAATACAAATAAAAACAAGTTTCAGCTCATTATTTCTAGGTCATTTGGCAGTTAATTCAAAACAAAAGTGACTTGTGTTGTTGCAGCTTAATTATGAGATAAAATTAATTGCGAGAAAAACCACAGAGCGAGCAAGGCAATAATCCTTGGATCCTCCATTTTTTGTCTCGTGTAAATAAGGACTCAGTCGGGTGCGTAACGTCACGGGAGTGTGGCCCCGCCTTGCTGGGAATCTGGCACCACCTCGCTTCTAAAACCTCCTAACACAAACCATCACAGCACAAGCACAACACCGTGCTAATGGAGACAGAAGCATTCCGAGCCGTACTGAAGTGAATCGAGCCATACCGAGGTGTGCTGGGCTAGTGGAAAACAGGCTATAGAGCGCTCGTCGTTCGCCCTTGGGGGGGAGGTACTGTCATGGTTCGAGCGCCGATCCCGTCCGCGCTCGAGCCATGCACTATCTTCGCCCATTTGACGGCTGTGTGCCCCTTTTGGCTCCCTGAGCCTTTATTGTGACAGTGCTCGGAGGGGCTTCCGGCTGTCAGATTTGACAGCTGAGCTGCATTTCGCCTCATCAGCGGCTCTCCACTTAAGAGAGCAGCTGGGAACGAAAAGACGTGGCAGTCTCGTCAAAAACTTCTCAATTGTCAGACGTGAGCAAGCATCCCTCTGTTCGTACGCTGACCATTCTACTTCTGTGATCGGAAGTGTGCTTCCTTATGAATCCGTGATTCCCTATCGTCGTCTGTATGTTGTTGTAGTGTGTTTTAGCCCCCCGTGGCTTGTTATTTTGTGTTCCTTTTCTGTTCATTAATAAACTGTGCAATCTCACTGGCAAGTTGTGGCGTCTTATGATGGCTCGTGAGGGCCATCCATGACAGAATGAACTAAAAGCGTGAGGACGGTTCCCCAACCCTGCTCAGCTTCATGACAGAAATATACATTTTACAGCTAATATAAGCCCATAACTACAATATGGCACCTGGTGATCAATTTTTAGCAGCTGGTCACTTTTTGACACAACATCGGCATTGCTTTGTCTGTTTGTCTCTTAGCAACATTTCTCCAAAATTTATGAACGGATTTTGATGAAATTTTCAGGAAAGGTGTGTAATGGCATGGGGAACAGATCAGTACATTTTTGTGGTGATCCAGATCGCCACTTGGATCCAAGAATTTTTAGGAAAAATCAGTATCAACTTGGATAAATTTTACTTTTGCTGGTACACCAGAATTTCTGTAGCTATAAGTTACCTAATACTATATATTTGTTATTTCAATAAATCTTATACTGTGGAGAGAGGAATAATCAGGCCAAGCATTCAAAGCAGATGAACTTTATTCACTCTCTCACATCTCTCAGAATCAGAAAACATTGACCTCATGTTGCAGGGCCTCTCCTTTATATTACAACACTCACACCCCCTGCTGCCTGAGGTCTTGCATCACAATTCATTCTCGCATCACAATTCCTATTGTCCCCCAGCTGCTTAATCCCCATGCTCTTCCGGCAGAGGAGTTTACTGCCTCTCCTTTCCTTCCAGTCTGAGATGAATACCACAGCATGGGTCCCCCATAATACAAAGAAACTTGAATTAGTATTTTTCATCAATCGTCGTCGGCCTCCGTCGGTCTATGATGACCATGGAAGAGAATCCTAAACGTCTACTCTGCTGGAACAGCACTGCCTGTGGCTGAACAGGCCGATGCACACCGGTGTTCTACCTTCCAGCGTTGGGCGTTGGTAGGATTCAAGCCTGGGCAGGAAGATATGGAGGACAAGATGTTACCCATGCAGCATGTCCCCCCTCTCCTCGTCACTGATGAATCCAAAGGAACAGCAGGGCTGCTATAGTTTGGCACCAGCGCCGTCGCAGGAGCTGCCAGAACGATGTTGAGCACAACAGAGAACTGCCTTAGGGGCTCCGACTCCGGATTTTTCCCCAGGGTTGACTCCCGAAGCCTTTCCCGTGACCGGGTGTGCCGCAAGGCAGCGGAGGTTTGAAATCAGGGTTTACCTTCCCCTAGATGGGCTACCTTACCAGGTTGACGAGCCACCATCTACCCGAAGCATCTGGTTTTAAGGCGCCAGAGATCCGCCCTCGCCCCTTCTCCTATTAGTAAAAGCAGTTCCGCCGGGCTTAGAGACTAAACCACACGGGCAGGCTAGGAGTTGGACTTAGTTGTCAGAGGCTTTTCGAGACGCACGCCATAAGGAGCATTTTATGAGCACTGGGAGCTTAACCCCAGTGCCGCTCCTGGCTATGACAACCTTGGAACCAATTTTCATCAATATCAAATGTAGAAATGTTGCATTTAGAAAACTGCTGCATTTCTAACAATGTCATTTGGGGGAAATGAGCTGCTTGGCGGAGGTCTGCACTCTCTGAGTGCTTTTCTAGTTATGTTATGTTTTAGTTTTATTTTCAGTGTTCTCTAACCATGTGTTTTGTGTTCTTCAAATACTGTCTGTTGAGTTCTACTTGTAAACTTGTTCTGATTCAATAAAAAAAAAAAATTTGACAGCCAATGGAGACACAGCTGTGGTCTTTTCAAGCAGTTTTTAACTAAGTATCTTTTTACACATTTCTTAGCTAGTAGCATTTTACAACCAAGTTATGTGCTGCATGAATCTGGTAAAGGTGACGTTTTACCTACTATTATTGTCCATGTTATTACTTCTATCAATAAAGACAGGCAAGATATCTCAAGGAATCAAACTCAAAAACACAAACTTGTACTGACTGCTGGCGACGGACGCTCCATCTTCGTCTCTACTGCTGCAGGCAGCCTGCCAGCCTGAGCTCAGGATAACAAAAACTGAGCTTAATGGAGTTGGTGGATCTGTCTAACATTTGCGGATCAGACACGCAAATACAGTCTTTTCACACATTTCTGGGTCTTTTTACATACAGTGGTGTGAAAAAGTGTTTGACCCCTTCCTGATTTCTCATTTTTTTGTATGTTTGTCACACTTAAATGTTTCAGATCATCAAATAAAGTTAAATATTAGACAAAGATAACACAAGTAAACACAAAATGCATTTTTTAATTGAAGGTGTTTATTATTAAGGGTAAAAAAAATCCAAACCTTCATGGCCCTGTGTGAAAAAGTGATTCCCCCCCTGTTAAAACATAAATTAACTGTGTTTATTAGATCTTTGAAAGCTGAGTTCAATTTTCTAGCCATTTCTAAAGCTTTGGGACTCCAGCGAACCACAGTGAGAGCCATTATCCACAAATGACGAAAACATGCATCAGTGATGAACCTTCCCAGGTGTGGCCGACTGACCAAAATTACCCCAAGAGCACAGTGACGACTCATCCAAGAAGTCACAAAAGCCCCACAACAACATCCAAAGAACTGCCGGCCTCACTTGCCTCAGTTAAGGTCAGTGTTCATGACTCCACCATAAGAAAGACACTGGGCAAAAATGGTCTGCATGGCAGAGTTCCAAGATGAAAACCACTACTGAGCAAAAAGAGCATAAAGGCTCATCTCAGTTTTGCCAGAAAACATCTTGATGATCCCCAAGATTTTTGGGAAAATACTCTGTGGACTGATGAGACAAAAGATGAACTTTTTGGAAGGTGTGTGTCCCATTACATCTGGCGTGAAAGTAACACAGCATTTCAGAAAAGGAACATCATACCAACAGTAAAATATGGTGGTGGTAGTGTGATGGTCTGGGGCTGTTTTGCTGCTTCAGGACCTGGAAGACTTGCTGTGGTAAATGGAAGCATGAATTCTGCTGTCTAACAAAAAATCCTGAAGGAGAATGTCCGGCCATCTGTTCGTGACCTCAAGTTTAAGCATACTTGGGTTCTGCAGCAGGCCAATGATTGAAAACAAAGCAGCAAGTCCACCTCTGAATGGCTTAAGAAAAACAAAATGAAGACTTTGGAGTGGCCTAATTAAAGTCCTGACCTGAATCCAATTGAGATGCTGTGGCATGACCTTAAATAGGCAGTTCATGCTCAAAAACCCTCCAATGTGGCTAAATTACAACAATTCTGCAAAGATGAGTGGGCAAAAATTCCTCCACAGTGCTGAAAAAGACTCATTGACAGTTATCACAAATGCTTGATTGCAGTTGTTGCTGCTAATGGTGGCCCAACCAGTTATTAGGTTTAGGGGGCAATCACTTTTTCACTCAGGGCCATGTAGGTTTGGATTTTTTTTTTTCCTTAATCATAAACACCTTCATTTAAAAACTGCATTTTTTGTTTACTTGTGTTATCTTTGTCTAGTATTTTAATTTGTGTGATGATCTGAAACATTTAAGTGTGACAAGCATACAAAAAAATGAGAAATCAGGAAGGGGCAAACACTTTTTCACACCACTGTAATTGTGAATCTTTGTACACATTTGCAAATATTTTTTACATATTTGTGGATCAGTGCATGCATTTGTGGATCTGTGCACACATTTGTGGATTAGTGTACACATTTGCAAATACTTTTTACACATTTGTGGATCAGTGCACGCATTTGTGGATCAGTGCGCATATTTGTGGATCTGTGCACACATTTGTGGATTAGTGCACACATTTGCAAATTTTTTTACACATTTGCAGATCAGTGCACGCATTTGCAAATATTTTTTACACATTTGTGCATCTGTGCACACATTTGTGGATCTGTGCATGCATTTGCAAATATGTTTTACATATTTGTGGATCTGTGCACGCATTTGTGGATCAGTGCACGCATTTTTGGATCTGTGCATATGCTTACAAATAGTTTTACAACAATAATAGCTCCATAGTAAGCGGAGCTAAAAAAAAAAAAAAAAGGTGAGACCCAAACTTTCTAAAGTATGGGAATATTTCACTGAAAATAAAGAAATGAAATAAGTAAAATGCAGACTCTGCAAGGCAGATTTTTCTTATCATAGCACTACAGTGATACATGAGCACTTGAAACGGAGACACCCCAGAGCTGTGACGTTTACTGCTGCTTCTGCTTGGTAAGTTTTAGTGAGTAAAGAAATTTCACCTCTTTTGATTGGATAGTTAGACTCCTTCCACCACATTGCAGAGCATCCCAGCTAGCAAAACGTGTGTGCAAGGACTTGCTTGAGCAGCTACAATATGTTGATCTGGATGATGGTTGTTGCCACTGCTAGCTTGCTAGCCCTTGTTAGCACATCCGTGGCAGGAGTCCGTGGGTCAGATTCAGCTGCAGAGCCCCCAGTCCATCTGTCTGTGGAAGAGTGGCAATCGCATTTTTAAATTGGTTTACCCTCCACTGTTGATACTTTTACCCCAGTGACAGCAGAATCTCAAGGCCATTACTAGCTAGAAGCTTTGGCTAGCGCTGTCCCTTGGACATGCATGTCTTTTGCATGTTTATATGTATTGGTACCACGTGAAACATTCACTTCAGTTTGGTCTGAATGCACCTTTAGAACGATTTTTAAAACTATAATTTTATAGTTATTGAAATAATGCACGGCACAGGAGACACACACGCAGGCTCAGGGTAGATTCAATAGCTTTATTAGCAAAAAGTGTGTATGAATGCGTGTATGTGAGATGGTTATGTGTTGGTGGTGGCGTCTGCGTCAGGCACGGGGACAGGAAACCGTACAGCCGGACAACCCTATGGGAGAAGCAGAGGGAGAAGGGTAACGGGCACCACACCAACACAGGAGATGAGATAATGACTACTGGCTTACTTGGTTCGGGCAGGTGACTGGCGTAGCAAGGGCGTAGCCCGGTAGACAGCAACCTGGAGCGCCTGAAGCAGCAGCGAGATGATGGCTGGGGAACGTAGTCCGCCGCCGGGAAATCCACCTGTGCACAGGGGAGGAGACTGGAAGGAGAAGGTAAGAGATTCTTACTTGCGATCTTGCTTGGTGAAGGGGGTTCCTTGCAGCAAGAGATGCCGATGTGAACAGACGGCTTCAGGCCGAAGCCCAGGGCGAGGCGGCTTAAATCCCTCGCCGCTGACGAGGCGCAGGTGTGCGTGCAGCTGGCGCCGCTGAAGAGCGGCAAGATGTGACAGTACTCCCCCCTCTAGCAGCGCCTCCTGGCAATGGTTTCTCCGGGTGCGCTCGGTGGAACTCAGCGATGAGGGACGGATCCAACACAAACGACGAGGGCACCCATTGCCTATGTTCAGGTCCGTAGCCCTCCCAATCCACTAAGTACTGTAATCCGCGACCCCGGCGCCGAGAGTCCAGGATGGAAGAGACTGGCCAGGCCGGATGGCCATCAATCATCCGGGGCGCGGGCTGCGCAGCATGGGGAGGGCAAAGGGGGTCGGAGACTGCCAGTTTCACCTTGGAGACGTGGAAGGTGGGATGGATGCGGAGGGAGGGGGGAATAGCCACACGCACAGCCACCGGGTTGATAATCCTGGTGATGGGGTATGGGCCCATAAAACGCTGTGCCAACTTTCTCCTCTCACCCTTTAAAACGACGTCCTGGGTAGACACGTAGACACGTTGGCCTACCTGATAGGCAGGGGCAGGTCTTCTGTGCCGGTCCGCCGTAGACTTGTTGCGCTCCGCTGTGCGTCAAAGTGTGCTGCGCGCCGACACCCAGATGGAGCGGCACCGCCTGAGGTGCGCCCGAACTGAGGGGACAGTTACCTCACTCTCCTGCGTAGGGAACAGAGGGGGGTCGTAGCCTAGGGATGCCTTAAATGGGGACATCCCGGTAGCAGAAGAGCGGGCGGTGTTATGGGCGTATTCCACCCAGGCGAGGTGAGTGCTCCAGGACGCAGGCTTGGATGTAGTGACGCAGCGGAGCGCAGCCTCCAGCTCCTGATTGGTCCGCTCACACTGCCCGTTGGATTGGGGGTGATGGCCGGAGGAGAGGCTTACCTTGGCTCCCAGGGCGTTGCAGAAGGACCTCCAAACCTCTGAGGAAAACTGGGGGCCCCGGTCCGAGACCACGTCTACCGGAATCCCGTGCAGCCTGACCACGTGCTGGATGAGGAGGTCCGCTGTCTCCAAGGCAGATGGAAGCCCTCGTAATGGGATGAAGTGAGCAGCCTTGGAGAAACGATCTACGATGGTCAGGACTGCGTCGAAGGTGTTGGAGACAGGGAGACCGGTAACGAAGTCCAGGGCGATATGCGACCAGGGCCTGCCAGAGACGGGCAGGGGCTGGAGCAGACCCGCAGGAGAGGCATTACCTGATTTGCTGGTGGCGCAGATGGGGCAGGCCCGGGCGTAGCGGGCAGCGTCCCTCCGCAGGCCCGGCCACCAGAAGGATCGTTGGAGGAAGTCGATCATCCGGGAGGACCCAGGGTGGCAGGTGAGCTTAGATATGTGAAGCCAGTGGATGACCTCCCACCGGACAGTGGATGGCACAAAAAGCCTCCCCTCCGGTCCGCCGCCAGGGTCCGGTTCCAATTCCTGCGCCTTCCGGATCTTATTTTCGATGTCCCAAGAGACGGCTCCCACGATGCACGACCTGGGCAAGATGGTGTGGGCTGCGTCTTCAGACGCCTCGGGGGCAAATTGCCTAGAGAGGTCGTTGGGCAGGCCGTTCTTGGAGCCAGGCCTAAAGGTGATGTTGAAGCGGAACCTGGCGAAGAACAAGGACCAACGCACCTGGCGGGCGTTCAGACGCTTGGCAGTTCTTAAATATTCCAAGTTCTTGTGGTCGGTGAGAACCACGAACGGCAGGGCCGCCCCCTCCAGCCAGTGACGCCACTCCTGCAGCGCGAGCTTGATGGCGAGGAGCTCTCTGTCCCCCACGTCGTAATTTCGTTCCGCCGGGGACAAGCGCCAAGAGAAGAAGGCGCAGGGCCGTTTGGTCCCGTCGTCAGGCGACCGCTGAGATAACACCGCCCCCACCCCCGTGTTCGAAGCGTCCACCTCCACGATGCATTGCAGCGAGGGATCGACTTGGCTGAGGACCCGGGAGGAGGAAAACTCCGCCTTCAGCGCCTGGAAAGCAGCTGCGGCCTCTTCAGTCCACCGGAACGGGGTCTTAGGGGAAGTGAGGCGGGTCAGAGGGCCGACGATGGTACCAAAGTTCGGGACAAAGCGGCGGTAGAAATTGGCAAACCCAATAAACTGTTGTACCTGCTTCCTTGATGTAGGAGTGGGCCACTCCACCACCGCTTTCACCTTCGCTGGGTCCGGAAGCACCTGGTCGTGGGAGATGACGAACCCGAGGAAGGACGTAGTCTTAGCATAAAATTCACACTTTTCAGCCTTGACATATAACCGGTTCTCCAGCAGCCTCTGAAGGACCCGCCTCACATGGACCCGGTGCTCGTCCCTGGATCTGGAGAAGATGAGGATGTCATCCAGGTAGACGAACACAAACAGGCCGATGAAATCCCGGAGAACGTCATTTATAAGGCGCTGAAAGACGGCTGGAGCGTTGGTCAACCCGAATGGCATAACCAGGTATTCGAAATGGCCGTTCGGGGTACGGAAGGCTGTCTTCCACTCGTCTCCCTCCCGGATCCAGATGAGGTGGTATGCGCTGCGAAGATCCAGCTTAGTGAACCAAGTCGCCCCCTGGAGGGAGTGGAAGGCGGTGTCCATTAGGGGCAAGGTGTAGCGGTCCTTCTCCGTGATGTCATTTAGGGCACGATAGTCAATACAAGGACGAAGGGAGCCGTCCTTCTTGCCCACGAAGAAGAACCCAGCGCCTAATGGTGATGACGAGGGACGGATGATTCCAGCGCTCAGCGACTCCTTCAGATAAGTATTCATTGCCTCCTTCTCCGTCGCAGACAGGCTGTAGAGTCGTCCCGAGGGTAAGGGTGCCCCCTGGCGGATGTTTATAGCGCAGTCGTAGGGCCGGTGCGGAGGAAGAGACATCGCCTTGGATTTGCTGAAAACCATTCCCAGGTCGTGAAACTCCGAGGGCACCAGGGTGAGATCCGGAGGCGCGGCGTCCTTGGGAGTTGGAGGCGAGGATGGGGCGCAGGCAGCGGATTGGAGGCAGGTGCTCATGCAGAAGGAGCTCCAGGTGGACACTCTGCCAGACCTCCAGCTCAGGACAGGATTGTGGAGGCGGAACCATGGGTATCCGAGAATGACGGGAGACACTGAATTTGGTAGGATGTAGAAGGTGATCTCCTCCCGATGATTTCCAGAAATAATAACAGGGACAGGGATGGTCTGGTGTGTTACTTCTCCCAGGGAAACACGGGAGAGATTTACTAGGGCGAGAGGAGTCTTGAGGGTATGGCAACGGATGCCCAATCGGGTTGCCAGGCTCTGTGAAATAAAGCTTCCCTCCGCGCCTGAGTCCACCAGTGCATGGGTGAGGTGCCCTGTGGGAGTGTGACAGAATTGGATGGGCAGCATCAATTGAGTGAGGGGAGTTAACCGATTAGCGTCCGCAAGGCCCCCTACAGTAACTCGCGGACCTGCCCGTTTGGCTTTTGTGGACAAAGCTCCACCATGTGTTGACTGTCTCCGCAATACATACAGAGACCTAACTCACGGCGGCGTTGTTTCTCCACTGGGGGGAGCTTGGTCCAGCCTGTCACCATCGGCTCCGACTCCTCGGAGTACGCCGGTGACGGCAACACCAGGGGGTGAGCTTGGGGCAGACGCGACGAGGCACCTCGAGGGCGAGAAGAAAACTTCCGCTCTGAGGCCCGCTTGCGCAGCCTGTTGTCCAAGCTGATGGCTAGGGAAGTCAGCTCCGCTAATGTCTCCGGGATATCCCGTCCAGCCAGTTCATCCCTCAGACCATCGCTGAGACTGCGAAGGAAGATGCCGCAGAACGAGCGTTTGCCCCAGCCAACCTCCTCCGCAGCGACCCAGAAGTCGATCACGTAATCAGCTGCCGACCGGCTTCCCTGCTGAAGGCTGAGAAGACGATCGACCTGAACGCTCTCTGTACGCGAATGATCGAACACTTCCAGAAACAGTCTCACGAATTGGCCATAGGTGAGGGTGGCGTAACTGGGCTTCGCCATTACGGCGTAAGCCCAGGTAAGCGCTCTTCCCTCCAAGAGGTTCCCTATGTAGCCAATCCGGCTATGGTCTGATGGAAAATCTCCGGGCACACGGTGAAACACGGACTCACACTGCATGATAAACCCCCGCACTCCACCGAGCTTACCGCTAAAGCGGGCGGGGGTCGGAATGGGTGTAAGCCGTGCCGGTGCCGCCGGAGCAGGCTGGACGGCCGCTGGAGCAGCAGGAGCCACGCCACCCAGACGGGCCGGGGGGAACGGCTGTTGGGGGTCCAAGCGGTCCAATCGGTTAGTTATTGTATACAATTGATTTAAAATCACCTGTTATTGATGGGCTATTAGATCCACCCGAGCCTCGAGGGTGGAAAGACGGCGTGCGAGCCCGCTGTATGCCGAGCCGCTCTGCTGAAGCCGTACTGACATAATGCACGGCTCAGGAGACACACACGCAGGCTCAGGGTAGATTCAATAGCTTTATTAGCAACAAGTGTGTATGAATGCGTGTATGTGAGATGGTTATGTGTTGGTGGTGGCGTCTGCATCAGGCACGGGGACAGGAAACCGTACAGCCGGACAACCCTATGGGAGAAGCAGAGGGAGAAGGGTAACGGGCACCACACCAACACAGGAGATGAGATAATGACTACTGGTTTACTTGGTTCGGGCAGGTGACTGGCATAGCAAGGGCGTAGCCCGGTAGACAGCAACTGGGAGCGCCTGAAGCAGCAGTGAGGAGATGATGGCTGGGGAACGTAGTCCGCCGCCGGGAAATCCACCTGTGCACAGGGGAGGAGACTGGAAGGAGAAGGTAAGAGATTCTTACTTGCGATCTTGCTTGGTGAAGGGGGTTCCTTGCAGCAAGAGATGCCGATGTGAACAGACGGCTTCAGGCCGAAGCCCAGGGTGAGGCGGCTTAAATCCCTCGCCGCTGACGAGGCGCAGGTGTGCATGCAGCTGGCGCCGCTGAAGAGCGGCGAGATGTGACAGTTATCTTAAACATGCTTTGTGTGGATGGCTTGGTATGGATGGCACTTAAATCAGGTAGCTGTGATAGAAATATTTAGATAAGTTAGAGTGTTATATGGTGTTCGAGTATCCCGCGACATGACCCCAACAACCGTAGAAAAGCTGAGAGCAGCTGACCCTCCCAATCACACCGATATGCCCCCTATGAAAAGAAAATGGGGGATCCTACTTCAAATGCTCCAAGAGAACAGAAAACGCCACAGGGGGGTCAGCAAGGGTCACGGCGCCATCAGAGAGCGCACATTCCTGTGGTCAGAAAGGATGGTAACAGACATGGCTGGTGAAGCACAGAGGACTGAATGCAGAGCACAATATTGGAAGCATATGCCTTGAAATGCAATATCTTGTGTGTAATCAGTAAAACAAATGCATACTCATTGATTAACAAGTATGTAATCAACAAAAGAATAAGTGTAATCAAACTATGTAACCATTATGTACGTTTTTGACATGCACAATGAAAGTTTTATGTGGGTTCAGATTGTGAAATATGTTTTGCATGTCATGATGGCCGCTAGGCCGTCATCAGCATCATCATCATCAGCTGCGCTCACTCCAGCAGGTGGCAATCAGCGGGCTTTAAAAGCCCGACGCGCGGACTCCTCAGCACGGAGTCGTCTGTCTTCCTTGCCAAGCAACGCGCCGAGATCTCGACTACAAGTCAAGAAGCGAACGCCAAGTCAAGCCAGGCCACGTAAGCAAACTCAGCACTCATCGTCTGCAAGTTCTTTCCCCTGTGCAAAGGTGGACCTCCCAGGCGGCGGACAATCCTCCTCAGCTGACGAGGCACAGCCTCCTCCTCCTCGGAGTTCCTCCTCACCCCCGCAACGCTGGGTACCTCAAGCACTACGTCACACGGACACCAGGAGCCAGCCAGACTTACACTGTGGGACCTGCCAGTAAGCACCTGCAGCATATACGCCGTTATTGTTATTGTGCAGCAGTAACCTTTATGCTTGTGTGTTCCAGGGTTGCCAGGTCACCACAAGACGGGCTCAGCTCCAGTGACCAGACGAGCACACATACATCCACTCACGCACTACACCCACACTTTAACAATAAAAGATAATTGTCTGTAATCACACGTGTCAGCGTCTGTCTCTTGGGTCGTAAATCATGTCATTGCAGGGCTGTTGTCTGGAAAAAGTATGTTGAAAGAGGGTAGACTGAGGGAAAAAGTGGAACTGACGATAGCTGAGACAGCTGAGTCGATCTATGTTAATGATGGAAAGTGATGAGGTGAGCAGAACTGGGGGAGAGAGTGCTGAGATAAGCAAAACGAGATGGTCATGAGTGCATGGAGTACGTGGCACATAGCTGTTACTGGGAGTTAGGAGGGGGACATGTGCAGGATGAGGTAATTGTTATATAAAAGTTAACATTAAGCCACTCACAGAAGCCAAAGGGCCTATGGGGAGATTGCTGGCCAATCACAACTGGGTGTAAAGTTGTTATAAAAGCTATGTCTGCAAACCCCGAAATGTTCATTTTCGGTGGACTTCTCCGGGCCATCCACTTCCAGACCCCCTCTCCCCTTCCCCTTCTCACCAAGAAGAGAACCATCGAGGGGGATGACCAGCCATTAATCTTTTTCTCTCCCCAAAAAGGCTTCTTTAGACATACTGTATATCCTCAAATTAGCCAGATGTTTTTACCAGGTTTTATTATTCAAAGGGTTTCATTTATTTTGGGAATTTTTTTTATTTTATTTTATTTATTTATTTTAATTTTTGATTGTTTTGATTTTGATTATTTTGACTGATTTTGGTGATTTTGAATTTTTCTATTTTTGGATGAATTGACTGTTTTTACACAAATACAATCTTTTTAGATCAAGGTTTTTCAATCAATTTGGGTTTTGGGAGTTTTTAAAACTTTTTGATGGGTTTCTGATTTTGAGTTTCTTTTCCCGATTCTGGGTTGATTCTGAGTCTTATTATTTTTTTATTTAATTGACTGTTTTATACAAGTATAACCTTCTTTGGCTGTGCTTTGCAAACTTTCAATAAATCCTACAGCATACTAAAAGACAGTATGGGAGTCTGTGAGTTCACTGATTCAGTGTCCATTTTTCCTGGTTTTTCAAGAAGGTATTTTGCTACAAGAGGTGTTACATTTTTATGAGTTTTTAAAGGTTACTCTGTTAAGGTGTTTTTAAAGCAGGCCTCCTATAGATCAGTTTTTCCTGATCTTAAACATCCATCCAGATTAACAAGAGCAATAAGACCATGAGGAACTGTCATGAATACCAGGAGGTATTTTGAGCTGCTGACTGGACAGGTCATTCAGTCAGTGTTCAGGGTACAGGTAAGCTGAGGTCGCCTGGCTAGATGGAGACAGTGGAGCTGGGTTAATCCTCAAAGTCACCAAGCACACACACACACACAGACACACATGTGACAAAATTTCCTGAGGAAAATTCCTCTAGGAACTGCATGCTAGTGAGCCTAACCTCAATCCTGGGGTACAAGGTCAAAGGGTCTTCGACAATGGTCACACAATGTGCTTATTTGTGATAGAATGTTTTAGTTAAACAAAGGTTGCTGCATGAAAGTCTTTGCACTACACATCTGCTTACATAACAAGAAGTGGTTTTAGCTACACACACACACACACACACACACCAACTGCTTCTGCAATGAAGAATGCTTTCTGCATACATATAGAGAAATGTCTTTGGGTCATGGGGTTGCGATAGGAAGTGAAAGGCGACAGTTTGAGAACAACAGGAAACATCCGCCAACAGCCAGCCACTGCAGGACGTAGGAGCAACTTATGAAGAAACTGGTTTTGACCAGTTCAATGAGCATCTGATGAAGGAACTGGTTTTGACCGGTTCAGCACAAGGCAACCATTGTAAGAGGCTATTTTGGGAATGCCCAAGTAGCCAGAAGATAAATGTAACTGCAAACACTAATTCAGGGTCTTTTCCTGTCGGGTTTGGGCTGAGGACAAGACCCGCAGCTGTGTTACTCTCTGCATGCTTCAATAAAGAAGATAAGTTGAGGAATAGTTTTTCTCTTGTTATTATTATTCTCTAAATAATGGTTTTGTGCTAACTGTCCAATTTTGAACACACTTTTACAGAGAAGAGTTTTACATAGCTCACCACTGAAGGCCTAGTTGTAAAATACACAGTCCGCCACTGAGGTGAGATAAAACATGCACTAGAGCCCCAAACAAGAGCTGTGTCAACAGGAGGCAGAGATGGACATGAGAGAAATAACTGCGACTAGTTGACTAATCAAAAAAAAGTCGTTAGATTAGTCGACTACCAAAATAATCATTTGTTGCAGCCCTAAGGCCTACACACAAACCCATTACATTTTGAAGGTGAGCCATGAGGGACGGAAGGAGCCTTGGCGGAGGTATGCGATCTTTGAGTGCTTTTTTAGTTAGATTTTATTACATTACATTAGAAATAAATTCTGAAGCGCTGTCATCATTTTAACCTGTTTCGGTGTATTGTCTTCATAAATAGGGATGACAACACTGAATTTTTGAAGTCTACATTTTGCTGAAGGCTTTCAATCAGACTTTGTACATGCTTTTTTTTTCACAATTAGCAGAACTTATTGTGATGTTGTTCATAGGACACATTATGGTGTTACACAGGTGGTGACATCACTCGGAGTATAAGAGGGCTGCGCAGCAGGGGGGCGGTCTCTTCTACCACCTCTCAGCCTAGTGGGAGCGTCTGTATCATTACCATGAGTCTATAATAAAGTCCTGTGTAGTTCAAAATTTGCCTCATCATTGTTTCACGTTTTACGGACATAACATTTGGCGACAAGGATCAAGTATGGATGCTGGCGTGTCTTCAATTTGGCCGTTTTTGGAGTCTCCGGGAGAACCTCCAGTGCTTTGGGCAAGATGGTTTGCCATCTGTTCACTGCAGCCTTTACCATCTGTTCACTGCAGCCTTCGTCAGAAGTGTCGACACTTCTGACGAAGGCTGCAGTGAACAATTGAAACATGTAAAGAAGGTAAAAACATCTTTCTATTTTTGTCTTTAATAAGAACAAAAGGTAAATAAACAGGTAATTCTGGTCCACAATTTAGGTATGGAAGGACAGCGTATCCTTGCCACCTTGGGTGCTAGCAATAGCTTCGAGGACGTGGTTGAGCTACTGGTGCAACATTTTCACATGCCTGCATCGAGTCATCATCATTGGCCATCATCGAGTCCATCCTCACCTCCTCCATAACTGTGTGGTATGCAGGAGCCACTGCCAGGGACAGACTAAGGCTGCAGCGCGTCGTGCGCACTGCTGAGAAGGTGATCGGCTGCAAGCTCCCATCTCTCCAGGACCTGTACATCTCCAGGACCCGGAGGCGTGCTGGCCGGATCATAGCCGATCCTTCACACCCTGGTCACGTACTGTTTGCCCCCCTCCCCTCAGGTAGAAGACTTCGGTCCATTCGGACTAAAACCTCCCGGCACATGAATAGCTTTTTCCCCTCTGCCATCAGACTGCTGAACATTAAGTGACTTATTGACTCTCGTGCACTATGTACAGCAGCTCAACTAGACTCATGACATTCATCACTGTTTTTCTGTTGCATTATCAACTGCACTGTGGTACCCCATATTATCTGCTGCTTGCTAATTTATTTAAAACTGCCTTGACTAGTATTACTCATTATTACTATTATTATTATTATTATTATTATTACTTATTTTTCTACACTTATTGCACGTTTTTAGTCCTTTAGTTTTTTAGTTTATCTCTTTATCTCATCATGTTTTTAATGTTGCAGCATGGCACCGAGACAAATTCCTAGTTTGTGTACTACATGAACAATGGCAATAAATCTGATTCTGATTCTGATTCTGATTCTGATTCTGCAAACGTCATCGTCCGGAGGATTCAGTTTTGGCAGCGCCCCTAGCGGATCGGTGAGTCAGTGCAACATTATGTCGCGGACCTGCGGCAGCTGGCTGAAGACTGCCAGTTTGGTGATTTGGAGGAAGAAATGGTCCGCGACCAGTTGGCGGAGCACACACTTTGCTCGTCAGCATGGTCGAGACTTCTAACGTACTCCGGCGAACTGACGTTAGCCACAGCTGTGGAGATAGCTCAGCAATGCAAAGCAGTGGACAAATTATCGCGCGACCTCGGTGAGAGAGCTATGCTACACCGCTCTGACTCACAATCAATGGCACAGGCTGTGGACCCGGACAGCGAAGATAGCGAACAAGAGGAATGCACTGCAGCTGTGAAGATAAGGTCCAGGTGTTTGGGTTGTGGGTCCAATAAACACCGGTGCAAGGCTAGAGAGTGTCCGGCAAGAGGTAAACGCTGTGGAAAGTGTGGTTACCTGCATCATTTTGCCAGGGCCTGTAATAGGTTCGAGCGAGGGGAACAGCGACATAAAGTGGATACCCCTGCTCCAACTCCTACCGTGATTCACACCATCTCTCCAAGCACAGATGGCCGTACATACTGTATGGTGAAATTAGATGGCGAGGAGGTGCCATTGCTGGTGGACACGGGCACGGTGAGGTCCGTGCTGAATTGGCCTACTGTGAGGAGTTTTTTTCCCCACATCACCGAGTGAGAGGTCTTTCAACGCCATTTTGTGGATATTGTGGAAATAGACTGTCCATTGTGGCTTCGCTGGAATTGACGGCTAGATACAAGGCAGCGGAGGCAGCCAACCTGCAGTTTGTAGTGACCGCCAGTGGAGCGATTGTGATGGGCTGCGAACTCTTCTATGGACCTGGCTTCACGATCACCAGTGGTAGTAGAGAGGAGTGGTCGGGCTGTGGCTTGTGGGACCGCCCGGTTCCATGGGTGTTGGATGACACAATATGAGACGAACCTTGGCCTAGTGTTCTGGGAGATGAGCAGGACCAACCCCACCCAGGGCCATCGCGGGAGAGTTCCGGCGCCAGAGTCCAAGTTGCCCTAGCTGAGGGAACTGGGCGGCGTGGTGGGATGCCCGTGACGGCGGGTGGAGCTGAGTGGCTGGCCCAACCTGCCTCCGGAGTTTGGCTGGGAGGTACCGAGAACCAGGGGGTCACAACGGCTTCGCCAGCGTCTAAAATGAAAGCGAGCGGGGCAGGACCTGCTGGCACGGTGAGACGACGTACCAATCAGGAACTCTGGAAGCCGAGTAGGGCTTCTCTGGGGGTCGCTGATGTGGCCCGGCCCAGAGAAGAGGCCCAGTCGAGAGCGGTTTGAGGAAAATGGAAATGACAGAAGGACCAGGAGCGGCTGCAGGTGGTGGCTGTTCAGGAGGACAGCTACCCCCAGCTGTCTGATGGCTCATGGAGACATCTTAACATATTGCGGCATGCCACTGATGAGAAGGAGGTGTCCTGGCATTGGCGTGGGTCATTTCCAGGCGTAAAGAAGAGAAGATGCCCTGGACAGGACCCGCCTGACGGGTCTCCGGGGGGTGGTTTCTCCATGGAGACTGTACGGTGGTGGGGGGCAATGGGGCAATTACATGATATTATGGTGTGAATTGCCCTGGTTATATTATAGTTGTGTTAATGTGTTCTTTGCATGGTTGAATCTGAATAATAATTAAGTCATTTAATGGAGTGATACCTGTTCGTATATATGTTGTACTATGGGGATTGTTTTATGTTTTATCTTAGGAACACAGCGATTTTAGGTTTAATGGACTACATATTTATAAAAGATGGCAGAATAATCCGTCTAGCTGAGTGGGGGGGTGGGACAGTAGTCCATCTGTCTCCCCCTAGCTTTAGTTGGTTGTTTGCATGGTTAGGCCTTAATTATTTCTGTTTACTCTTAGTGTGTGATTCGGGCTCTAAATTTGGGAGGGTCTTCATTGTGTGTGTGTTTTGGACCTTTTTGAAGGGGGGTGATGTTGTTCATAGGACACATTATGGTGTTGCACGGGTGGTGACGTCACCCGGAGTATAAGACAGCTGCGTGGCAGGGGGGCGGTCTCTTCGACCACCTCTCAGCCTAGTGGGAGCATCTGTATCATTACTGTGAGTCTAATAAAGTCCTGTGTACTTCACCATTCGCCTCATCATTGTTTCACGTTTTACGGACAAAACACTTATGTCCTTAAGAAATCTGAATGTTGTTTATGCAGTGTAAAGTGTGTGACAGAGAATAGCTGAGTTCCTCTGTCAGTCAGGTTTTAAAGGTACAATGAAATCAAATTCAGAAAAAGTAGATATTTTCTACATTGAATCTTTTACATACTGTAGTAATTAGGTGTGGAAGCGAATTATTTCAGACAAGTTACTTTTGCTGTACATTAACAACAGGTACTTAAGGAACAACATATCTGACTGACACACAAATATTAAAGCATCAAACAATAAAAAAGGCAACAGCTAAAAACAAGGCTGTCATCAAAGAGTTGCACCCAGAGCCCTTCTGAGATGCTGTATGAGTGAGCAGCTGTCAAAATTTTATACTTATTTAAATCAGTCAATTAATCAATCAAATTCTGACAATGTTTTAGAATTTTATATTTATGGATGTAGTTTGGTAATACTACAAAAAACATGAGTGAAGTTGGCTCAGCCATTTCCTTGAAATAATAGAAAACAGTGCAGTTTGTTAATGCTACAGCTAGGCCTGTTATGATAATTTAGTGTTGGGCCATCAGGGGAGCAAGGCCTTCTCTGCTGGTCTAAACACTATCACAATCACTGACCTACTTTTTTTTTAAATTATATATTTATTCCATGAGAATGTATTAAATTGTTCCCATCAGTTCATTCTCTTCATTTCATAACTTTTCTCTTGGCTGCACTACTTCCTGTAGTGTATGTGTATTTTAGAGTTTTTGTCCAATCATATTTCAGCCATCATGTATCGCCAGGGTCAAAGGAATCTGCCTTGAGGCCTTCAGGAATCAAGAGTGCAGGTGTCTGTAGCTTAAAATAAAGACAGACTGTTGTTGCCATAGACAGATATTTGAAAATCTACTGTAAGCATACAAACTGTGATATTATGTAACTGCCTTCAACTGATGCTCTGGACAGAGAGACGCGGCCATGATATGGCACAGAAATTTTTTGTAGAGATTTCCAATTCTAAGTCCCTAGGGGTTGCATTGCTCTATGGTGACTTCTCTGAGAGAAATTGTGATATTTTTTTTGTTTGTTTCCCCCAAGGACTGTAAATAAGAGAAACGTTATATACTGATGCTTTTAAATGATGTAACAGTTTGATCATTTTGAAGGACATTATTTTTTGACAGAAGAAATCTGACAGACAAAAGTAACATTAAATATTTCAATTCATTTCTTGTCAGTCAATAATGAATGAACGAATGAATGAATGAATGAATGAATTTTTATTTCGGATAGATTAAAAGTCAAGATTAAAAGAAAAGAACAGAATAATATAACAAGACTTCCGGTCTGGACGCCATGGTGATAGCAACTTAACGCTGAAGCTCCCAGACCCAATCCAAGGAAAACATCTTCAAAATCAGACTTAACGGATTTTTGGAAGAATAAAAATCAAAAGACAAAAACACCATGCCTAACCAAAAAGAGAAGAAACTGACATTCCCCAGGTCAGGACGCGCAGCGGCCGCAGAATCTGAACCGGAGGACCTCCGTTCAGAAGACGAGGAGCTGGACCTAGCTAACAAAAAGGTTAGCTTGAAATCGCTATTTGATGAATTACGACGATTTCGGGCCGAATTTCATGAATTCAGAGAGGAATTAAGAAGGACGAACAGCAGAATGGACCAGGCCGAAAACCGAATTTTGGAAGCTGAAGAAAGAATAAAAGTGCTTGAAGATTCTATGCTGGATTTACACAAAAAACAGTCAAGGCTGGAGGCTAAGCTAACCGACCAAGAAGGAAGACAAAGACGAAACAACATCAGAATTCACGGTCTGAAAGAAAGAGCTGAAGATAGTTTCAACACAATGGCGGAATGCGTGGAATCCTTATTGAGAGAGAAGTTGGATATTCCACAAACCACCAATTTGAAGATAGAAAAGGCCCATCGTACATTAGCCGCAAAGCCAGCGGCAGAAGCGCCCCCACGTTCGGTGGTGGTAAGATTCCCCGATTTCAAAATAAAACAAGAGGTTGTAAGACGGGCTTGGCAGAAAAAAGGATTTATGCATCAAGAGAGAAAAGTCTTCGTGGAGCATGATTACGCCCCGGAGGTTCTTAAAAAGCGACGGGAATATAAAAACATGTTAAAACCATGGGACAACTTACAGGGGTAAGAGAGGGCCCTCAACACGTAACAGAGTTTGAGGAATTTCCCTCAGAGCCTACACTCCATCAGGGCTCTTACAGGGTCTTTAAAGAGACCCCAGCTCAGGAAGTTTTTTTGACAGTTTTTTGTTTTAAAGTTTCGTACACTATGTTCTTAATGTTTTTTATGTTCTTAATGTTCTTTCAGTTTCTGAGTAGCAAAAAAGAGGGCCACCACACTGTTATACTAAATAAGAAAATACAATGGAGAAACAGGGTGTAACCAAAATAGCCTCATATAATGTAAAAGGGATCCTGAATCCAGTTAAAAGATCCAAGATTCTACGCAAAATGAAAAAAGACAAAGCAGAAATAATATTTTTACAAGAAACCCACCTAACAGACGTGGAACACACTAAACTCAATAGACAAGGGTTTAAAATGATCTCTTCATCTTCATATAAGTCAGGGAGGAGGAGGGGAGTAGCGACATTGATATCAACCAAAATTACATTTGAAAAAAAATCAGAACACAAAGATAAAGAAGGGAGGTACAGTTTGGTAATTGGGCGGCTAGAGGGAGAAGATATCACCCTGCTGAATGTATATGCACCACCAGGGGCTAAATGGAAATTTTATAAAAATGTATTCGACCTAATGATAACTAAAGCCCAAGGTTTAGTGATATGTGGTGGAGACTTCAATCTAAGACTGAATCCATACTGGGATGCAACAGGTAATTCTTCACATCAAAATAACACTCAAAATAGGAAAACTCGGATGCTATTAAAAGAAATGGGAATCTGTGACGTATGGAGGGAATTCAACCCCAATGTAAAAAATTATACTTTTTATTCAACGCCACATTCATCTTACTCAAGGATTGATTACTTTTTTATGTTTAATAGAGACATTGGAAGAGTAAAAACATGTAAAATAGGACTGATGGATCTCTCTGACCACAGTCCGATCTATATGGACTTAAACATCCAAAAATACACAAATAATACATTTTCCTGGAGGTTGAATTCAAATGTCCTGAAAGGACCACTGAAAGATGAATTGGAATCAGATATTCTCAGATATTTGGAAGAAAACGATAATGGAGAAGTATCCCCTTTAATACTGTGGGATGCGTGCAAAGCTGTAATAAGGGGAAAAATTATTGCAAAACTGGCAACCCAAAAGAAACTGAGACAAGAAAAACTAATCACACTAGAGTCAGAACTCAAGAACCTAGAAAAAGAACACAAAGACAACACTCATTCTAATGGCTCGCTCAAGATTAAAGAAATTAAAAATCAAATAAATGAGATCTACACAATAGAAATCCAGAAGAAACTTACATTTCTGAAACAAAAACACTATGAAGCAGGCAGTAAATCGGCAAAATTACTAGCCTACAAATTGAGGAAACAACAAAAAGAAAGAGCAATCTACAAAATCAGAGACCCAGTATCAAAGGAAATAAAATTCAGAATTCAGGATATTCTTAAAAGCTTCGAGAATTACTATAAGAACTTATACTCCCACAAAAAACATAAAAACGCATCCGAGACATTCCTAAACACATTAAACCTTCCCCAACTTACGGAATCACAAAATAAAACACTACTGTCAGAAATACAACCTAAAGAATTGGAAAAAGCAATTATGAAACTTAAAGCTAACAAATCCCCAGGAGCAGATGGCTATACAGCAGAATGGTACAAAACCTTTAAACAGCAACTATCTCCTCTCCTCCTGAAAACATTTAACTATGTCCTCCACACAGGGGAAATCCCCCCTCCTGGAGAGAAGGGGTCATTGCAGTTATACCCAAACCTGAAAAGGATAAACTAGAATGCTCCAACTACAGACCAATCAGTGTATTAAATCAGGACTATAAGCTTTTTACCATTATCCTTGCCAAAAGGTTAGAAAACATACTGACAGACTTAATTCACTTAGACCAAACAGGTTTTATAAGACAAAGACAGACACAAGACAACATTTGACGCACTTTACACATAATTCATCATATAAAAAAATATAACTTAAATGCAGTCATATTGGGATTAGATGCTGAAAAAGCATTCGATTCGGTTGACTGGTCTTTCCTATATAGAATCTTATCCAGTTTCAATTTTCATAACAACTTCATTAGAACTATACAGGCATTATATAAAAAACCAACAGCTAAAATAAGGATTAACAGTAATTTATCATCATCTTTTGAGCTGGAAAGAGGATGTCGTCAAGGCTGCCCCCTGTCTCCACTGCTCTTTGCAATCTTCATAGAACCTCTGAGCCAATGGATAAGACAAAATCAAGAAATTCAAGGTATTACACTTGGTCAGAAGGAACATAAAATAGCACTCTTTGCTGATGACATTTTAATATACCTAGGGCAGCCAGACACTTCTTTACCAGAACTAATCTCAGTTTTTTCAGACTATGGAGATTTATCGGGGTACAAATTAAACATGCATAAAACCCAAGTTTTAACATTCAACTATGACCCAAATCATTATTCACTAAGTGAACTCAAAACTAACTGGGAGTTGGAATCTATGAAATATCTGGGGGTCAATATCCCGAAACAACTCGACAAAATTATAACACTAAACTATGATCCACTGGTGACAAAAATAAAATCTGACCTAGCAAGATGGAATATGATACCATTCTTAGGTACTGCACAAAGAATTGAAGCAGTCAAAATGAATATACTTCCACGTCTTGTATACCTTTTCCAAACAATACCGGTAGAACCTCCCAAAAAAACATGGCAGGAGCTGGACAGAAGGATCTCAAGATTCATATGGCAGGGCAAGAGACCTAGAATCAGATATAGAACCTTACAGCTAAACAAAGACAAAGGTGGGCTCACGCTGCCAAATATCAGGGACTATTTTAAAGCCGCACAAATTAAAACTTTAGTAGAGATATGTAACCCAGTCTACACTGCACAATGGAAGGAGATCGAATGCCAAATAACAAGTGACATCCCCCTACAGGCGATAATAGGGAACAATGCCTTACCTAAACTCTTGAATAACACTAACCCATGGATAGAGACCCCGCTAAAAATTTGGTTTAAGATAGTCAGAGAGAATCAAGCTAAAGAGCCCTATCGACTTCTGCAATGGATTGCCTATGATCAAGACTTTACCCCCAATAAAACAGACACTAGAGTTAAAGAGTGGAAAGAGAAAGGGCTGATAAAATATTACGATTTTTTTTAAGGGGCAAACTTTAAGAAGTTTTGAAGATTTGAAAAAACAAGGTCTAATAAATCAAGATCTTTACAGGT
This sequence comes from Pholidichthys leucotaenia, assembly GCA_020510985.1. NCBI lineage: Eukaryota > Metazoa > Chordata > Actinopteri > Cichliformes > Pholidichthyidae > Pholidichthys > Pholidichthys leucotaenia. Next base: position 45,005,391 of record CM035844.1, on the reverse strand, counting down.
TCTTTCAGCTTAGACACCACATAAACAATATACTTAAAAAGGAGGATTTGGCAAGGGCCCAGTCAGGTGTTCTGAAGGTCTTCTTAATGGCATATAAAGGGATCCCAGGGATCAGATACATTTCTAAAATATACCAAGGTCTTCAAGACTTAAAAGGAGACAACACATCATGTATAAAAGAGAGATGGGAAAAAGAGGGGAATTTCACTTTACAATTGGAAATATGGGAAAAGCTAAATAAACAGCAATGGAAAAGTACCTCATCCCTGCAGTGGAGAGAATTTGGATGGAAAAATTTGGTAAGATTTTTCAGAACACCTGCACAAAACAAATTTACCCATAAGGGGTTTAACTGTTGGGGCTTGTGTGGTGAAAAGACTGCAAATCATTTTCATGTGTTTTGGTCATGCCCAGTTATCCACCAATATTGGACCAATGTACAGACAATATTGGGGAAAATATTCAAAATAACAGTTCCCTTTTCTTTTGTAACTTTGTATTTGGGTTTACTACCAGACTCATTGCAAAGACAAGGAGATAAATACTTATTCAATGTTTTAATATTGGCAAGTAAAAAAGCCCTAACTAAAAAATGGATGCTGAAGGACTGTCCTACACCTGAAGATTGGATTAACGTGATTCAAGACATTTACTCGATGGAAAAGTTGACATTCGCACTGAGACAGGACATGGATGGGTTCATGAACTTTTGGCAACCCTGGATCGCATATGTGTCTTCCATTAGATCTAATCTTTGACAAATACCATTTCAATAATGGTCCCGCTCTTTGTTCCAAAGCTACTCAGATGCTCTTTTACTTTTAATTACTTAATTTTCTGTTTGTTTGTTTTTTGCTGTTCTGTTTGTTTGTTTGTTTGTTTGTTTTATTTTATTCTCTTTAATTTCACTTTTTCTTTCACTTTAAAAAAAAAAAGGGGTGTTGTAATAATTATCCTACCAATGTTGTCAAATAGCAAAAAATAAGGGAACGTGTGACGAAAATGTAAACAATGCAATGCTGTAATGACCTGTATACCCTTTACAAAAACTTAAATTAAAAAAAAGAATAATATAACAAAGCGGGAAAAAAATCTTACAAGGTCAAATTAAACAATAACTCCTCTGATTATACAGTTCAACAAGAGTTATCCAACATGGGTGATGGCTGAAGCCGCAGCTTATATTGCCCACCCATTTTCCATCCAAGAATTCAAAAGGAAAACAAAACAAGAGCGATTACAATTCAGAACAAAACTAAGACAAAACGTGACAAAAAAAAACTAAGCAACAACACAATATAGACTGAATATAATAATTCTTATGTGATTTTACACGTCATCTTGTATATATATTTGGAGTATTTCTACCTTTAGTTTTTGTTTAAATTGTCCAAGCGTTGTACATGATTTTAATTCAGGTCCAAAAGCGTTCCACAGTCTGACTCCTTGCACTGAGACACAGTGTTGCTTGGTGGTAGTTCTCACTGAAGGTTTTTGAAATATACATGTTCCTCTGAAATGATATTGTTTCTCCCTTATTTGGAACAACTTTTGGATATTTGCGGGCAGTGATAAATTCTTCACTTTAAACATTATTACTGCAGTTTTAAAGTCAACCAGATCTTTCAACTTGAGAGCTTTTAATTTAAGAAAAAGTGGGTTTGTTGGTTCCCTGTAAGCAGCTTTGTTTATTATTCTAATAGCTCTCTTCTGAAGCATAAAGATTAGATATATGTTTGTTTTATACTCTATGTATTTCCCCATACTTCAGTACAATATGTCATGTATGGGAGTATTAATGAATGATACAAAGTATATAGTGTGGGTTGATTCAACAAATATTTCACTCTGTGTAGTATTGCAATTGATTTAGATATTTTACCTTTAATATAATTAATATGCGACTTCCAACATAGTTTATTATCAATTATTACTCCAAGAAATTTAATTTTGGATACCCTTTCAATCTCTACACCATTTATACTGAGTTTAGATACTAAGTTGTTGTGATGGTTGTTAAAAATTGTAAATTTTGTCTTACTTAAATTGAGCGTTAATTTGTGTGAATCAAACCACAGTTTAAGCTTTCCTATTTCCTTTCCAAGTGTATCCAAAAGTTGTTCCAAATTGCTTCCACTGCATAATAAATTAGTGTCATCTGCAAACAATATTAAATCCATTTTTCTGAAACTTTACATATGTCATTTATATACATATTGAATAACAATGGCCCCAAAACTGAACCCTGTGGGACTCCACAAGTAACGTTCAGTAACTGTGAGTTTTTGCTACCAACACATACATACTGATATCTGTTCTTTAAGTAACTACATAACCAGGACAGTGCTACCCCCCTAATACCATAATTTTGTAGTTTCTTTAATAATAATTTATTGATCCATTGTATCAAACGCTTTTCTAAGATCCAGGAATATCCCAACTAAATACTCTTTATTTTCAACGACAGTTGATATTTTTTTCTATAAATTCCATTAGAGCAAATGCAGTTGTCCTCTTGTGTCTGAACCCATATTGCTGCTCACACAATAAATTATTCTTCATTATTCATCTTCTTCCGCTTAATCCTTTTCGGGTCGCGGGGGCGCTGGAGCCTATCCCAGCATCTTTGGGCGAGAGGCAGGGTGCACCCTGGACAGATCACCAGTCCATCGCAGGGCCAACACAGAGAGAAAGACAACCATTCACTCTCACAGTCATACCTAAGGACAATTTAGAATCCCCAGTTTGATGCCAATTAACCTAACTTGCATGTTTTTGGCATGTGGGAGGAAACCAGAGAAATCTTGGAGTAAACCCACGCAGACACGGGGAGAACATGCAAACTCAGCACAGATCACTGTTGGTCGGGGGCTAATATTCTTCATTATGAAGTTGTCAATTCTCTCACAGAATATTTTTTCAAGTATCTTAGAAAATTGCGGCAATAGTGAAATAGGTCTGTAGTTTGAAAATTCCTCTCTGTCACCTGTCTTGTATATCGGAATTACTTTAGCTGTTTTCATTGCATTGGGAAATATACCTGTTTGGAGAGACAGGTTACAAATATACGTCAGTGGCTTCACTAAGCATTCAATGATAGTTTTGACTAAAAGCATGTCAATACCATCACAATCCGTAGATGTTTTACTTTTAAACGATTTAATAATTTCAATGGCCTCTCTCTCGTCTGTGTTCTTTATGAAAATGGAGTCTTTTATAGCAATGTTTTTGCTTTTTGTATCACCTGCAGATGCCGTAATGGATATTTCTCGAGCCAAATTAGGACCAATGTTAACAAAAAATTTATTAAATTCATCTGAAGGTGAGACTGCATTCATACTCTGAGTCGTTTTTTGTTTTGTTTTGTTTTTTTTTTGAAAGATTGGTTGGGTAGCTTGTATTTCTGTTTTTATTTCCAAGAATATTGTTAAGTATTGTCCATGCATTTTTAATGTTATCTCTGTTTTTCTCCAGTTCTTTACTGTAATAGTCTCTTTTACTACATCTCATTATATATATTAACTTATTTTGTATGTTTTATACCGCTGCTCTGCTTCTTTTGTCCTTTTCTTTAGAAAAGCTTTATATAATGAATTTTTCTTTTTACTCGTTTTTTGTAATCCTTTGGTTAACCATGGCTTGTCAACAAATTTCTGTTTAAGCTTTTTCGTTACTAATGGACAGTTTTTTTTTCATAAAGAATGGTTACAATGTTCATGAATGAGTCATAGGCTTCATTTACATCTGATACATAGACTTTTGTCCAGTCTTACTTCAGCAGGTCTTCTTTAAAAGAACTGATTGCATTTTGTGATTTGTATCTGAAAGATTTTAAAGTTTTTTTTCTGTATTGGCCCCCATGTGGCCATGGATAAGTGCAAAGACTGGCAAATGGTCACTTATGTCATTTATCAATAATCCACTTTCTATTTTCTTATCAATAATATTAACAAACAGGTTATCAAAAAGTGTAGCAGTGTGAACTGTGATTCTACTGGGATGTGTTATTGTGGGATATAGACTCATACTGTACATGGAATTCATGAACTCTGTAATTACATTTTGTTGAAATGGATTTAGTAAATCAATATTGAAATCTCCACAGATTACCACCATTTTCTTACTAGTTATATTATTGTACAGCTCGACTAATTTATCTCTGAATGTCTCAATGCAAGTTCCCGGCATTCTCTATATACAACTTATAATTAGATTTTTTGTTTTATCTTGGTCAGTCTCAACAGTAACACATTCCAGAATCCCTGGTAGTGCAAAGGACATTCCATTTACAAGTTTATACCTATACAGGTCATCGATAAACAGTGCAACACCACCACCCTTTTTTTGAGATATATTAATATAAAACATCTGATATCCCTCTATTGCCATCAGAGAAGCTTGCTCTTCATTAAGCCAAGTTTCAGAGACTGCAATAGCTGTAAATTTTCTATTTAGCTGTTTTAAATAGTTCTGAATCTGTGGAAAGTTTTTGTTAAGACTTCTGCTGTTGAAGTGTATTATTGATAGTTTACCATCTAATTGCACTTGACTTTTGAATTGCTTTTCAGTATAATATTCACAGTGATTATGAATATTATTGAAGAAGTGGTTATCAGGATCAATATTCTCCATCTCTTGTAGTTTATGCTCAGCATAATGGCATATTTTCAGAGTCTGAATTTCCTCACTCTGTGTCAAATGACTTCCTCCAACTGGGGATGATTGATGTCTACTAAAGTCAGTCATAAGTTTTTTGTTTTGTTTTTTTTTTAAAGTACATTGACATGGTGTGTCACAAAAGAACTGTTCTTGCTGTGTGTGTGGATATGGATTATCATAGTCTTTTAATTTTCTTAATCAATGTTTATCTACGTATATTTATTTAAGTCAGTGAGATCTCTTATTATTATGGCCTTTGCTTCCTCAGGTGTTCCGTTTAGTTTGATACAAACTCTACAGTTTCTTGTCCATGTGACATGGTTAGTGACCCAGGAGACAGACGCTGACACGAGTTGATAACAGACAATTATCTTTTATTAATAAAGTGTGAGTGTACTGTGTGAATGGATGAGTGTGTGGTCGTCTGGTCACTGGAGCTGAGCACGTTTTGTGGCAACCTGGCAACCCTGGAACATACAAGCACAAATGATTACTGCTGCTCATTAGCATTAGAGACTTTGTGCTGGCAATGCTTACTTGCAGGTCCCACAGTGTAAGTCTCGCTGGCTCCTTGTGCCCGTGAGTTGTGGTGCTCGTGGTGCCCGGTGTAGTGGGGGTGAGGAGGAACTCCGAGGTGGAGGGGATAGCGCCCCGTCAGCTGATGAGGATTGTCCACCGCCTGGGAGGTCCACCTGTGCACAGGGGAGAGAACTAGCAGAGGTTGAGTGCTGGGATTGCTTACTTGGCTTGGCTTGGCGTGCGCTTCTTGACTTGTGGTCGAGATCTCGGCGCATTACGTGGTAAGGATGACAGACGACTCCGTGCCGAGGAGTCCGCGGGTCGAGCCTTTAAAGCTCGCTGATTGCCACCTGCTGGAGTGAGCGCAGCTGAGGATGATGATAATGATGACGGCCTAGCGGCCATCATGACAGTCCTCCCCCCTCTAGAGGTGCCTCCAGGCACCTGCCCAATCCTACCTGGATGTGCCCGATGGAAATCGCGGATCAATTGCTTGTTGAGGACCAACGCAGGGCGAATCCAGGAGCGATGCTCAGGACCAAAACCCTCCCAGTCCACCAAATACTGAAGGCCCCGACCCCTCCTGCGGACATCCAGGATTGCCGTCACCCCCCAGGCCGGATGGCCATCGATCATCCTAGGGGGGGCAGGAGCCGCGGGGGGCAGGCACAGTGGGTCGGCGATGAAGGGCTTCACCTGGGAGACGTGAAAGGTGGGGCAGATGCCCATGTGAGAGGGGAGAGCAAGGCGCACAGACACAGGGTTGACAATGCGGGCAATGACAAAAGGACCGATGAAGCGCTTGGTCAGCTTGCGCTTCTCGGCCGGCACACTGATGTTTTTTGTGGACAACCAGACCTTCTGACCCACCTTATAGTCCGGGGCAGGTCTCCTGTGATGGTTGGCCACTTGGATGTTACGTTCCGTGGTTCTCAGGAGGGCTCTGCGAGTGATGGACCAAATCCGCTGACAGCGCCTGGCGTGAGCCTGCACCGATGGAACCGCTACCTCCTTCTCCTCCTCAGGGAACAATGGTGGATCGAACCCCAAAGATGCCTTAAAAAGGGACATTCCCGTGGCAGAGGACACCGTGGTGTTATGGGCGTACTCTATCCATGGCAGATACGTGCTCCAAGAAGAGGAGCAGGAGGAGATGACGCAGCGCAGCGCGGCCTCCAGCTCCTGATTAGCCCGCTCGCACTGGCCGTTGCTCTGCAGGTGGTATCCAGAGGAGAGACTGGCCGTGGCCCCCAGTACCGTGCAGAACGCCTTCCAGACTTGAGAAACAAACTGTGGACCTCGATCCGAAACGATGTCAGCGGGGATCCCGTGAAGACAAACCACATGAAGGACGAGAAGGTCCGCTGTCTCCCGCGCCGATGGCAACCCCCGGAGAGGCACAAAGTGGGCAGCTTTAGAAAAGTGGTCCACTATCATCAAAACCGTTGTAAAATGGCCAGAGGGGGGCAAACTGGTCACGAAGTCCATGGCTACATGAAGACCAGGGGCGGGAGGGAACGGGCAGAGGGTGCAGAAGGCCCGCCGGGGCTGATGATGACGTCTTCCCAGTGGCGCACTGAGCGCAGGCCCAGACATAGTTGTTAACGTCCTTCCTCAAACCTGGCCACCTAAAGGTCCTCTGGAGGAGATCGGTGGTTTGACCCACACCTGGATGACACGCCAGCTTAGACGTGTGGCCCCACTTAATTACCTGGCCTCTGACCGAGCGAGGAACGAACAGGCGACCCGGGGGCCCCCCACCCGGATCAGGCTCCACCTCCTGCGCTCTTCTGACCTTATCGCAGATTTCCCAGGACAACGCACCCACCACACAGGAGGACGGCAGGATGGTCTCCTCCTGCTCATCAGAGGATGGCACGTCAAACTGCCTCGAGAGGGCGTCAGGCTTACCATTCTTGCTTCCCGGCCGGTATGTGATGGTAAAGTTGAACTGGCCGAAGAAAAGAGACCAGTGGGCCTGACGTGCGTTCAACCGCTTGGCCGTCCTGAGGTACTCAAGGTTGCGATGGTCAGTCCAAACGACAAACGGCTGGGCAGCCCCCTCCAGCCAGTGCCTCCATTCCTCCAGGGCGAGTTTCACGGCCAGCAGCTCCCTGTCTCCAATGCTGTAGTTTCTCTCAGCGGGCGTCAGGCGATGGGAGAAGTATGCGCAGGGCTGGATCTTACCATCCGTCGGTGAGCACTGCGAGAGTACGGCCCCAACCCCTGAATCCGAGGCGTCCACCTCCACCAGACACTGCAGCTCCGGGTCCACCTGGGTCAACACACGGGCCGAAGCGAACTCCTCCTTCAGTCTCCCGAACGCCATGGCAGCCTCCTCACTACAGCGAAAAGGGACCTTCGGGGATGTGAGCGCAGTCAGGGGCCGGGCAATGTTCCCAAAGTTAGGCATGAACCACTGGTAAAAATTGGCGAACCCCAGGAACCCCTGCAGCTGCTTCCTAGACGTGGGAGTGGGCCAGTCCGTCACTGCCTTGACCTTATCCGGGTCAGGAAGCACCTGATTTCGAGCGATGATAAACCCGAGGAAGGAGGTCCGGTCCGTGTGGAATTCACATTTTTCCGCCTTGACGAACAGCTGGTTCTCCAGGAGGCGCTGCAGGACCCGCCACACATGCACCTGGTGCTTCTCCAACGTGCGCGAGAAGATGAGAATATCATCAAGGTACACGAAGACGAAGGAGTTAAGGAAGTCCTGGAGGACGTCGTTGATTAGGCGCTGGAACACCGCCGGAGCATTGGTTAACCCAAACGGCATCAACAGATACTCGAAGTGGCCGCTTGGGGTCCGGAAAGCGGTCTTCCACTCATCGCCCTCTCGAATTCGCACCAGGTGATAGGCGTTCCACAGATCCAATTTGGTAAACCAGGACGCCCCCTGGAGGGAGTCGAAGGCAGTGTTCATCAGAGGAAGTGTGTATTTGTCCTTCTCATTGAGGCCTCGAAAGTCGATGCAGGGATGCAGCGAGCCATCCTTTTTCCCCACGAAGAAGAACCCTGCACCCACGGCCGAGGATGAGGGACGAATGATACCGGATGCCAGAGACTCCTTAATATATGTATCCATAGCCTCGCGCTCCGGGGCGGACAGGCTGTATAGGCGGCTCGCCGGGAGAGGGGCCCCAGCCTTGAGATTAATTGTGCAGTCATACGGACGATGGGGGGAAGGGACAGCGCCCGTGACTTGCTGAAAACCGGACCTAGGTCGTTATAGACGTCGGGTACCTTGGACAGGTCCGGGGGAGGCGTCGAGGGTGGAGGCATCGGGACCGAGGGGGCACACACCGCCGACTGGAGGCAGGCACTCAGGCAGAACGAGCTCCAAGCCGTGATTCTCCCACCCTGCCAGTCAAAAGTGGGGTTATGTAGCCACAGCCAAGGATACCCCAGGATGACGGGTGAAGAGGAGATGGGCAAAATTAGGAACTGTATTTCCTCACGGTGATTCCCAGAGACGATAATGGACACAGGGGCCGTCTGGTGGGACACTGATGTCAATGACGCCTTGGACAGGGTGACAAGATTGACAGGTGGGCGTAAGGGCTGACAGCTGAGGCCCATCAGGGTTGCCAGGTCTCTGGAGATGAAATTCTGCTCAGCTCCAGAGTCAACTAAGGTGTGTGTGGTGTGTTCCTTGTGCTTGTGGAATAGCCTAATGGGGATGTGACAACTGGTGAGGGGGTTTTCCTGATCTTTGTCCGCGAATCCCCCTACTGTGATCCGCGGACCTCCCCCTTTTAACCGGTTCGGGCATTCAGCCACCCCATGTGACCCGTTACCACAGTAGAAACACAACCCCTGCTCCCTGCGGCGCTGTCTTTCAGCCGCTGTAATTTCCGATTGCCCCACAAACATGCCCTCCTGCTCCGGAAGTTCCTCTGACGAGGATAGAGCAAGGAGGGAGGACCTAACTGAGCGAGGGCGAGGTTTACTTGAACAGGAAGCTGTTCGCTGTTCAGCCGCTCGCTCCCTTAGCCTACTATCTAAGCTGATGGTGAGGGAGATTAACTCCTCTAACCTGTCTGGTTTGTCCCGTGCCACTAGCTCATCCTTCAACTCAGGGCTAAGACTGCGGAGGAAGATTCCACAGAGCGCTGGTTCCCCCCACCCAGCTTCAGCAGCTAATACCCGGAAGTCAACGGAATAATCGGCAGCAGACCTGCTGCCCTGCTGGAGACTTAGCAACCGTTCGGTTAGCACCGCGCCCCGGTCTACATGATCAAACACTTCCATGAACTCTGCCACGAACTGCTGGTAAGTCAAAAGTGGATAGCTTGGTTTGGTCATGATGGTGTAAGCCCAATCTAAAGCTCTACCCCCCAGCAGGTTGATAATATATCCAATTTTGTTTAAATCTGTGGCAAAGTCCCCCGGGACGCGGAGAAACACTGACTCGCACTGCAACAAAAACCCTCGTGCCTCCCCGAGTTTTCCATTAAAACGAGCAGGGGTTGGCACGGGAGTGAGGCGATGTGCAGATGGTGGGTTAGTCTGGCTAGTAGCGGCAGCTGCTGAGGCGGAAGACGCCCCGCTGGCCGGGGGGAACGCCTGATGTCCTTCCAGGCGGTCCAGCCGGCTGTTAACTTGTGTTAATTGGTTTAAGATTACCGTCTGTTGGTGGGAAATCATATCAACTCGGGCGCTGAGTGTGTTTAAGCGGCGCGACAGTGCACTGTCTGCTGGGTCATCTTGACGGAGTCGTACTGACATGGTTAGTTTCTTAATCAATGTTTATCTACGTATATTTATTTAAGTCAGTGAGATCTCTTATTATTATGGCCTTTGCTTCCTCAGGTGTTCCGTTTAGTTTGATACAAACTCTACAGTTTCTTGTCCATGTGACATGGTTAGTGACCCAGGAGACAGACGCTGACACGAGTTGATAACAGACAATTATCTTTTATTAATAAAGTGTGAGTGTACTGTGTGAATGGATGAGTGTGTGGTCGTCTGGTCACTGGAGCTGAGCACGTCTTGTGGCAACCTGGCAACCCTGGAACATACAAGCACAAATAATTACTGCTGCTCATTAGCATTAGAGACTTTGTGCTGGCGATGCTTACTTGCAGGTCCCACAGTGTAAGTCTTGCTGGCTCCTTGTGCCCGTGAGTTGTAGTGCTCGTGGTGCCCGGTGTAGTGGGGGTGAGGAGGAACTCCGAGGTGGAGGGGATAGCGCCCCGTCAGCTGATGAGGATTGTCCGCCGCCTGGGAGGTCCACCTGTGCACAGGGGAGAGAACTAGCAGAGGTTGAGTGCTGGGATTGCTTACTTGGCTTGGCTTGGCGTGCGCTTCTTGACTTGTGGTCGAGATCTCGGCCAATTACGTGGTAAGGATGACAGACGACTCCGTGCCGAGGAGTCCGCGGGTCGAGCCTTTAAAGCCCGCTGATTGCCACCTGCTGGAGTGAGCGCAGCTGAGGATGATGATAATGATGACGGCCTAGCGGCCATCATGACACCATGTTGCTTGTATCTTGTTTTGTCTTTTCAGCATCCGTGCTTGCTGTGGTATTTCAGCAGTAGTCTTTGTTAAATGTTAATTTAGGTAAACTTCTGTTCCCCATAGCTTTCTGGCCTGCCTCAGTATGTCATTCTTTACCCTTCTGTTCACAAAGCGCATCACAATTGATTTCTTTGTTTTATAATCCTTTCTGGGTAAAGTATGACAGGCTGAAATTGCATTTACTTCAACCTTTATATTTCTGCTTTCAAGGAACTGAAGCACCTGGTTTTCCAGGGAGACTGATTCACTTAGGGGAGCTTCCTCACCTCTCATTCTTGTTGTAGCATTGGTATATGATTGGTATTTAATGTCTAGTCCACTAATAGTTAAATCATCCATACGAGAATATTGTTCAAGATCCTTGATGCGTCGCTCCAAGTCTGCAATTTTTTTTTTGTCTCTTTCCTTAATTGTTAATTTCAATTCTCGGACTTCCTCCATTAGCCCTAATAGTTTAAATTGTTGATTGGCCACTTTGGTCAGTTCTTCTGACATGAAGTTCGGAGATTTTTTTAATCTCTTCCATTTCTTCCTTCTTTGGTGGCATTTTTACTGGCCTGTTGATAATAAAACAATCTCTGCTGGTGTCGCCGGTATCCGATCCAGCCGACCTTGAATCCAGCTGGGGCCTCAGCTAGCCCTCTCCACTGCTAGTCCCGCTGCTTACCGCCGCTGCTTACCGCCGCTGCTTACCGCCGCTGTAATTGAGCTCCTGATTCAGCTCCTGTCCAGTCGGGGTGCCGGCAGCTCCTCCACCGAGCCCCGCCACCCACTGCCGCTGTAGTTGAGCTCCGGTCCAGCTCCTGTCCAGCTGGAGTCCTGGTAGCTCCTCCGCTGAGCCCCGCTGCCTACCGCCATCTTCCTCAGTAGTTCCTCTGCCGAGCCCCGCCGCTGTAATTGAGCTCCGATCCGGCTCCTATCCAGCTGAGGCCCCAGCTGCTCCTCCACTGATCCCCGGCTCCTACCGCCGCTGTAGTTGAGCTCCGATCCTGCTCCTTTCCAGCTGTTGCCTCGGTTAGTTCCTCCGCTGAGCCCCAATCACAAGATTCTAAGAATCTGTGCGGAAGGCTCAGCCGTCGTCTACCGGGCCGATGCCAGGTCAGTGAGACGAACCGGGGACAGAGTCGCTCCTTTGTATCGGTGTTAGCTATGACTAGCTATGGCATTAGCTATAACGATAGCATTAGCTTAGCACATCCCACGGCTCCTTCCATTCGTCCTTCTCTCCAGTAGACCAACAAAGCTCCAGTGAGTTTGGAGACTCAACCGTCATCTACCGGGCCAATGCCGGGTCAGTGGGCAATCATAATCTAATTGATGATTTAATCATAATCTAGAGTGATTAGAAAACTGTCAGAATAAGTTCTTCTGAGTGAAAAAAAAAGTTAATTTACAACCACCTCTAAAAATGTTTATTTTTATGATTTTATATAGTCTGTTTATCAAGAATTATATATATGTATATATATATTCTATTTTATATATTTTTATATATAAAATAAATTTTTAAATAAATTTTATATATATTTTTATATATAAAATTTTATATATTTTTTTTTTTTTCAGAGTATGAACAGGTTTTCAAATCTATGTTTTGTACTTTTGAAATCATTTGAATTTTATTACCTCCACCTTTTCTGTCTGTTAGGAGAATTATGCAAATATATAAATAAAATCCAGTTTCACAAAAATTTGGTGAAAGGGTGGAGACTAGACCACAGAAGTACCTGTTGTATTTTAGAGCTAGTCCCAGAAGTTGTTTTTTTTTTCACTTTTTTTTTTTGTCATTCTCTTTAATATCTTGATAACTGTGCACTAATTGTGATCAAATAAAATTCAGGCATATATGGAAAGAGAGTATCTATGTATGTGTACAGTAGGCTGTAATATAGGTCATACCACTGCTGCCAGGGCATATCCAGCAAGCTCTGCATTCCCAATGTGTCCACAGAATATGGTGGTAACAAATGGCAGGAGGTAGTTGAGAATTCGAGACAGCAGCTGCAGAAACAAACAAAAAAAGGTACTCATTTGCAAACATTGCCTCACTTATGAAGTGAACCAGATGCAACAGTTACTGCTATTAACTAGTTTTTGAGATTTGATCAGTACGTGGAACCTACAATGCCTCCATAAAGTTTTCAGACCCCTTCAATTTTTTCACATTTTGCAGTGCCATTAGCTTATTTGAAAATACATTATATTGTATCATTTTAGAAAAAGAGATAGGAGACTGCAAGGTGGTGGCAGGGGAGAGTGTTGCTAGGCAGCATTGGATGGTAGTCTGTAGGATGACTTTGCAAAGCAAGAAGAGGAAGACAGTGAAGGCAGAGCCAAAGATTAAGTGGGTGAAGTTATAGAAGGAAGATTGCACAGAGTTCAGAAAGGAGTTGATGCAGGCTCTGAATGGTAGGGAAGAATTACCAGATAACTGGGAAAGTACAGCAAAAGTATTGAGGGAAGCCAGTAGAAAGGTACTTTATGTAATGTATCCAGTGGACAGAGGAAGGAAGAGAAGGAGACTTGGTGGTAGAATGAGGAGGTACAGGAAAGTATCCAAAGGAAGAGGTTAGCAAGGAAAAAGTGGGTCAGGGATGAAGAAAGTAGACAGGAGTATTTGGAATCTAGGCGCATGTCAAAGAGAGAGGTGGCAAAGGCAAAGGATAAGGCATATAGGTGGAAGGAGTAGTTGAAGAGCTGATGAATAATAAGAAAATGAGAGAAAGAGGAGGATGGCTGAAGGAAAGATCGTGAACAAGGAAGTCCCGAGGATTAGCAAGGCGGAAGTGAGGGCAGCTTTGAAGAGGATGAAGAATGAAAAGGCGGTTGGTCCAGATGACATACCTGTGGAGGTATGGAGATGTTTAGGAGAGATGGAAGTGGACTTTTTAACCAGTTTGTTAAACACAATCTTGGAGAGTGAGAGGATGCCCGAGGAGTGGAGAAGAAGTGTTTTGGTACCAATTTTCAAGAACAAAGGTGATGCTCTGAGCTGTAGTAACTACAGGCATAAAATTGATCAGCCACACTATGAAGATATGGGAAAGAGCTGTTGAAGCCAGGTTAAGAGAAGAGGTGACAATCAATGAACAGCCATACGGTTCTATGCCGAGAAAGAGTACTACAGATGCAATGCTTGCTCTAAGAATGCTGATGGAGAAATATAGAGAAGGTCAGAAGGAGTTGTACTGTATCTTTGTGGATCTTGTAATGCTCTGCACAGAGTTAGACCCTGTCCACGCCTTATGTTCCATGTTTGGAGTCTTTATTATTAATTTTAATATCTTTTTTTCCATTCATTATTATTGTTTCTGTATGGACTCTTATTTTGACATTACCCTTTGTCTACTTCCTACTAGCATAGCATCTCCTGTATTAGCCTCATCCTCTCACATTCTAATTTGTCACAGCTGTCCTTCATTCTCCCAGTCACTATTTCTTCTATATATGCTGGCAGCGCGATTCTTTTCACCACACTGTTTGGATTATCGTTATTGCTGTTTTTTCACTCCACGTTGTCTGGACTTTTACGTTCATTGTGTTTGCCGTTATCAGGCCAGTATTATTTCAGCCTACAAGCTGTTTCTTATTTTGAGTTTCCTTTAATAAATACCCGCAACTAGAAGTCTGGTGTTTGGGCCCTTTATTCAGTGCTTCGGAGGAGCGAACGATATGACAGAAGGACACCGCCAGTAAGGACCCAGCAGACTTCTTGATTGCATGGCTATGGTTGAGTGTGTGCTGCTGACCGAGGGGGAGTTTCAGGCCATGTCCAGACTGCGGGAGTTGGTTACTGTGGCTCGCAGCTCCATTGACCCAGAGGAGGAGTGTCGGCTCTGGATAGCAGCAGCATTTGAGCTGGAGTGCACCCCACATCTGAGAGTGTTCCCATGGGTGCAGGACCTTCACATCTGTGGCGCCCCACTGTCCACCTCGTCACCTAGGACTGAGGTAGAGAAGCGAGGAATGCGTCGGCACCATTCCTCCCGGGGTTTCATCCCATCTCCAGCTCAAACCCCCATACCTCTCCACCGGACGATCTCCAGAGTTACCCAGAGGGAGTCGTCTGGCGTTTCAGTGGCAGCAGAGCAGGAGACAAGGCAAGCTCTAAGACGCTAGGTGGCACGTGAACATGCAGCAGCCCCTCTTCTCTCTTCGTGTTTTGTGCTACTTAGTGTTGTTTAAATTACGCCTAAGCGTATATTCATGTGTTTAATGTCTGTATATGATGCTGCGCACAAGCTGCAGCCTCCTGGAGATAAGGAATATGACCAAACATTACATCCTGGATCAGAGCATTAATTCAATTCAATTCAACTTTATTTATAGAGCACCATTTCACAACAACAGTCATCTCATAGCACTTTCAACTGTAGAGGAAACCCCCACAATTGCAGGAAGACCCCATCAATCAGGCGATCCCCTGTGAGCAAGCACTTGGTGATGGTGGAGAGGAAAAGCTCCCTTTTAGCAGGAAGAAACCTCCAGTAGAACAAGGCTCAGGGAGGGGCAGTCATCTGCTGCGACTGGCTGGGGGGTGAGGGGATAGAGAAGAAGAAGAAAAGAACAGACATGTAGAGAGCAAAAAGCATGACGGGGACTCAATCTATGGGAGAGAACAAATAGATGTTAATGACCAGCAAAAATATTTAAAAATATTAAATTAAAAATATTCAATATCTCAATTAAAAATATTTAATTGAGAGTGAAGAAAGGAGTGAAGCCCAGTGCACTGTTGGAGGTCCCCCAGCTGTATAAACCTATTAGCAGCATAACTAAGGGAGGTTTTAGGGGCACCTGATCCCACCCTAATTATAGGCTATATCAAAAAGGAAGGTTGCATTCTATTCTTAAAAACAGAGATCGAGTCTGACTCTTGAATCTAGATTGGCAGCTGGTTCTAAAGGAGAGGAGCTTGATAACTGAAGGCTCTGCCTCCCATTGTACTTTTGGAGATTCTAGGTATTACAAGTAATCCTGCATTTTGGGAGCATAGTGCTCTGTTAGGATGATAGGGTAGTATCAGATCTTTTAAATAACAAGGGGCCTGATTAGAGCTTTGTAAATGAGAAGAAAGATTTTAAACTTAATTCTAAATTACATGGGAAGCAAGTGAAGGGAGGCCAGAACTGGAGAGATATGATCTCTCTTTCTAGTACCTGTTAAAACTCTTGCTGCAGCATTTTGGATTAGCCGAAGACTTTGTAAAGATGTTTTAGGACAGCCTGATAATAAAGAGTTACAATTATCTATTCTAGAGCTAACAAAAGTGTGGATTAGTTTCTCAGCATCACTGAGACAAGATGCTCCTAATCTTGGCAATATTACGCAAATGATAGAAGGCAGTCTTTGAAACAAGTTTAATATGTGAATTAAAAAACAGATCTTGATCAAAAATAACTAAAAGGGTCCTCACAGAACTATTAAGAGAAAGAGTGACCGTATCCAAACTAAGAGTTTGATTTGGAAAGGTATTTCTAGGGTTTTTTGGACCAACTAGAATGACTTCAGTCTTACAGTATCTGAATTTAATAGCAAGAAATTACAAGTCATCCAAGCTTTGATGTCCTTAAGACAGGCCTCTAACTTGGCTAATTGATTACTATCATTGGCTTCATTGACATGTATAATTGTGTGTCATCTGCATAACAATGAAAATGTTGTGGAGAGAGAAATAATAAGGCAGAGAGGTCCAGATCATATCAGGCTTTATTCACTCTCTCTCTCTACATTTCTCTAGAAACACAAGCAGCAAAAGAGTAACAGATCTCATGCACCTCTGCTCTTAAATCCAACCACTTGGTCAGCCTTCTCTGTGTGCTGCCTTAAGCTAGCTCTGTCCTGGGGCAACGCCTTGACCCAGTGGAGGAGATGGGAGAGAGAAGGATGGTGGCAATTATTATTCTTGTTGATTGTTCAACAAGATTATTCTTCTTGATTATTCTTGTTTTCTTCTATTAATTCAGAATAAATAGCTTGTTCTAGCTTTCCTAAGAGATTTTTTATAAATTAGATGATTTCTCCAAGCTAAATAGATTTCATCTAATTTAGAGGTGTGCCATTTTCTTTCTTATTGACGAGTCTTCTGTTTTAAGCTACAAGTTTCTCTGTTGAACCAAGAAGTTAGAAATCTCTGATTAGACTTTTTATTTTTTAAAGGGGCCACCATGTCTAGGGTCTGATGCAGAAAAGCTGCCACACTATCTACCATGCTATTAATTACAGAAGGAACAAGCTCTCCATAGCTTATTTTGGTTGTGTTGACACATGGCATAGAGGAACCGGTGTACTTAAATTCGGTAACAGCATCATCTGAGAGGCATCTACTGTAGTAATATTTTTCTTTAGGAGCCAAATAGTCGGAAATAGTAAGATCAAAAGTTAACAGATAATGGTCTGACAGTACAGGGTTATGAAGAGACACTACCAAATTTTCTATTTTTATGCCATATGTCAGAACAAGGGCCAACGTGTGGTGGAGATAATGGGTAGAATTTCCTGCTTTCTAAGAAAACTCCATCGAGTCTAATATTGAATTAAATGCCATATCAAGGCAATCACTATATACATCTACATATATATTAAAGTCCCCTAATATAATTATTCTATCTGATTTCAGCGCTAAATCCTCTAAGAATTTGGCAAATTTGGATAAAACCTCTGAGTAGGCTGAGGGAGGACGATAAACCATGGCAAATAAAATTAGGTTTAACCTAAAATTGCTAACATTGTGGTGACCCACAAAACTCTACAAGAACATTCCTCACACTCAGCATGTCTAGAGGAAGCAGAGGACAATTTGCATATGGGCAGAGAGCCCCTGGGGGGACAGCCAGAACAATGGACTATTGTTTATACATCACCAGATTGAGAAGAAGACGTCCGGGCGCCAGTTGGTCAAGCTAATCATATGTATTGACTGATATGTATATCAATATGCTAATGTGCCATGCATTCTCTCTGTTTGTATAACATATAAAAGAGCTGACGATACATGCCCCAGCAGCACACACAACACAGCACAGACAGCACAGCAGAACACAGCACGGTAGCGCACAGCGCTACAAGTGTGTCTCATGATGATGGAGGAAATAAAACTCTGCAACCTTCCAGCTTGTCGCATCTCGCCTGAACTTTTTCCTCCACACTGGTGATCCTAGACGTGTCATGGTGCGCCCCTCGCCTGATCTTTTCCCTCCACACTGGTGACCTGACGAGAGAGAATGACCGTTTGCTCTCACTCACCACGCTGTGGACCCCAGAGGACCAGAGAACGCCTGCAACCTCTTCATCCACACCGGAGCACGCCCACCGGAGAGCACCCTCAGGAGCGGGCAGCACTGGGACCGACACGCACCATGAACGGCGACACGAGCGAGTCAAAGGAAGCAGTCTGAACGGGGAAGGACATCGGCACCGACTGCGTTGATTTCCACAAGCTCCCCGACCCTGACTCACACGACAGCAGACCTCCCGCGCACAGAAGCCCCACACGCACACCGCAGGATTATTGAGGACAGCGCAACTGCCAGTTATGCGGTCATTGCGCCAGGCGCGCGCCACGCACAGGGACAAAACCGGCTCCACAGACTGATACAGCGTCCTCCGCCGCTGCACATGCCCAAGAAACACGGCCGATCGCCACCCTCAGAACCTTCAGGGCTGCTCACGCACCTGAAGCAGACGTGCAGCCCGCACACAGGACTTTGTATGGGTTTCTCAGCCACAGCGCACAAGGGGAATTTAGCCGATTGCTGTCCCCGATGGCTTTAGGGCTGCTTCCGCACCTAAAAGCCAGATCGCCAGGTCCCTCACACAGCTGCAGTTGTTTCACAGCCGCTACGCATCCTCGGGGAATTTGGCCACTCGCCTTCCCCACATCCTTGCTGGATTGAGCCGCGAAAGGAGTCAGAGACTTAACTTTTTTTTCACAGCCGCTGTGGATCTCCGCTAGGTTTACTGGGAAAATCCCTCACTACCGCTGATCCACACGCAATTTTTGCGTGGCCCAGACACCTTTGACGTACCTCACTCCCTAAAACTGGCCGATCGCCATCTTGTTCCATTACGTACGACATGCACCGGCCCGTGCACCCACGATCCACGGCCATTCAATGTGCTGGAACCTGGAGCGGAGCACACTGTTTTTTTCTACCCCTCCCCCGTCCCCCCCACGGACTGACATGCCCTCCGACAGTTCTACCGGAGCTGGAGCCAAACAACGGTGGTGGTGGTGGGGGGGGGGGGGGGGTCACAGCCCCTGCTGAGTGTTCTGGGGGGAGCCCTGTGGTGACCCACAACACTCTACAAGAACATTCCTCACACTCAGCATGTCTAGAGGAAGCAGAGGACAATTTGCATACGGGCAGAGAGCCCCTGGGGGGACAACCAGAACAATGGACTGTTGTTTATCCATCCTTGGATTAAGGAGAAGACGTCCAGGTGCCAGTTGGTCAAGCTAATCATATGTATTGACTGATATGTATATCAATATAGTAATGTGCCATGCATTCTCTCTGTTTGTATAACATGTAAAAGAGCTGACGATACATGCCGCAGCAGCACACATGACACAGCACAGACAGCACAGCAGAACACAGCACGGTAGCGCACAGCACTACAAGTGTGTCTCACGATGATGGAGGAAATAAAACTCTGCAACCTTCCAGCTCGTCTGATCTCACCTGATTTAAATCCTCCACAACATATCCAATACTGAGGACCATGCCCTCAAAGGAATTATAACATGTTTTTTGCTTTACATTAACTAGTAATTTAAAATGGTAAATTGTTGCTACTCTTTACCGTTATCACTAAAAGAAGCAGAGGTGTAGCTAAACATCTGACACAGAGAGCACACCAGAGGAGAAGGGGAAGGAGAGCTTGTGGCCTGGTGCAGAGATGCAACTGTTGTACAGAAACTCTGTTCTCCATTGATGGAGGTTATGATCAAGTGCCGACCCTTTTACATTCCAAGAGAATTTTCATCTGTCCTACTAACCGCCGTGTATGCCCCGCCAACTGGCATCAGCGAGAGGAGCAAAGCACTAAAAGAACTCTATCAGGCCATCAGTGAGGCACAAACAACACATCCAGACGGATTCCTCATCACAGCAGGAGACTTCAACCATGCAAATTGAAAGGCCCTTCTACCAAACCTACACCAACATGTAGGCTTTCCAACAAGAGGAGACAATTTGCTGGACCTGGTGTACACAACTCACAAGAAAGTATACAGAGCCTTCCCCACTTCCCCACCTGTGTCTCTCTGATCACATCACCATCCTGTTAAGGCCGGCACACAAACCCAGAGTGAAATCAATCAGAACAACAAAAAAGAAAGTACGTGTGTGGCCAGAGGGGGCTTCTGATGCTCTGAAAGACTGCTTCAGCACTACAGACTGGGACACTTTCAAGCACGCAGCCACTCACAATGGACACACAAACCTAGAGGAGTACACAGAGGTTGTTGTAGCATACATAGCGAAATGCACTGATGATGTCACTCACTGCAAAACCATCACTGTTTGTGCCAACCAAAAGCCATGGATGACAGCAGAGGTCCACAAGCTTCTGAGGGCTCAGGATGCAGCCTTCAGGGCTGGCGACACTGCAAGACTAACAACAGCTAGGGCCAACCTGTCCCATGGCATCAAGGAAGCAAAACGACAGTACAGCAAGAAAATATCCGGCCACTTCAGCAACACCAGAGATGCACGTTCCTGCTGGCGTGGCATAAAGACCGTCACCAACTACAAACCTCAACCTTAGACCAGCGCAAGTGATATCACACTGCTCAACAACCTAAATGACTTCTTTGGCCGCTTTGAAGCACAAAATAGCACATCAGCACAGAAGACCACTCATCCTCCAGATGAGCAGGCCATGAGTCTGGATCCGGCTAGCATGAAGAGGACCCTCTGCAGGATCAACCCACGCAAGGCAGCTGGACCAGACAACATACAGAGTCGTGTTCTGAAGGACTGTGCAGAGGAGCTCAAGAATGTCCTGGCCGACATCTTCAACATCTCCCTGACTCAAGCTGTTGACCCCACGTTTCAAAACTTCCACCATAATACCAGTCCCAAAGAAGCCCATCCCATCCAGCTACAATGATTACCTGCCCGTAGCACTGACCCCCATCATGATGAAGTGCTTTGAGTGGCTGGTCATGCAGAACATCAAGTCCATCCTCCCTCCCTCCCACGACCCATCTCAGTTTGCATAACAGTCAAACAGATCTACAGAAGATGCCATCGCTGCTGCTCTCCATCAAGCCCTCTCCCACCTGGACTCAAAGAACTCCTACGTGCGAATGCTGTTCTTGGACTTCAGTTCGGCATTCAACACAATCATCTCCCAGCACCTGATACAAAAATCCAGACACTTGGGACTCAAAACCTCTCTGTGTAACTGGGTGCTGGACTTTCTCACAGGGAGGCCACAGAACATGCTGGTTGGCAGCAACACCTCCCAGACCATCACACTGAGCACAGGGGCCCCACAAAGGTGTGTGCTCAGCCCACTGCTCTTCACCCTGCTGATCCATGACTGTGTACCAGATACAACACCAACTACATCATCAAGTTTGTGGATGATTCAACGGTGGTGGGCCTCATCACCAGCAACGAGGAGGCCAACTACAGAAATGAGGTGAGCCAACTGGTCCAGTGGTGTAAAGACAATAACCTCTTCCTGAACATGGGAAAAACCAAGGAGAACATGGTCGACTTCAGGAGGGGACACACACAACACCCCCCTTTCTTCATTGATGGTGCAGCTATGGAGAGGATGAGGAGCACCAAGTTGCTGGGGGTGCACATCTCTGAGGACCTCTCCTGGGCCAACAACACCACATTACGAGCCAAGAAGGCTCAAACTCAGAATCAGAATCAGAATCAGAATCAGAATAAACTTTATTGCCAAGCATGTAAAAAACACACGAGGAACTTGACTTGACATTGGTGCGCATGCGCGCGACACAACGACACGGCAGCCATAATAGGCGCCTCATCAAACAGAGATAGATAAGAAAGGGAGGGGAAGGGAGGGAACGACACAAGGGGGGAGGAGAAAAAAAACTTCGTTATCATAATACAGCTTATTTTTAAGCAGATTATGATTACAATGAAAAAAAATCTCTCAATAGCACAGAGCAACAACTCAGAATTTCACAAGACACAAGAGAGCAGTGTACAGTATATCTTTAATCAGTTCATGAATCAATGTGTGTGCGGTGTTGAGCAGTGTTGATGATAATAAGAGAGACCCAAGGACCCTTGGCAGAAGATGTTTTGTCTGTCTGGCGCCCAGTCTTATTTGGCGCTGCAGCTGGCTGTCCAAGGCCTTGTGCTCATGATTTTGAAAAAACACAGTCTGCAGACAGCCAGGAGGAATTTTCATGGGGAATAATAATGCCAAATAGGACTGATCACAGAGGAGACTTGTATTTCTTCTGTAGATTCAGTACATTAATCCTTCATTGCGCAGCTTTGAATTCGTCGTGGAAAGACCTGAGCGAACCCATGATGTAATCCACCTTACGAGACAGTTCTCCAGTAGTCGCTATCAGGGTCTTCTCCAGTTTCTCAATTTGTTGGATGCACCTCGCCTGGCCAGCATTTTGATAGGTTGAATCCATCTTCAGCAATTTACGGTAAACCAAGACAATTCCCGTCCCAATCAGAATTATCCCAATCACCAAGATTACGAAGATAAACAAATCTTCAATATCTTCGATAGAGAGATTAGAGAGACACAGCATTTTCCAATTACCTGTGTCACATAGATAGCCCACTGGAGCCGTTCCAGCGGGGCAGACAGCTTCCCCCGGAGCACTTTTCCTTGTTGAAAAAATAGTGTCAATTGTGTTCAAAGCCCAGCTTATTAACTCCATAATTTCTTTTCGGCGGTCGCAGTTAGACGCAGACAGACAACAGCAAGCTGGGATCCAGTAGTAGGAGGGGAGGAAAAAGTCAGCAGGAGAGAAGAAAAAAGCGTCTGCTCTCTTGGGAGGGCGGAAGTGAAGAACTCGCCTCCATTTCCTCCGCAAACTGAGGAAAGTACGAGTCCCACCCCCCATCATTTGCTCTTTCTACCAGGGCACGATTGAGAGCATCCTCACCAGCTGCATCACGGTGTGGTATGGAAGTTGCACCGCCTCCTGCCGGAAGATACTACAACGCACAGTGAAAGTAGCCAGCAAGATCATCAGTACCCCTCCCCCCACCCCCCCGGACATCTACCTCACCTGCCTCACCCGCAGAGCCATCAACATTGCAGGCAACACCTCCCACCCCTCACACTCCCTCTTCAGCCCCCTGCCCTCCAGGAAAAGGTACCGGAGCCTCTGGGCCCGCTCCACAAGACTGCTAAACAGCTTTGTTCATCAGGCCATCAGGACCCTGAACTCTAACCCCCCACCCCCACCCCACCCGGACCATAACACACTCACCTGCACAATAACTACCTCAGCTGTTTTCACAGAAAGACTGGCACACCATCAGTAATACATTTGCGTCTCTGCACTTTAATTGCAACCATTTGCACAAATGCCATACCTGCTGCCGTCTGTCTGTCATTGCAATACTGATCATGTGCAGTCCTATCTGTTACTGTCTGCACCTACACTACCGCATTGAATTTGCAACTACGGGTATTACATCTCTACTTTTCTGTATATAGGATTGCTGGACTTCATCATCATTAATCGTTTATCTTCATCATCGTTTATCAGCACTATGGGAGGTCTGGGTCTATCTTTTGTTGCTATTTGCACTATGGGTTGCATCACTGTACATAGACTGCTGTTGCTGTTTTTCCAGCCTTATTCCTTTTTCTTTTTTTTATATTGTGCACACCATTGAAGAGAGAGAGAAACACCATTTCAATTCTCCTATATGTCCTGTACATGTAGTAGTACTGACAAAGAAAATCTTTGAATTTTGAAGTACCATGTTCTCATTTTTTAACACCTCTTAATGAGCGGTCTTGCCTTGTTCCTGATGGGGGAGCTCGGCAGCAGCTGCCAACCGCTGCTGAGTTCTCTCCACCTGGCTCTGCTGTATTCTCTGCTGTCGCTGTCACTCCCATACCGTCACTCTCACCTGCCTCTCCTCTTCCCCGAGCGCCACACCTGAGGATGTCACCCACCCCAAGGAGCTGCAAGACCTCATCAGGAAGCTGAGAGAGTGCTACAAGCTTTGCCTGCAGATGGAGGGAAGGCAGAATGCAGTATGGAGGAACATGGCATGGGAGATGGGAGAGGGCTCATCAACTAGTGGCAGTGAAGCTCCATCTGAAGGAGAACATTTTTGCTTTCTTCCACAAGTTCCTGCAGTCGGATGAATACGTCTTCACAGCAGAGGTAGAGGAGCCATCTGCCTTTGACTCGCCGGAGACGGGGTCTCTTCTCCAGCTGCAGCCCTGACTTCAGCCTCTCTTCACTCACCTGTTCTAGCCCGCCTCTCCCCAGCTCTGCAGCCACATTCTGAAAAGGAGGGGAGCATTTCCCGCTTACCGAGATCTGTGTCGATGACAGAGCGTTACCTGGTTTCGGCATTATGGGACCCAGTGTTGTCTGTGAGATGTTCCCTGGTCCTGCTACGCATGTCTCCACATCCAGTTCCTGCTCAGCCCAAGGTGCATGTTCTGGTTCCAGCTCAGCCCAAAGTGCATGCTTCTGCTCCTGCCCAGCTGGAGGGGCATGCTCCGGCTCCAGCTGTGCATTCTGAAATGGTCACCCTGGCAGCAGGAGACCAAGAGTTAAAGCAAGTACCTTTTCATTCATTTTCTACCACCATTAGAGAAAGAACTTGCCTTACTCCTCGTGGGGGGACCCAAGTGCAGATCCAACCAGTTTTTGGGTTCTTCCCTTCAGTCTTTGCTGTTAATGACTGTGCTGCCACCTCACTGACCTCCTGTTCCTCTTCCTCATCTGAGGTGGCCGTATCGAGGATGGAGCCGCAGGAGGACCATGCCCCACCTACCGTCCAAGAGGTTGAGCAGCCTGCTCCACCCATCGCAGTTCCTGAGGGTGAACAGTCCACTCCACCCGTCACAGTTCCTGAAGGTAAGCAGTCCGCTCCGCCCATCGTAGTTCCTGAGGGCGAGCAGTCTGCTCCACCCGTTGCTGTTCCTGGGGTCGGTGGACCTCCTCCCATCATTTCAGAGGCCGAGGGGTCTCAATCTGCTGTCCTTGAGGCTGGTGTTCCGCCGTTGCCTGCTTCTGGACTAAAAACTACTATATTGGTAAGCTCAGAGCTGGAGAATTCTGTGTTATCTGTGGCTGAGCAAGAGATTCCAATGTTGTTTTCTGAGTTTGAAACCCCCTTGTTGTTTTCTAAGCAAGAACCCGGGTTGCTTTCTCAAGAATTTGGAACCTCTATGTTATTGTCCTCTGAGCAAAGGGCCCCTTCTCTTTTTTCTCCTGAGCAAGAGGCTCTTATTTTGTTTTCTTTTGGACAAAGAGTTCCTGTGTTTTCTCCTGACGTGAAGGTTCCAATGTTATCACTATCCTCTGAGTTTGAAGTTTCTGTTATTTCCTGTGCACAAAATTCCTATGTTGTTGTCCCGTGAGCAAGAAGTTCCTTTGTGGTCTCTGGAGCAAAGAGCTCCAATGTCTTTTTCTGAGTTTAAAACCCCCATGCTGTTTTCTTTTGGGTAAAGGGTTCCTATATTATCTCCTGGGCTTAAAACCTCTATGTTGTTTTCTTCTGAGCAAGAATTTCCTGTGTTGCTTTCCCCAGAGCAAAGAGCTCCTTTATTATTTTTTTTCCTAGAGCAAAGGGCTCCTACTTTGTTTTCCTCTGAGCAAATGGCTCCTGCTTTGTTTTCTTCAAAGCAAGGGACTCCTATTTTGTTTTCTCCAGGGCAAGAGGCTCTTTGCATTATTTTTTCCAGAGTGAGGAGTTCCCATGGTATTTTCTCCTGAGTGTAGAACGCCGGTGTCATTTCTTCCAGAGGTCAAAGCACCTGTGTGGCCAATATTTCCTGAGTGTAAGGGGGCTATATTTTCAGCTCCTGAAGTTAAGGTCCTGGTTAACCAGGAGGTTAAGTGTCTCCTCCTGGGTTTAAAATTTTTACGTTATCTTCCCCAGAGCTTAGAGATTTTTGGTTGGCACCTCCTTAGTTTAAAAGGTTTTTGTAGTTATCTGCTGAGTTTAAAGTATCTGTGTTATCATTACCTTCTGAGGTTGGGGATTCCATGTTGACACCTCCTGAGGTTGGGGGCTCCATGTTATCTCCCGAGGTTGAAAGCTCCATGTTTACACCTCCTGAGCATGAGGGTTCCATGTTATCATCATCTCCTGAGTGCAAGAATTTCTTGTTGCCATTCCCAGAGCTTAAGAGGTCTCTGTTGCCTTTCCCACGGGTTAAAGTTTCTAAGGGTAGCGTTTTCATGTCATTATCTCCTCAGTGTAATACTTCTGTGTTGTTATCCTCTGTACAATGACTTCCAGCGCCACACAAGTCGGCAGCTCTGTGTAACAGCGGCTCAATTCTGAGTTTCTTTCTCATTTTTTTTATTTACTATTCGGTTTTTTCTTTGCCACAGCTTTTCTGATCCTGTTACCCTGTATCCATCACAGATGCCACAAACATAAATATTGCTGCACTGGCATTGATATTAGCCATTTTCCTGCTCATATTGCCAATGACTACTGACCAGGTGAGTGGAGGAGCTATTGTTTACAGTAGGAGTCAATTATTAGCATTGGACTGCTCTGCGATGCTAACTGAGGGACTCAATATCCCACGAGAAATCAGGCGAAAATGATGGGGATGTCGAGCTGGAGTGAAGTGACGCATGAAGAAAATAAGGTACAGACCCGTCCTACCATCTGTTATTATGGGAAATGTGAGATCGCTGCTTAACAAGATGGACGAACTGGTGGCTGTGTCCCAGTAGAAGAGTGTCTTCAGAAAGATTAGCATCATGTTGTTTACTGAAACAGGGCTAACAGGACTAGCAACAGATGCTAATATCGGATTGGAGGGTTTCCACTTAATATGGGCAGATCGGACACCAGATAGCGGGAAGAGCAGGGGTGGGGGGCTGATAATGTATGTGAACAACAGATGGTGTAATTATGGACACATCACGATTAAAGAACAACACAGTAGCAAGGACATTGAGTTGCTAGCCATTAGCATGCAACTGGCATATCTTCCCAGAGAGTTGTCACATGTCATCGTGATTGTTATTTATGTATTCCCCTCTGCGAGCACGGAGGAAACATGTGACATCATCCACACAGTCACCAGCAGACTACAGACTCGACACCCCACTGCTCTGCAGTTCATCTCTTGTGATTTTAACCATACTTCCCTGTCCTCCATTCTGCCCACTTTCACCCAGTATGTCACGTGCCACACCAGAGACAATAAAACACTGGATTTATTTTATGCAAATACCAAGGAGGCTTACATGTCATCCCCACTTCCCCCCGCCCCCCGGGAAGATTTGACCACAACTTGGTTCACCTCCTGCCTGTGTACAAACCCCTGGTACACAGACAACCTCGTGTTACCCGCACAGTGAAGATATGGTCTGAGAAGGTGGAGGACACTCTGAAGGACTGTTTTGAATCCACTGCATGGGAGCGGCTCTATGATCCACATGGTGAGGATATCAGCAGCCTCACACACAGAATCACAGACTACATCAACATTTGTGTAGAGAACACTGTACCCACCAAGACCATATGGTGTTTCTCAAACAACAAACCCTGGATCAACCCTGAAATAAAGTGACTGCTGAAGGAGAAGAAAAGGATCTTCAGGTCTGGAAACAAGGAGGAGCTGAAGTCCGTACAGAGGGAGCTAAGGAGGAAGATCAGAGAGGAGAAGGACAACAACAGGAAGAAAATGGAGGACAAGCTGCAGCAGAGTGACATCAGCGGTGTCTGGAGAAGCCACAAAACTATCTCTGGGCACCTCCTCCCAGGCCACAGGGGGTAGGGAGTGCGTGAACAACCTGAACCTGTTTTTAACAGGTTTGACCAACCACCCTCTTCTCTGCCTGCCCACCAACCACTGCTGCTTCCACCTTCATCTAGTCCCACTGTCCATGGCCCTCCTCACCCCCCTCGTAGTACATCCCCCACTGTTTTTCCTCCCACAGACCCAACAACCCCCCTCCCAGCACACAGCCCCCCTGGCCCAACCTGACTCTCACTAAGACCCAGGTGAGAACTAAGGTGAAGAAGATCAAGGTGAGGAAAGCTGAAGGTCTGGACAGCATCAGTTTGAGGTTCCTCAAGTCCTGTACAGACCAGATGTGCGGGATCGGGGCGCACATCTTCAGTCTGAGCCTGAAGCAGGGGAGGATACCACAGATGTGGAAAACATCTTGTGTGGCACCCGTACCAAAGTCCCCGCACCCCACGGACCTGAACAGCTACAGACCAGTGGCCTTCACATCACACCTAATGAAGACCCTGGAGAGGCTGCTCCTTGCCCATCTCTGCCCCCTGGTGGGACCAGCGATGGATCCACTTCAGTTTTCCTACCAGCATGGCATCGGGGTGGAGGATGCAGCGATCTTCCTCCCACATTGTTCCCTGTCCCACCTGGAGAAGCCTGGGAGCACTGTGAGGATCATGTTCTTTGATTTCTCCAGTGCTTTCAACACCATCCAACCAGTGATCCTGAGGGACAAGCTGCTGTGTGTAGGGGTGGACCAGCACCTGTTATCGTGGATCCTGGACTACCTCACTAACCGACCACAGTTTGTGAGAACCCAGGATTGTGTGTCTGATACCATCATCTGCAGTACGGGGGGCCCCCAGGGAACAGTTCTGGCTCCCTTCCTGTTCACCTTCTACACTGTTGACTTTTTGACACAACACACCACACTGCCATCTACAGAAGTTCTCTGATGACTCTGCGATCATCGGCCTCATCTCTGTTGGGGATGATTTGGAGTACAGAGGACTTATCCAGGACTTTGTGGACTGGTGCCTATGGAACTGCCTTCAGATCAATGCAAGGAAAACCAAGGTACTGGTGGCGGACTACCACAGGCGAGGACAACCCCCACAGCACCGGTAAACATCCAGGGAACAGACATTGAGATGGAGACATCTTCCAAGTACCTAGGTGTTCGCGTGAACAATAAACTGGACTGGTCACACAACACCAAAGTGCTCTACAAGAAGGGGCAGCGCAGGCTGTTACTTCTGAAGAGACTCAGGTCTTTTGGAGTGCAAGGGGCACTCCTGAAGACCTTCTATGATTTGGTGGTGGCATCAACCATCACATTTGGAGTGGTCTGCTGAGGCAGTGACATCACGGCAGCTGACAGGAAGAGACTGAACAGGCTGATCATAAAACCTAGCTCTGTTCTGGGGCAGTGCCTCGACCCAGTGGAGGAGGTAGGAGAGAGGAGGATGGTGGCTAAGCTGTCATCTCTGCTGGAGTCCGAGTCCCACCCCATGCAGGACACGCTGAACGCACTGAGGAGCTCATTTAGTGGTACGTTGTGCCATCCTAGGTGCATGACAGAGAAGTTCCACAGGTCCTCCCTACCTACAGCTGTCAGACTTTATAACCTAACCAGGGCTGCTCGTAGAGGTTGTATTAAATGTACTAACTGTAATAACTTTGCACAATAGAGATCATCCGCTCCAATACACAACTAGGACAATAGCAATCATTATTGAGGGTGGCAACAACACTGTTGATTCAAATGTGAAACATACTGTCTGGGTACATATTCATATTCTGCAGGGTAATTTAACAAACCATTATGCTGTTTATTCCTTCTAGCTACAATGCTCCTGCACTGTGTATATAACTGTGTACATATGTATATTCATTTACTGCTTTGGCTAACCAGTTCTTAACTTATTTACTACTGCTGTGAGTGCTGCTATCCCTTTGCTGCTGTAATCCTGGAATTTCCCCATTGTGGGACTAATAAAGGCTTATCTTATCGCTTATCGTATCTTACAAAAGGCCCCTGTGTTGTTCTATCCCGTGTTACAGACTCTTTTGCAACTGGTACCTGATCCTTGCACTCTCGTTGCACCATGTTCACCTGTCTGGTGGCCTTTGGACTTTGGTAGGCCACCTGACACACCATGTTCACTCATCCAGTGGACCTTGGACTCGGGTAGACCCCCTGACCCATTGTTTGTTCTGGTACGGTGGCCCATGGACTTGGGTAGACCACTCGACCAGCTTTGTTTTGGGTCTTGGAGCCTTGAACTTTATTTCACCCAGGAATTGTGTTGGCTTTGGACTTTACTGTGTGTGTGTGTGTGTGTGTGTGTGTGTGTGTGTGTGGTGGGGGGGTTACAGTTTGTTTCAGCCCACCTGGCCTTGTACCCCCACCACTCACCCTGTGAGGGTTTTTGTTTTTTATTGGGGGGGGGGGTCTTCTATGGTTGGTTTTACGCTAGGGTCGTCTGGGATCCGCCCCTTAAGGAGGAGAGATACTGTAATGATATGGACAGGGTTAGACCCTGCCCACGCCTTATGTTCCATGTTTGGACTCTTTATTATTAGTAGTAGTAGTATCTTTTTTGCCATTCATTATTATCATTTCTGCATGGACTCTTATTTTGACAGTACCCTTTGTTTACGTCCTGTTAGTGTAGCATCTCCCGTATCAGCCTCATCCTCTCACGTTCTAATTTGTCACAGCTGTCCTTTGTTTTCCCAATCATTATTTCTCCTATATATGCTGGCCACTGGCATTAATCCCCACGGCGTCCTTATGTTAACTTCACGATTCTTTTCGCCACACTGTTTGGATTATCATTATTGCTGTTTTTTCACTCCACGTTGTCTGGACTTCTACGTTCATTGTATTTGTCGTTATCAGGCCAGTATTACTTCAGCCCACGAGCTGTTTCTTATTTTGTGTTTTCTTTAACAAATATCCGTAACTAGAAGTCTGGCGTTTGGGCCCTTTATTCAGTGCTCTGGAGGAGCGAACAATATGATAGAGCTAGAGAAAGCATATGATAGGGTGCCAAGAGAGGAAGTGTGGTACTGTACGAGAAAGTCAGGAGTGGCAGAGAAGTATGTGAGGGTAGTGCAGGACATGTATGAGGACAGTGAGACAGTGGTGAAGTGCGCTGTAGGAGAGATGGATGGATTTGAGGTGGGGGTGGGATTACATCAGGGATCAGCTCTGAGCCCCTTCTTGTTTGCCATGGTTGTGGACAGGCTGACAGATGAGGTCAGGCAAGAGTCTCCGTGGACCATAATGATTGCAGACGACATTGTGATCTGTAGTGAGAGTAGGGAGCAGTTAGAAGAGAACCTGGAGTGATGGAGGTATGCTCTGGAGAGAAGAGGAATGAAAGTTAGTAGAAGCAAGATAGAATACATGAGTGTGAATGAGATGGAGGTCGGTGCAACGGTGAAGATGGAAGGAGTAGTGGTAGTGAAAGTAGATGAGTTTAAATACCTGGGGTCAACCATCCAAAGCAATGGAAAATGCACAAGAGAGGTGAAGAAGAGAGTGCAGGCAGGGTGGAGTGGGTGGAGAAGAGTGTCGGGGGGGGATTTGTGATAGAAAGGTAGCAGCAAGAGTGAAAGGGAAGATTTACAAGATTAGATTAGATTAGATTCAACTTTATTGTCATTACACATGTATGAATACAAGGTAACGAAACACAGTGATACCTGATAAGATGGTAGTGATACCTGCTATGATGTATGGATTAGCGCTGACAAAAAGACAGGAGCTGGAGCTGGAGGTGGCAGAGTTGAAGATGCTAAGATTTTCATTGGGAGTGACTAGGAGGGACAAGATTAGAAATGAGTATCGACGCAATGCATTGCAACAGAACTCTTAGCAGTTACAGGACAGTTACCATAGTTACACAAGCTGCCGCATGTGTTTTGAGTGGCAAACACGTTGCAGTTTTAGTTTGTATGCAGCAAAACATAAAAATTAAACAAAATATTTAGTCACAGTAGTACAAAAAATGCCTTTTTTTACTTTAGATGTCAGTACAGCACTGTTTACTTGACTGTAATGATGTGTGGGTAAGAGCACACATTAGTGAAGAACTGGTTCTGGGCCTGTAATTATTTATTATCTATTTTTTAATTGAAGGTGGAATGATGACATTAGCTCTCCACAATGCAAGCAGGTACTCTGTATACTCCTGCGACCAAATACCATGAGTGTTTTTTGTGTTTTACTGCATAAACCCGATTGCTGCCACTCATTTTTGGCACTCAGTGTTTTGTAACTGCCATGAGTTCTGCTCAGTGACATCATATGCATACCCTCTATATTAGAGGGACAGCTCACGTTGAGCAGTTTGGAGACAAAGCAAGAGAGGCAAAGCTGAGATGGTTTGGACATGTGCAGAGGAGGGACAGTGGATATATCAGACAAAGGATGTTGAAGATGGAAATGCCAGACAAGAGGAAAAGAGAAAGACCACAGAGAAGATTTGTGGATGTAGTGGAGGACATGGAGAGGGTTGGTGTTACAGAGGATGCAAGGGATAGGGCGAGATGGAAGCAGATGATCTGCTGTGGCAACCCCAAAAGGGAGCAGCCAAAAGAAGAAGATCGTTTTCGAAATGCAGGCAAAGTAAAAGTACATTTTTAAATTCTTCAGTTAATTTACAAAAAAAATATAATCATTATTGCATTTATATGTAGTTTTCAAACCCATTAGTATGACACCTGAATGTTTGTTCTTGTGCATCCCATTTTTTTAAGATTTTCTCTGAAATGTGTCTGTTAATGAGTAAGAGGTCACCTGAGGCAAATAAAGTTGATTGGACATGACTTGGATAGGTACATCCATGCCTATGTATGGTCGTAAAACTTTCATATGTGTTCTGAGCAAAAGTGAAGTCACGACATCCAAGGAACTGCCTGAAGAGTTTAGAGCAGATTTTTTCGAGTCACAAAGCTTGCCATAATAAAATGTTCCTTGAAGCACAGTTGCCCCCATAGTTCTTAAGTGGAAGAAATTTGGAACAACTAGATCTTTTCTTGGCCACCCACCTAAAAGAAGAACTCCAAAGATCCTGTGAGAGGGTGAGAGGATCTTCAAGAAGATTATGCATCCCCAGCCCACCATAGGTTTAATCTGGGCAGTCTTATGGGTCCCATGTGGGTTTGTCCGCAGGTTCCACATTGGCCCCATCTGTGTTTGCGCACATGGACTTTACCTATGGTGTAGGTAAGCAAGTAATCTGCTTACCCACTTTAAACCCATCTGGGCTCCACATGGGTTTAATGCAGACGAGCAGTTTTCAGTAACACTGGTGCCATAGGTAAAGTCCTTGTGAGCAAACACAGATGAGGCCAATGTGGAACCCGTGGACAAACCCACATGAGACCTGTTATGTCGGTAAAAGGGAGCCAAGGACGAGACCGAGCGTTGAACTGAACAAGACTTTATTTGTGACTCACTCTGACAATACAGGCGCTGCCATCAGGCTGAGAGGAAGCCAAAGAGACCGCCCCTTTTCCTCACAGCCCTCTTATACCCCGGGTGGCAGCGGAACCGGAAAGGTGGAGCCACCACCCGTGTCACACAACAATATGTCTCCATAACAACATAATGTCACGCCACGCCGCTCATCAACGGCGCCACCTGCTCACACACCTGTCAGTCATCAGCGGCGAAGGATATAAGCCGCCTCGCCCTGAGCTTCGGTCTGAAGCCGTAGACTTCATTTCCCTTCCATGAGCTTCTACCACTTTCTCTTCAGCATCCTCGTTACCGGTAAGAAGATCACTTACCTCATCTTTCCAGTCTGCTCCCCTGTGCACAGGTGGATTCCTCGGCGGCGGACTATCCCGTCCCTCGTCTCTCCTCGCTGCTGCACCGAGCCCTGCAGGTGGCTGTCTCCCGGGCTTCCATCCTTGAAGCGCCAGTCATCTGCCCTAAACAAGTAAGCTTCTCTCCCTCGCCTATTCTCCTCCTGTGTTGGTGTGTGCTCATCACCCTGTGTCTAATTTCTCCCATAGGGTTGCCGGCTGAACGGTCTCCTGCCTCTGGGTCCGAAGCAGACGCCACCACCAACACATTAACATTCCGCAGACACGCACCCAAACATCCCTGTTGTTAATAAACAGTTTGAACTACTCTGAGCCTGTGTGTGTGCGTCTCCTGAGCCGAACGTTATGTCAGTACGGCTTCAGCAGAGCGGCTCGGCAGACGGCGGGCTCGCACACCGGTTTACCATCCTCGAGGCTCGGGTGGATCAGATCGTTTATCAGCAACAGGTGGTACTTAATCAATTATTAGAATTAACTAACCGATTGAACCGCTTGGACCCCCAACAGCCGTTCCCCCCGACTCGCCAGGGTGGCGCGGCTCCTGCTGTTCCAGCGGCCGTCCAGCCGGCTCCAGTGGCACCGGTTCGGCTCACACCGATTCCGATCCCCGCCCGCTTTAGCGGTAAGCTCGGCGGAGCGCGGGGGTTCATTATGCAGTGTGAGTCTGTGTTCCACCGTGTGCCCGGAGATTTTCCCTCGGATCACAGCCGAATTGGTTACATAGGGAATCTTCTGGAGGGGCATGCGTTAACTTGGACCTACGCCGTAATGGCGAGGCCCAGTTATGCCACCCTCACCTATGACCAATTCTTGAGGCGCTTTCTGGAGGTCTTTGACCATTCTCAAACCGAGACGGTCCAGGTCGATCGGCTTCTCGCTCTCCAGCAGGGAAGCCGGTCGGCAGCGGACCACTCGGTCGACTTCCGGGTAGCGGCGGAGGAATTGGGCTGGGAGGAACGCTCCCTCTGTGGCCTGTTCCTCCGCAGCCTCAATAGTGATCTGAGGGATGAACTGGCTGGTCGGGATATCCCTGGGACGCTAGCGGAGCTGACGTCCTTAGCGGTAAGTTTGGATAACAGGCTGCGCGAGCGCTCCTCGGGGCGGAAGTCTTCTTCTTCTCGCCCTCGTGGAGCCTCGCCGCACCTGTTCCAAGCTCGCCCCCTGGCGGCACCGCCAGCATCGTGCCCCGAGGAGTCGGAGCCGATGGTGACGGGCTGGACCAAACTTTCCCCTGTGGAGAAACAACGCCGCCGTGAGTTGGGCCTCTGCATGTATTGCGGAGGCAACAAACACACCGTGGAGCGTTGTCCACGGAAAGCCAGTCGGTGGGGTCCGCGAGTCACTGTTGGGGGCCTCGCGGACGTCAATCGGTTAGGATCACTCACCCAATTGAAGCTGCCCATCCGTTTCTGCCATAACCCCACTGGGCACCTCACCCACGCACTGGTGGATTCGGGCGCAGAAGGCAGCTTCATTTCACAAAGCCTGGCAACCCGATTGGGCATCCGCTGCCAGGCACTCAACACTCCCATCTCCCTAGTCCACCTCTCCCGTGCCTCCCTTGGGAGAGTGACACATCAAACTGTCCCCATACCGGTCATCATCTCGGGAAACCACCGGGAGGAGATGACCTTCTACGTCCTCCCCAACTCTGTGTCGCCCGTCATCCTGGGGTATCCCTGGCTCCGTCTTCACAACCCGGTCCTGGATTGGAGATCAGCTGGGGTATCGGCATGGAGTACATTCTGCCTGGGCACCTGCCTCCAGTCCGCTGCCTGCTCGCCGTCCGCTCCTCCCCCCGCGACGGACGCCGCACCCCCGGACCTGTCCCTGGTGCCTCCAGAGTTTCACGACCTGGGTATGGTGTTCAGTAAAGCGAAAGCTATGTCTCTTCCCCCTCATCGGCCCTACGATTGTGCCATCAACCTCCGCCAGGGGGCTCCGTTACCTTCTGGTCGGCTCTACAGCCTGTCAGCGCCGGAGAAGGAGACGATGAACACATATCTGAAGGAGTCATTAAACGCTGGGATAATCCGCCCATCATCGTCACCCGTGGGGGCAGGGTTCTTCTTCGTGGGAAAAAAGGATGGGTCCCTCCGCCCTTGCATCGACTACCGGGCCCTCAATGATATCACGGAGAAGGACCGTTACACCCTGCCCCTCATGGACACTGCCTTCCACTCCCTCCAGGGGGCGACCTGGTTCACCAAGCTGGATCTACGCAGCGCTTACCACCTCGTCCGGATCCGGGAGGGAGATGAGTGGAAGACAGCCTTCCGTACCCCGAATGGCCACTTTGAGTACCTGGTCATGCCGTTCGGGTTGACCAACGCTCCAGCCGTCTTTCAGCGCCTTATAAATGACGTCCTCCGGGACTTTATTGGCCTTTTCGTGTTCGTCTACCTGGACGATATTCTCATCTTCTCCAAGTCCAGGGACGAGCACCAGGTCCACGTGAGGCGGGTCCTCCAAAGACTGCTGGAGAATCGTCTGTACGTGAAGGCAGAAAAATGTGAATTTTACGCCAGAACTACGTCCTTCCTGGGGTTTATCATCGCCCACGACAAGGTGCTCCCAGACCCAGAGAAGGTGAAAGCGGTGGTGGAGTGGCCTACACCTGCATCTCGGAAGCAGGTGCAACAGTTCGTTGGCTTCGCCAATTTCTACCGCCGCTTTGTCCCCAACTTCAGCTCCATCGTTGGGCCACTGACCCGCCTCACGTCCCCGAAGGTCCCGTTCCAGTGGACCGAAGAGGTCGCTGCCGCCTTTAAGGCGCTGAAGGCGGAGTTCTCCTCCTCCCGGGTCCTTCGCCAGGTCGACCCCGCGCTGCAGTGCATTGTTGAGGTGGACGCCTCGGACACGGGAGTGGGAGCAGTGCTGTCCCAGCGGTCGCCGGACGATGGCGCCAAACGACCGTGCGCCTTCTTCTCCCGGCGTTTGTCCCCGGCGGAAAGGAACTACGATGTGGGGGACAGAGAGCTCTTGGCCATCAAGCTCGCCCTGCAGGAGTGGCGCCACTGGCTAGAGGGGGCGAACCTGCCATTTGTGGTCCTCACGGACCACGAGAACTTGGAATATTTACGATCTGCCAAGCGCCTGAACGCCCGCCAGGCGCGCTGGTCTCTGTTCTTCGCCAGGTTCCAATTTTCTATCACCTTCAGGCCTGGCTCTAAGAACGGCCTGCCTGACGCCCTCTCTAGGCAGTTCACTCCCGTGGAATCGGAGGAGACGTCCCACTCCATCCTGCCCAGGTCGTGCATCGTGGGAGCCATCTCGTGGGATATCGAGGCCAAGATCCGGAGGGCACAGGAGGTGGAGCCTGATCCTGGCGGCGGACCGGAGGGAAGACTGTTCGTCCCATCTGCGGTCCGAGGAGAGGTCATCCACTGGCTCCACACCTCCCGGCTCACCTGTCATCCCGGCACCTCCCGGATGATCAGCCTCCTCCAACGGTCTTTTTGGTGGCCAGGCCTGCGGAGGGATGCAGCCCGCTATGCCCGGGCTTGCCCAGTCTGTGCCACCAGCAAATCAGGAAATGCCCCTCCAGCGGGTCTGCTCCAACCTCTGCCCGTCCCCGGCAGGCCCTGGTCGCACATCGCACTGGATTTCATCACCGGACTCCCCGTTTCCAACTCCTTTAACACCATCCTGACCATCGTGGACCGTTTCTCCAAGGCGGCACACTTCGTCCCCCTGCGAGGTCTTCCTACCACCCTGGAGACGGCGGGCCTCCTCGTCCAACACGTGGTCAGGCTGCACGGGATTCCGGTGGACGTGGTCTCGGACCGGGGTCCCCAATTTTCATCCAAGGTTTGGAGGTCCTTTTGCAACGCCATCGGAGCCAAGGTGAGCCTCTCCTCCGGCCATCACCCCCAGTCTAACGGGCAGTGTGAGAGGACCAATCAGGAGCTGGAGGCTGCGCTCCGCTGTGTTGCAAGATCCAAGCCGACGTCATGGAGCAACCATCTCGCCTGGGTGGAGTACGCCCACAACACCGCCCGCTCTTCTGCAACGGGGATGTCCCCCTTCAAGGCGTCCCTGGGTTACGACCCCCCGCTGCTTCCAGCGCAGGAGAGCGAGGTAACTGTCCTGTCAGTTAGGGCGCACCTGAGGCAGTTCCACTCCATCTGGGCCGCCGCGCGTCATGCGCTTTTACGCACAGCGGAGCGCAACAGGACCGTGGCGGACCGGCGTAGAAGACCTGCCCCGGCGTACAGAGTTGGGCAACTTGTCTACGTTTCCACCCAGGACGTCACCCTAAAAGGCGAGAGGAGAAAGCTGGCACAGCGCTTCATGGGTCCCTTTCCCATCTCCCGGATCATCAACCCGGTGGCTGTGCGCGTGGCTATTTTCCCCTCCCTCCGCATCCATCCCACTTTCCACGTGTCGAAGGTGAAGCTGGCAGTTACCGACCCCCTTTGCCCTCCTCCTGCAGTGCAACCCGCACCCCGGATGGTTGGTGGCCATCCGGCCTGGTCCGTCTCCTCCATCCTGTACTCCCGGCGCCGGGGTCGTGGGTTGCAATACTTGGTGGACTGGGAGGGCTATGGGCCCGAGCATCGACAGTGGGTGCCCCCGTCGTTTGTGTTGGACCCATCGCTCATCGCGGACTTCCACCGAGCGCACCCGGATAAGCCATCGCCAGGAGGCGCTGCTAGAGGGGGGAGTACTGTCACGCCGCGCCGCTCATCAACGGCGCCACCTGCTCACACACCTGTCAGTCATCAGCAGCGAGGGATATAAGCCGCCTCGCCCTGAGCTTCGGTCTGAAGCCGTAGACTTCATTTCCCTTCCTTGGGCTTCTACCACTTTCTCTTCAGCATCCTCGTTACCGGTAAGAAGATCACTTACCTCATCTTTCCAGTCTGCTCCCCTGTGCACAGGTGGATTCCTCGGCGGCGGACTATCCCGTCCCTCGTCTCTCCTCGCTGCTGCACCGAGCCCTGCAGGTGGCTGTCTCCCGGGCTTCCATCCTTGAAGCGCCAGTCATCTGCCCTAAACAAGTAAGCTTCTCTCCCTCGCCTATTCTCCTCCTGTGTTGGTGTGTGCTCATCACCCTGTGTCTAATTTCTCCCATAGGGTTGCCGGCTGAACGGTCTCCTGCCTCTGGGTCCGAAGCAGACGCCACCACCAACACATTAACATTCCGCAGACACGCACCCAAACATCCCTGTTGTTAATAAACAGTTTGAACTACTCTGAGCCTGTGTGTGTGCGTCTCCTGAGCCGAACGTTATGTCACATAACGCTTTTCCCCCCTTCAAAAAAATGGTCCAAACACAAGCATATAATTTGAACCCTCCCTAATTTGGAACCCGAATCATGCACTAAAAAAAACTAAACAGAAATACCTAAACAATCTATCACATTCAGTCAAAGCAACTAAAACTAGGGGGGGGGGGGGGGAACAGGTGGACTACCGTCCCACCCCCACACGGCAAAATGGATTATTCTGCCGTCTGAGCTAAATAAAACAGTCCATATAAAACCAAAATACTGCTGTTTTCCTAAAATAATATGAAACACAAAACAATCCCCTTAACAGAACTAATTTACAACCCGGTTATCCCCTATTTCCATAACCATGCATTATGTGCATTGTCCAACCATCAGTCTGCCCCAGTAAAGGAACCACCCCCCGAAAAACCATCAGACGGCTCCCCTAAGGTGTACCTTCTTTTCTTCGTTCCCGGGGATGACCCATGTCTTAGCCCAAACACCTCCTTCTCCTCTCTGGCGCACCACAGCTCATTGGGATGCCTCCACGAGGCATCAGATAGCTGGAGGTAGCCATCCTCCCCAACAGCCACCACCTGCAGCCGCCCCTGGTCATCTTCTCGTAGGCATTTGCCCCAAAAACCTCTTGACCAGGCCTCCTCTCTGGGTCAGACCAAATCCACGACCCCCAGAGAGGCCCTACTCGGCTTCCAGTGTCTCTGTTTGGCACGTCCTTTCACCGTGCCAGCTGGTCCTGCCCCGTTCTCTTCCATTTTCACTGCCGGCGAAGCCGTTGTGACCCCCTGCTCACCAGTACCTTCCAGCCAAACTCCAGGAGTAGAATGGGTCATCCACTCAACTCCACCCACCACCATGGGCGTCCCACCGCCCAGTTCCCTCAGCTAGGGTTACTTGGGCACTGGCACTGGGACCCTCCTGCGATGGCCCTGGGTGGGGTTGGTCCTGCTCATCATCCAGAATACTAGGCAAAGGTTCGTCCCACACAGCTCCATCCACCACTCGCGGAACCAGCCGGTCCCACAAACCACAGCCCAACCACTCTTCTCCAACGCTGCTGGTGATGGCGAAGCCCAATCCATTAAAGTGATCACACCCCATAATATTCTTACCATGGGCAGTTACGATGAACTTCAAGCTGGACACCTCTGCCGACTTGTACCTAGCCGTCAGTTCCACCAATCCCACTGTGGCCAATCTTCCTCCACTATACCCACACAGCGGCGCTGAATGACCTCTCACTTGATAATGTGGGAAGAAACTCCTCACGGTAGAACAATTCAACACAGATCTCACCGCCCCCGTGTCAAACAGTAATGGCACTGTTACCCTGTCTAGTTCCACCATACAATAGGAACAACCGTTGGTACTTGGGGATACAGTGTGAATGACCGTGGGAGCTGGAGCGGGGGGGGCCTTGTTGCATCTCGGGTCCCCTTGCTCGAACCTATAACATGCCCTGGCAAAATGATGCAGGGGTCCTCACTTGCCACAGCTTCTTCCTCTTGCCGGACATGCTCTAGCCTTATAACGGTGCTTAGTGGACCCACAACCCAAACACCTGGGCGATCCCGGGGTGGACCTCATCTTTACAGCATTAGCGTATTCTTCATCATCCTCCACGCCATCATCGCTGTCCGGGTCCAATGCCTGCGCCTTCAACTGTGGTTCAAAATGGTGATGTGACTCTCTCTCACCGAGCTCCCATGATAGCTTGTCTGCCACTTCAAACTGCTGAACTAACTCGATAGACATGGCTAACGTCATCTCACCTGAGTATGTGAGGAGCTTCGACCTCATCACCAGGCAAACAGTATGTTCCGCCGACTGGTCGCTGACCATCTCTTCCTCCAGCGCTCCAAACTGACAGTCTTTGGCCAGCTGACGTAGGTCTGCTACATACCGCTGCACTGACTTGCCAGTCCATTGGCGACACTGCCGAAACTGGATCCTCCAGATGATGATGTTTTCCGGGGCGCGAAAATGTTGTGCCATTACTCAACCACTTCTTCAAAGCTATCACCTTCGCCAGAGGTACTAAGGATACGTTGTCTTTCCATTCCCAAGTTGTGAACCAACAGTGCTCATGCCCGCAACTTCTCCAGTCTTCCATGGTCCAGTGCCACCAAGTAATTTTGAAAGGCAGCGAACCACCTCACCCAAGGGACTGGCAGCTCACCGGGAAGCTCCAAAAATGGCCAAATAGTAGTAACCCCAGCGTCCATATTTTTTACCCCTGTTGCCAAATGTTATGTCGGTAAAAGGGAGCGAAGGACGAGACTGAGCATTGAACTGAACACGACTTTATTTGTGGCTCACTCTCACAATGCAGGTGCTGCCGTCAGGCTGAGAGGAGGCCAAAGAGACCACCCCTCTTCCTCACAGCCCTCTTATACCCCGGGAGGCAGTGGAACTGGAAAGGTGGAGCCACTACCCGTGTCACACAATAATATGTCCCCATACCAACATAACAGGACCTATAAAATAGCCCAGATTAAACCAATGGTGGGTATGCTGGCTGGGTCAGAGGAGCACTCCACTAATCTGGGCTTTGGGGAAGAATGGCCAGACATAATCCTCTTCTGAGTAACAGCCTCTCCAACCAATGTCTGAAGGACTCTTAGACAGCAAGAAATAAAACTCTATGGTCTAATAACACTAAGATTAAATTATCTATTTAATACCATTCCAACAATGAAGCATGGGGCAGACCAGTCAGAATTGATGGAAAGTATAAAGATATACTTAATGAAAACCTACACCTCCGGCTAGTCCAAAGATTCAGAATCAGAATCAGAATCAGAATCAGAATCAGGTTTATTGCCATTGTTCATGTAGTACACAAACTAGGAATTTGTCTCGGTACAATGCTGCAACATTAAACATGATAAGATAAGAGAAATAAACTATACATGTAATAAAGTGTAGGATAAGATTAAGTGATACTGGTCAACAGTTAAAATATATATTAGCCAGCAGCAGATACTGTGGAGAACTATATAGTGCAGTCGGTAATGCAGGAAGAAAACAGTGATGATTGACATGAGTCTGGTTGAGCTGCTGTACATGGTGCACGAGAGTCACTTAGTGTTCAGCAGTCTAATGGCAGAGGGGAAGAAGCTGTTCATGTGACGGGAGGTTTTAGTCTGGATGGACCGAAGTCTTCTACCAGAGGGGAGGGGGGCAAACAGTACGTGACCAGGGTGTGAGGGATCGGCTATGATCCGGCCAGCACGCCTCCGGGTCCTGGAGATGTACAGATCCTGGAGAGATGGGAGCTTGCAGCCGATCACCTTCTCAGCAGTGCGCACGACGCGCTGCAGCCTTAGTCTGTCCCTGGCAGTGGCTCCTGCGTACCACACGGTTATGGAGGTGGTGAGGATGGACTCGATGATGGCTGTGTAGAACTGCACTAACATCTTGGTGGGTAGCTTGAGCTTCCTCAGCTGCCGCAGGAAGAACATCCTCTGCTGGGCTTTTTTGATGAGTGAGCTGATGGTCAGCTCCCATTTGAGGTCCCTGGTGATGGTAGTGCCTAGGAAGCGGAAGGAATCAGCAGTGGTGATGGGAGAGCCTGAGAGGGTGAGGGGGGGCAGAGGAGTAGTGACTTTCCTGAAGTCTACAATCATCTCCACTGTCTTCAGAGCGTTCAGCTGCAGGTTGTTATTGCTGCACCAGGACGCCAGCTGGGCCACCTCTCTCCTGTAGGCGGACTCGTCGCCGTTGGAGATGAGCCCGATGAGGGTGGTGTCGTCCGCAAACTTGATCAACTTGACAGACTGGTGGCTGGAGGTGCAGGAGTTAGTGTAAAGGGAGAAGAGTAGGGGGGAAAGTACACAGCCCTGGGGTGATCCGGTGCTGATGCTAGTATAGTCTGAGACAGTCTTTCCCAGCCGCACATGCTGCCTCCGGTCCGTCAGGAAGTCGATGATCCACCTGCAGAGGGAGTCAGGCACGTTGAGCAGGGACAGCTTGTCCCGGAGCAGAGCGGGGCGGATGGTGTTGAATGCGGAGCTGAAGTCCACAAACAGGATCCTGGCGTAGGTTCCCGGGGAGTCCAGGTGCTGCAGGATGGAGTGGAGGGCCAGGTTGACTGCATCGTCTACAGACCTGTTGGCTCGGTAGGCAAACTGCAGCGGGTCCAGGAGAGGGGTGGTGATGGACTTGAGGTGGGACAGGACCAGGCGCTCAAAGGACTTCATGACTACAGAGGTGAGCGCTACAGGTCTGTAGTCATTAAGTCCAGTGATCCGTGGCTTCTTGGGGACAGGGATGATGGTGGAGGATTTGAGGCAGGATGGCACGTGGCATAACTTAAGGGAGGTGTTAAAAATGTCTGTGAATACAGGAGCCAGCTGTTTCGCACAGAGTCTCAGGGTGGAGGGAGACACGCCCTGAGACATGTTTCTTCATAATGAACCAAAACATGAAATACACACACACACACATACACACACACACACACACACACACGGCTCAGGGACAACTCAGAGAAAGTTTTTGAGTACCCTAAAGTTTAGTCTTCAATCCAACCGTCTCTACAGAGGTCAAAATGGCTATTCTAAGTAGTAATCGTGTGCAAGGATGAATAACACAAAATGCTTAAACCCAAGTGTTCAAACCTTGTAGCACCATATGCACAAAGACTTAAAGCTGTAATTTCTGCCAAAGGTTCTTCAAGAAAGTACTGAATAAAAGATCTGAATAATTTTGTAAATCTGATCCTCCTTTTTAACTTATTTTTCATAAATGTAAAAACAATTCTAAAATTCCACTTTCCCTTCACCTGTGTTTATTTTATTTATTCTATTTTATATTTTTTTGGGGGGGAGGGGGGTCCACAGTATAAGTGTAAATAAGCTTGTGGAGAAATTGAAGGGATCTGACAAATTTTCTTGAGGCACTGTAGTTAGAAAGCAAATCCCCCAGTCACACTCATTTGCACTACCTTCTAATAAGTAAATGCGTCATTCTGGCAAGCTGTAAATACAGTACAGATTTCACAACAGGCTTTTGTATTAAGTAATTTTGCACACTCAAATATAATGCAGTGACACTAGTATCAAATGACTGAATATATAACCACCACAGGATTTGATGAATATCATACCGCTCCTTCAACAAATACGTCCACTTTTCCCTACTCACCAATGGGCCTGTGAGCTTTAAGACTTGGTAGAGTTCTTCTCTGTAGGCCTGTGGTAGCCAAAGTCTCATGCATGCACACCAAAGCATTTTGGAGCTTGCCCCTGTCGCTGCCTCTTCTTCTACAACCCCTGCTGTCCTGGCAGCAGAAACCCCGGCAACAGGCTCTGCACCATGCAAGGGGTGTACATGTTCAAGGGAAGCCACTCTGTCCATTCAAACACAGTGAAAGAAGACAGAAGAAAGAAGAGAGAAAGTTAGGAAACGCTACAGTATATTCAGGGAGGCGGTGAGGGAGGGACTGAGTGGGGAAAGAGAGTACAAGGGTAAGGGGCAGTCAGCCTATCTGGGATTGGAAGCACAACACACACTTTTCTTCAGAGTTATTGATTAATTCATGTTGTATGGAGGTGTGGGAAAACAAGAATGAATAGATTAGTGAGGAAGCTAAAACTGGATGCAATGGTGAGAGCAGAAAAAACAAGTCTTTTTTGATGAAAGGGTCAGAGCATGGTTTTGATAAATGTGTCTTGATGTGGGAAGGAATGTACTGTGTTTGAGGATTTACACTGTGTGTACAGTCTGGAATTGAATGCTTTGTGTTCATTACCTCCGCCAAGGAGGTTATGTGATCATCGGCGTTGGTTTGTCTGTTTGTTTGTCTGTTTGTTTGTTTGTTTGTTTGTTAGCAAGATAACTCAAAAAGTTATGGACGGATTTTCATGAAATTTTCACAGATTGCCAGACATGGGGTATCCTACAGATGATTAGATTTTGGTGGTGATCTGGATCACCGTCCAGAAGAAAACCGCCATTACGGAAAATGCGATTTTCGTGAATAACTACTGAACCACTAATCCTATCATTGTGAATCCAATTGCTAGTCATATGTTTTCATGGTCAAGGAATCTGAAAACGTACACACAAACACTGTATGGGGGGAACTGTGGCGCTTGAC
This sequence comes from Pholidichthys leucotaenia, assembly GCA_020510985.1. Taxonomy (NCBI): domain Eukaryota; kingdom Metazoa; phylum Chordata; class Actinopteri; order Cichliformes; family Pholidichthyidae; genus Pholidichthys; species Pholidichthys leucotaenia. The sequence goes on along the minus strand of CM035844.1, from coordinate 44,960,582 downwards.
GGAGGTCTGCGCTCTCCGAGTGCTTTTCTAGTTTTATATGTATTTCCCCATACTTCAGTACAATATGTCATGTATGGGAGTATTAATGAATGATACAAGGTATATAGTGTGGTTTGATTCAGCAAATATTTACCTCCGCCAAGGAGGTTATGTTTTCATCGGCGTTGGTTTGTCTGTCTGTCTGTCTGTTTGTTTGTTTGTTTGTTTGTTAGCAAGATAACTCAAAAAGTTATGGATGGATTTTCATGAAATTTTCACAGATTGTCAGAAATGGGGTATCCTACAGATGATTAGATTTTGGTGTTGATCAGGATCACCGTCCAGAAGAAAACCGCCATTATGGAAAATGCGATTTTCGTGAATAATTACTGAACCACTAATCCTATCATTGTCAATCCAATTGCTAGTCATATGTTTTCATGGCCAAGGAATCTGAAAACGTACACACAAACACTGTATGGGGGGAACTGTGGCGCTTGGTGGAGGTCTGCGCTCTCCGAGTGCTTTTCTAGTTTTTTAGTGTGAAGGTTTTCATATGAGTGATCTGATCTGGCTCAGTAGTAATCTGATGAAGAATGTATGTTGGTGCATACAGGGAACTCTGATTCAAGAAACTCTGGTTTTAATGAATGGCCCTGTAGTGCACATGTATGGTCATGTGTATATGTTTTAATGACTGACCTTATCAGCTCTGGGAGGACTTTGACAAGGACTTTTGAGGTGCTAGTCCTGATATAGTAATCACGTGTGCAAACATAGTAACATGAGCTTGCAAAATTACAGCATTGTTACTTAAACATTATTCATGAGTAGTTATAGATAACTTTGTTTTAATTCAGATCAGCTTTAGATAAATTGAGCCATCAGGGCATTTTAAGGTCAGGACTTGTAAATACAATCAACTTCAACTTATCTGAAACAGCATGGAGAGAGTAGCACTGAAATCACTGAAGATTATCTATTCAAAACACTGTGGAGTTGGGATCCCAAAATTACATTCAACCAGTTCTCGTGGCAAAGTCCACATGACTATCAGATCTCAATCTTTATTGTGAGATATGTCACAAGAAGAACAATTTAGTTTACGCAGTGAAATTGAAAAGGCTGCAACTGTGTGTTGGGATTGGCATCTGTGTGTGCAGTTGTGTGTAAAATGCCATCTACTGCAACTTAACTCTTGTGCAACATATCATTAAATCTGCATTTTGTGATTTTCCATTATGCGTTTTGCAGTTGCTGCTTACCTTTGACCTTTGTTTAAAGAGTGGATATACTGTAATAACTTATCATAGCTCAAACCTTATGTCAGTGATAACAAACTAGAGATGCAAAATTCTGAATACAGTGCATCCGGAAAGTATTCACAGCACTTCACTTTTTCCATATTTTGTTATGTTACAGCCTTATTCCAAAATGGATTAAATTCATTTTTTCCTCAAAATTCTACACACAATACCCCATAATGGCAATGTGAAAAAAGTTTTGGGGGGATTTTTGCTAATTTATTAAAAATGAAAAACTTAGAAATCACATGTACATAAGTATTCACAGCCTTTGCTCAATACTTTGTTGATGCACCTTTGGCAGCAATTACAGCCTCAAGTCTTTTTTAATATGATGCCACAAGCTTGGCACACCTGTCTTTGGGCAGTTTTGCCCATTCATCTTTGCAGCACCTCTCAGGCTCCATCAGATTGGATGAGAAACGTCAGTGCACAGCCATTTTCAGATCTCTCCAGAGATGTTCAGTTGGATTCAAGTCTGGGCTCTGGCTGGGCCACTCAAGGACATTCACAGAGTTGTCCTGAAGCCACTCCTTTGATATCTTGGCTGTGTGCTTAGGGTCGTTGTCCTGCTGAAAGATGAACTATCACCCCAGTCTGAGGTCAAGAGCGCTCTGGAGCAGGTTTTCATCCAGGATGTCTCTGCACATTACTGCATTCATCTTTCCCTCTATCCTGACTAGTCTCCCAGTTCCTGCCACTGAAAAACATCCCCACAGCATGATGCTGCCACCACTATTGGCATGGTTATGAATGGTGACTGGTTTCCTCCAAACATGACGCCTGGCATTCACACCATAGAGTTCAATCTTTGTCTCATCAGACCAGAGAATTTTGTTTCTCATGGTCTGAGAGTTCTTCAGGGGCCTTTGGGCAATCTCCAGGCAGGCTGCCATGTGCCTTTTACTAAGGAGTGGTTTCCGTCTGGCCACTCTACCATACAGGCCTGATTGGTGGATTGCTGCAGAGATGGTTGTCCTTCTGGAAGGTTCTCCTCTCCCAACAGAGGAATGCTGGAGCTCTGACAGAGTGACCATCGGGTTCTTGGTCACCTCTCAAACTAAGTCCCTTCTCCCCCAGTCGCTCAGTTTAGACGGTTGCCCAGCTCTAGGAAGAGTCTTGGTGGTTCCGAACTTCTTCCATTTATGGATGATGGAAGCCACTGTGTTCATTGGGACCTTCAAAGCAGCAGAAATTTTTTTGTACCTTTCCCCAGATTTGTGCCTCGAGACAATCCTGTCTCGGAGGTCTACAGACAATTCCTTTGACTTCATGCTTGGTTTGTGCTCTGACATGCACTTTCAACTGTGGCACCTTATATAGACAGGTATGTACCTTTCCAAATCATGTCCAGTCAACTGAATTTACCGCAGGTGGACTTCAGTTAAGCTGTAGAAACATCTCAAGGATGATCAGTGGAAAGAGGATGCACCTGAGCTCAATTCTGAGCTTCATGGCAAAGGCTGTGAATACTTATATGTATATGTGATTTCTTAGTTTTTTACTTTTAATAAATTTAAGATAAGACAAGATAAAATAAGCCTTTATTAGTCCCACAATGGGGAAATTCTAGGATTGCAACAGCACAGGGATAGCAACACTCAGAGCAATAATTAAGAAGATAAGAAAAATAAGAGCAGTAAATATACATATGTACACATAAATATATAAATATATATACACAGTGCAGAGCATTGTAGCTAGATGGAATAAACAGCAGAACTGTCTACTTAGTTATCCTACGTAATATGAATATGTACCCATACATATTGTCACCCTCCATAGCGACTGATATTGTCCTAGTTGTATACTGGAGGGGACCATTTGTGTAAGTCTGTTGCGTCTTTTGCATTCAATACTATTAGGTCGTCACATTTTTTTGCTATCTCTGCGAGCAGCCTTGCTTAGGTTATACAGAATGACACCCGTAGGTAGGAAGGACCTGCGAAACCTCTCGGTTGCGCACCTAGGATGATGTAGTCTACTGCTAAATGAGCTCCTCAGTGCGTTCAGTATGTCCTGCATAGGGTGGGACTCGGACTCCAGCAGAGACGACAGTTTAGCCACCATCCTTCTCTCTCCTATCTCCTCCACTGGGTCAAGGCGTTGCCCCAGGACAGAGCTAGCTTTCTTGATCAGTTTGTTCAGTCTCTTCCTATCGGCTGCTGTATGACATAACGCACGGCTCAGGAGACACACACGCAGGCTCAGGGTAGATTTAATAGCTTTATTAACAACAGAGAAGTGTGACTGCGTGTCTGTGGAATAAGGATGTATTGGTGGTGGCGTCTGCGTCAGGCACGGGGGCAGGAAGCCGTTCAGCCGGACAACCCTATGGGAGGAAGCAGAGGGAGAAGGGTAACGGGCACCACACCAATACAGAGGATAATAACGGTTTTGCTGGCTTACTTGGTTAGGACAGGTGGCTGGCGTCGACAAGGGCGGAGCCCGGGAGACAGCGACCTGGAGTGCCTGTAGCAGCAGCGAGGAGGCAGCGGCGAGATGGGGAGGTCCGCCGCCGGGGAATCCACCTGTGCACAGGGGAGAAGGCTGGAGGAAAGGAGGTAAGGGGAGCTTACCCAGATTATCTTGCTCGTAGGCGAGAGTTCCGTTGTAGCAAGAGATGCCGAAGTAGAGAGATGGCTTCAGGCCGAAGCCCAGCGCAGAGTGGGTTAAATACCTCGCCGCTGACGAGATGCAGGTGTGCGCGCAGCTGGCGCCGCTGATGAGCGGCGAGTCATGACAGTACTCCCCCCTCTAGCAGCGCCTCCTGGCGATGGTTTCTCTGGGTGCGCTCGATGGAACTCAGCGATGAGAGACCGGTCCAACACAAACGAGGAAAGCACCCATTGTCTCCATTCGGGTCCATAGCCCTCCCAGTCCACCAAATACTGCAAACCGTGACCCCGGCGCCGGGAGTCCAAGATGTCGGAGACAGTCCAGGCCGGGTGGCCACCAATCATCCGGGGAGCGGGATGCGCTGCAGGTGGAGGGCAGAGGGGGTCAGAGACCACCAGTTTAACCTTGGAGACGTGGAAGGTGGGATGGATGCGGAGGGAGGAGGGAATAGCCACACGCACAGCCACCGGGTTGATGATCTTGGTAATGGGAAATGGGCCGAAGAACCGTTGGGCCAGCTTCCTCCTCTCACCCTTTAAGTTTACGCCCTGTGTGGACACCCAGACTTGTTGTCCCACCTGGTAGGCAGGGGCAGGTCTCCTGTGCCGGTCCGCCGTGGATTTGTTGCGCTCCGCCGTGCGTAAAAGCGCATTGCGCGCCGTGGTCCAAAAGGAGCGGCACCGCCTGAGGTGCGCCTGGGCTGAGGGGACAGCCAATTCGCCCTCCTGCGCGGGGAATAGAGGTGGATCGTAACCCAGGGATGCCTTGAAGGGAGACATCCCGGTGGCAGAAGAGCGGGAGGTGTTGTGGGCGTACTCCACCCAGGTGCGGTGTGAGCTCCAGGACGCGGGCTTAGATGTGGTGACGCAGCGGAGCGCGGCCTCCAGCTCCTGATTGGTCCGCTCACACTGCCCGTTGGATTGGGGGTGATGGCCGGAGGTGAGGCTTACTTTGGCTCCCAGGGCATTGCAAAAGGATCTCCAGACGTCCGAAGAGAACTGGGGACCACGATCGGAGACCACGTCGACCGGTATTCCGTGCAGTCTGACCACGTGCTGCATGAGGAGGTCCCCCGTCTCCAAGGCTGAGGGGAGTCCACGTAGGGGCACAAAGTGGGCGGCCTTGGAGAAACGGTCAACGATGGTCAGAACTGTGTCGAAGTTGTTGGAGACAGGGAGGCCGGTGACAAAGTCTAGGGCGATGTGCGACCAAGGCCTGCCAGGGACGGGCAGGGGCTGGAGCAGACCCGCAGGGGGAGCGTTACCTGACTTACTGGTGGCGCAGACGGGGCAGGCCCGGGCGTAGCGGGCGGCGTCCTTCCGCAGACCTGGCCACCAAAAGGACCGCTGGAGGAGGTCGATCATCCGGGAAGCTCCAGGATGGCAGGTGAGCTTAGAGGTATGGAGCCAGTGGATAACGTCCCCCGAGACAGCAGAGGGCACGAAGAGCCTCCCCTCCGGTCCGCCGCCAGGGTCCGGTTCCGACTCCTGCGCCCTCCGGATCTTGTCCTCAATGTCCCAGGAAACAGCCCCCACGACGCACGACCTGGGCAGGATGGTGTGAACAGCATCTTCCGAGGCCACCGGGGCGAATTGCCTGGAGAGGGTGTCGGGTAGGCCGTTCTTGGAGCCAGGCCTGTAGGTGATGTTGAATTTAAACCTTGCAAAGAACAGGGACCAGCGCGCCTGGCGGGCGTTCAGACGCTTGGCAGATCTTAGATACTCCAAGTTCTTGTGGTCAGTAAGAACCACGAATGGCAAGGCGGCCCCCTCCAGCCAGTGGCGCCACTCCTGAAGCACGAGCTTGATGGCCAGAAGCTCTCTGTCCCCCACGTCATAATTACGCTCCGCCGGGAACAAGCGCCGAGAGAAGAAGGCGCAGGGTCGCTTGGCTCCGTTGACAGGAGACCGCTGGGACAGCACCGCCCCCACCCCCGTGTCCGAAGCGTCCACCTCCACAATGCACTGCAGCGCGGGATTGACCTGGCTGAGGACCCGGGGGGAGGAAAACTCCGTCTTCAGCGCCTGGAAGGCTGTTGCGGCCTCTTCAGTCCACCGGAACGGGGTCTTAGGGGAGGTGAGGCGGGTCAGAGGACCGACGATGGCTCCAAAGTTAGGGGCGAAGCGGCGGTAGAAATTGGCGAACCCGACGAACTGCTGAACCTGTTTCCTGGAGGTTGGTGTGGGCCAATCCACCACCGCTTTGACCTTCGCTGGGTCCGGGAGCACCTGGTCATGGGAGATGACGAACCCCAGGAAGGAAGTGGTCTTGGCGTAGAACTCACACTTCTCCGCCTTGACATATAGTCGATTCTCCAGCAGCCTCTGCAAGACCCGCCTCACGTGGACCCGGTGCTCATCCCTGGACCTGGAGAAGATGAGCATATTGTCCAGGTAAACGAACACGAACAGGCCGATAAAATCCCGGAGGACATCATTAATGAGGTGCTGAAAGACGGCTGGAGCGTTGGTCAACCCAAACGGCATAACAAGATATTCAAAATGACCGTTAGGGGTACGGAAGGCAGTCTTCCATTCATCTCCCTCCCGGATCCGGACGAGGTGGTATGCGCTGCGGAGATCCAGCTTGGTAAACCAGGTCGCCCCCTGGAGGGAGTGGAAGGCGGTGTCCATCAGGGGCAGGGTGTAACGGTTCTTCTCCGTGATGTCATTGAGAGCTCGGTAATCTATGCAAGGATGAAGGGACCCGTCCTTTTTACCCACGAAGAAGAACCCTGCGCCTAATGGTGAGGAAGATGGTCGGATAATCCCAGCGCTGAGCGACTCCTTCAAGTAGGTGTTCATTGCCTCCTTCTCCGGCGCTGACAGACTGTAGAGGCGTCCCGAGGGTAGGGGCGCCCCCTGGCGGATGTTGATGGCACAGTCGTAGGGCCGGTGAGGAGGAAGAGACATCGCCTTGGACTTGCTGAAGACCGCACCCAGGTCATGGAACTCTGAGGGCACCAGGGTGAGATCCGGACGCGCGGCGTCCTTAGCTGTGGGGGACAAGGACGGGGCGCAGGCAGCGGATTGGAGACAGGTGCCCATACAAAAGGTGCTCCAAGCAGACACTTTACCGGTCTTCCAGTCCAAGACGGGGTTGTGGAGGCGGAGCCAAGGGTATCCGAGAATGACAGGTGAAACCGAAGTGGGCAGAACGTAGAAGGAGATATCCTCCCGGTGGTTTCCTGAGATGATTACCGGGACAGGGGATGTTCGGTGGGTCACTTTTCCCAGGGAGACACGGGAGAGATTAACTAGGGTGAGAGGAGGATCGAGGGGGTGACAACAGATGCCCAATCGGGTTGCCAGGCTCTGTGAAATGAAGCTACCCTCCGCGCCTGAATCCACCAGTGCATGAGTGAGGTGTCCTTTGAGATTGTGACAGAAGCGGATGAGCAGCGTCAAATGTGTGAGGGGATTTAACCGATTAGCGTCCGCAAGGCCCCCTACAGTGACTCTCGGACCTCCCCGTTTGGCTTCTCCGGACAATGCTCCACCGTGTGCTGGCTGCCCCCGCAATACATGCAAAGGCCCTGCTCACGGCGGCGTTGTTTCTCTGCCAGGGGGAGCTTTGTCCGGCCCGTCACCATCGGCTCCGACTCCTCGGAGACCTCCAGCGGCGGTAACGCCAGGTGGCGAGCTTGGGGCAGGCGCGCCGAGGCACCCCACGAGCGAGAAGAGGACTTCCGCTCCGAGGCGCACTCACGCAGCCTGTTATCCAAGCTAATAGCGAGGGAGATCAGCTCCACTAGAGTCTCTGGGATATCTCGGCCGGCCAGCTCATCCCTCAGACCTGAGTTGAGGCTGCGGAGGAAGATGCCACAGAGCGCACGCTCTTCCCAGCCAACTTCCTCCGCGGTAACCCGGAAGTTGATCGCGTATTCGGCCGCCAATCGGCTCCCCTGTTGGAGGCCGAGAAGGCGGTCGACCTGGACACTGTCCAAACGCGAGTGATCGAACACTTCCAGGAATTGTCGCACGAACTGGCCATAGGTGAGGGTGGCGTAGCTGGGCTTTGCCATTACGGCGTAAGCCCAGGTTAGCGCTCAACCCTCCAAGAGGTTACCTACATAGCCAATCCAACTGTGGTCTGAGGGGAAGTCTCCGGGAACGCGATGGAACACGGACTCACACTGCATGATAAAACCCCGAGCTCCACCAAGCTTGCCGCAAAAGCGAGCGGGAGTGGGGATTGGTGTGAGCCGTGCCGGCGCACCCGGAGCAGGCTGGACAGCCGCCGGAGCAGCGGAGGCTGCGCCACCCAGACAAACCGAGGGGAACGGCTGCTGGGGGTCCAGGCGGTCTAATCGGTTAGTTATCACTGTTAATTGGTTCAGTATCACCTGTTGTTGGTGGGCTATTAGATCCACCCGAGCCTTGAGGGTGGAAAGACGGCGTGCGAGCCCGCTGTCTGCCGAGCCGCTCTGCTGAAGCCGTACTGACATAACGCACGGCTCAGGAGACACACACGCAGGCTCAGGGTAGATTTAATAGCTTTATTAACAACAGGGAAGTGTGACTGCGTGTCTGTGAAATAAGGATGTATTGGTGGTGGCGTCTGCGTCAGGCACGGGGGCAGGAAGCCGTTCAGCCGGACAACCCTATGGGAGGAAGCAGAGGGAGAAGGGTAACGGGCACCACACCAATACAGAGGATAATAACGGTTTTGCTGGCTTACTTGGTTAGGACAGGTGGTTGGCGTCGACAAGGGCGGAGCCCGGGAGACAGCGACCTGGAGTGCCTGTAGCAGCAGCGAGGAGGCAGCGGCGAGATGGGGAGGTCCGCCGCCGGGGAATCCACCTGTGCACAGGGGAGAAGGCTGGAGGAAAGGAGGTAAGGGGAGCTTACCCAGATTATCTTGCTCGTAGGCGAGAGTTCCGCTGTAGCAAGAGATGCCGAAGTAGAGAGACGGCTTCAGGCCGAAGCCCAGGGCAGAGTGGGTTAAATACCTCGCCGCTGACGAGATGCAGGTGTGCACGCAGCTGGCGCCGCTGATGAGCGGCGAGTCATGACACTGTAATGCCACTGCCCCAGCAGACC